>CM032060.1:3441821-3904065 GCA_018831715.1 Matsumurasca onukii
GCAACCCGGATAATAAGCACCCGGTTAATCGAGAGTTGACTGTAGTTCGATAGAAAAACCCAAATCAACGAATAAAAAGAAATTTTACTTTTACCAATTCAATTGAGTTAACCTACACGAAATAAGCGTATTATAAAATCGTATAAAGCTTCAAAGTGCTGTTATTTAATAAGCAACCTTTTTTGAACATTTCCTTTAACGAGAGTCATCCAGATGATTTGGGAATCTGAATTAACAAGATCCAGTTGAACAGGTTTCTCTGTACTCTCCTCTGTATGCCAAGACTAACATTATTTTTAATGTATAAAAATAATAAAGTATGTCTCGTTTCCCGAGGCAAAGTTCTCTCAACCACTTAACCTCAACCTTTACCTAGCGTTACTGCAAAGTCACTTAACAAATTGTTAGTTTAGTAGTGACTGCGGTGATAAAATCCACACCACCAGAGTGGTGAATTTCAGAATTGCTTGAGGTACCAATCCGCTACGAGTCCTTTGGAGAACAGTTTTATTGATTTGATGTGATATTGTAGACTGCCCCTGGCGGAGAGCAGACAGATGTTCAACTCCATGGACCTGTCCCTGCGCAAGCAGTTCCACACCATGATGGACAAGATGGCTGACACGCATCAGCTGGAGAATGTCGTGTTCTCGTCCTTCACCCTCCATCACGGCTGTCGCCACCGCTACCAGGCTGTGGACTTTGTCTACGCGATGTTGGCTCTCATGAATCCCAACGTGAGTTTGTTCCTAAGCCTTTACCTTAGTGCGAAAATCTTCTCGGGGATAAACAAGCCAAACGGGTGACTCGATAGCCTAATGGGTCGGGTTCAATAGCGTAGATGTTCAAAAATAAGCCGCTGCAAAATGTCAGAATACTGTCAACCATGAGACACTTCCTCTCAAACTGTCTGATCATTTCAGTTTTGTCAGTTGTTAAAATTAATTAAGGGTCCGCTCAGTGGTAATCTCAGAAAAAGGCTGGAATTCGTCCGCCCAAGGAACACAGGACACTGTGCACTTCTCTTGCCATTTCGATGTTTCAGGTGTTCTGGCAGATCTTGTTTGCCCTGGTGGTTCGTTTGTATTATTTTCTCTCAAGCTATCAACCCACCTCAACAGAAAATTTCGATTAGGAATGATGACATGCCAATCAATATTGAAATGCTGACGAAAGATACACAGAGTATTGACCACTGATACATGATTTCTAAAATTGGTCTCATAAGCGATAGCTCACTGCTGAACATTCTCATGGGCCAATGTATCTTAAATTACATAAAACTACCTTCAAAATGACATAATAATAACATTGCTATTGCAACTAATGACAATTTGACGGGTGTTCCAAATTCATCCATTTAATCTGTGTCACCCTGTTCTGTTCATACAAACCAGCATCAATACAACGTCAAATCTGACTTTCCTGTAATGATTGTAACTAAGAGTACATTTCTCTGTTTGCAGACTAAAGACGTGCACTACAACGACTGCTTCCAGGACGCTCTTGCCTGTCTGTCGAGGTGAGTCTAATATTGAATCATTTTACTTTGTTGAAAGATAATTTTAGAAGGATTAGATTGTACAGGGAGTATATGCATCATAATGCTCCACTGCAATACATTGCAATTATTTATGAACAGGGCTACCGTGACTGTTGTAACATTGTAAACAATTAATTGTTATAATACTCTACTTCCTTACTTTTTAACAGTTTTTGAAGCACTTAAAAGTTATGGACCTTGAAACTTTGTTTGTGATTTAATAATGTTTTTTTTTTTTGAGAGGTGGAAAAATTTGTAATAGATACTGGAGGGTCTGCACTAGGGTATGTGGGGTTGCATATCTTGAATGATGCTTGCAGTTGTAATATGCTACCCACTAAAAAACCACCTCTTTTCTGGTTCGCCCTATTTGTTTGTCGAATCATGGCATCACAATGTAGTATTACTTCATGATCTGGCGGGCTTTTACTTCTCAGTTCCTCTATTTTGGCCTCCAGATCTTCTTGACCAAGCTTTCAGCGTTTTCAATTTTCTTCATTTTGCAGCATTGATCCTCAGAGGCTTTCAGCACTGATCTTTTGGCTATATCCTCTTCAAAATTATCTCTCCATGTTGAATTTGGAACATCGGAAGAAATTATTCTCAGCATTGTCAATTTGCTTTTTGCAACTGAGGCAATTCTCAGAATCAATCTTCTGGTGCTTGAACAGGTAGTGCCTGAAAGCCCGTGTCCTGTGAACTGGTTAGGTGGAACCCCATTTCTCCGTGGCCTCTTTCCAGCCAGGCTTCCAAGTTGGGTATGAGCCTAAGGTCCCTTCACTTTCATCACTCTCCCATCGCTGTTGCCAGGCTTGTAAGGTCTGCTTTGGGCTTCTTTCTTCGTTGGCTATGGTTCTCACCCTTTCTTCAGATTGCCCAGCTCTCTGGTAGTATGGATTCGGACCTTTCCAAGATCAGTAGATCTACAGGTGGGGTTCCTGCTAGAGACCAGAGGCACTTCAAGAACCGTTTTGTATGCTGAGATGATACGTGGGGCTGCACATGGGTGTACTGAGTGTAACCTTTTCATCTTTTTTGTGACTATTTCTTTCCAGGCTGGTGCTGCATACAGCATTTGAGAAATGGTTCATTGCAATCAACCTTCTCTTGTTATGTCTGCCTCCTCCAGCGTTCGGCATGAGCCTTGTTAGGTTTCCAGAGTTTGCTTGCTTTTAGTGCCACCTTGTTGATATGAGGACCAAGGAAAGATTTCTGTCGATCTCAACCCCAAGTAGGTCATTTGTTTCTTCCACTCTATGTGACAGCCCTCAATCACTAACAGGGTTTCTAAACTTTTCCTAGTGACTAATACAGCTTCTGTTTTATGCACAGCCAGTTTTAGTTGTTTCTTTTTTGAGCCATGCTGATATTTTATCGTTGTGTTCCATCCGTATTTCCAGCTGTACCTGCTCTCTGTACCACTACCAGTAATGTTACCAGTAATGATTTAGTAATGTTAGAAACGTTTAATGCTGTTTTGTCAGTTGAACGACTCAGCTGTAGGGATTGCAAACTTGGGTCACTTTTAAAAACGAATCAGCAAAAGGACATGTCTAATATCCACTCTTATTAATGTCCATTACCGGATGATATTGTCTGCAAATAGCGATTGGCACCCAATCGATCTAGGACCACTCCTGAATTCTGTCATATTACCTACGACGTCCAATTGACACCCAATAAATAATATTGTGACCACCACTTGCTCAACAGCTCTAACACATTTTAGCGGATCCGTGGCAGTTGGTATAAACAAAACTCCGAGCTCATCCTCCGTTGGTTCGATCCCAGCAGTCACCACACAATTTGTAATCTGACTATCTGGTGACCTAGGTAAAGGTCGAGGTTGGGTGGTAGAGAGGACTTTAGCCTAACTTTTATCATTAAACAAAACAAACTTTACCTCAATTCGAAGCTCAAAATTAAAACTCAATACCACATTGAAAATGCTGGCCTGAGAAACCCTACTCAACTACTAGGGTCTCTGGGGCTTCATATTCTCTGGTCGGATCAAATAAAAAGCGTGTCAAGAGCCAATTTCAGGTTGGGTCAAGAATAAGTGTAATAACAATAATTATAAGTATTTTTATAAGTATCTATCCGTATTTCCCAAACTTTGTTTGTATACTATACAACACGGGCCAATTGTATTCCCGAATTTGGCTCGTGGTCTGAGTGTAAAAATTAAGCCCGGCCTGAAGTGAAAAATCCTGCCTCGAAGACCCTACTCAACCACTAATGTTTACTTGTTTACGTCGACAGACAACACAGGCCGGTGTTGGAGGAGGGTATCGAGAGAGCGAAGAAACTGCTGACAGTGATCTACCGACAGACTCACAACATACTGGACATGAAGCAGATCATCTCTGCCGGACCCTTCCTCTACTTGGTGTTGCAAGAGGTAAGAGAACCACAGCTGACTCGGGAAACTGCAGTGTGATTTGATTTTAGCACATTTTGGTTTGGAGTTTTGAAAATAAGGTAAGGACATGTCAGACATTTTACAATAATGAACTGAAGTAGATTGTCCAAAAAAACTTCTTTCTTCCTCGATCTCGTCCTCGTCACTTCTCCATTCTGATTGGCTGAGGGGCTGCCTCGAGCTGATTGGTCCGCTTGGTTATGTAACCGGTTGTTTCTTCTTTGTGTTTGGCGGTGGCGTTACATGTCACAAGATCACGCCCTCAGGTTATAAACCACATAAAGTTCAGGGTGTCAACTCGCTGTAAATTTCAGACGTGAAAAAATGAGGAAAACTGTGGATTCCTGCATAAAACCAGGAGAATGTTACCTTCAAGAGTCATAGTTGGAATTTGTGAGAATAAAGTGGTTCCCGGATTTTCGGCACAAAGCCACGTACTGGGCTGGATAAAAGGATGCTAGGAACGTATCGTGGGAGTAATGTTGGAAGATTTTACAGGGCAAAACTGGCATTTTGAACATTTGCCGTGACTAATAGTACTAGGAAAGTATCTCAGGATTGAATCTCCACTGGTAAGCCATCGTAAGAGAGAAGTAACGGACCACCGAAGTAACAACATGAAACATTTGGTGGGAGTAACTATGATTATTCAAAAGTTCCTAATTTGATTTTTTCAACCTTGAAAGCTAGCCTTTCGAATTGTGAAATACCTTGAAAACCCCGCTGTTTTTTAGGGTTCAGTGTCCTAATTGCTGTCAGGTAAATGGACGTATAAAGTGAATCTTTAGTGTAATTTATGTATTCTAGACACATTGCAATGTTTAACTCTTAGACTTTCGTGGCCAGTGTCACAATTATAATCTAGAGAAATATGCTCTGGATTGGAACCCTCAAGGTGTCAGAAAAAAAAGGCAGACCGCGAGAAACGTGGAGACGAACCATTGTGAAGGAAGCCAGGGCAAGCGGCAAGTCTTGGGGAGAACTGAAGGCGCTGGCTGGTGATAGAGACGGGTGGAGAACTCTTTTAGATGCCCTATGCTCTCAACGGAGAAAAAGGAAATATGACAAGACTTCCAGTTCGCATCGGGTCAAAACAGCCAATCAGTGGCTGAAGATACTCCACAGGGAGACCAAAATATTTCAAACCAATTATAATATGTTTTAACTTGTTGTGAACCAGAAGAACTAGATTATACATTGCAACGTGTTACAGGGAAGCCTAGACACCAAGTTCCTGACCGAGCCGCAGTGCTTGTGTATGTTGGCCCACGTCTGTCTGAGAGCCTACGTGGCCAGCTCACACAAGAAAGCGTCAGGACTGCCTCTGGTGATCTCAGTGCCTCTGCACCAGCCAGAGGACGAGTGCATGGTCGTGGGAGTGCCGCCGGTGGCTGAGGCTGTGCCACGCAAGTAAGTGTCGTTTAAAGTCCGTGTGAGTAGGGAATTTTCAATCCGAGCTATGTTCTGAAAGGCACAATCAAGGTAAAAATCCATAATTTCAATGGAGGCCGTTTGGTAACTAAGGACATTAATGAGGATGTCCAGCAAAACTGAAATCCAGAATTCAAGGGATGGGTCGGTTCCAAATTTTTGCCGGTTATTGGTTCTCCAGCTTTTTTGGTTATCGGTTCCATCGGTTCTTTCTTAAATAAAATAGAGCTGTGCGGGATCCCGGATTTCCGGTTGGGGGACGGGATTGAGATAATTTCCCGATCCTTTCCCCCTAGTACCAAAATTTCGGACGGGAAGTAAAAACTATTGGTGTTTTTCTACTCATGTTTTGTACTTCCAAGTATTGTCGTGAGTGTGTACTTCTGGTGAAGATAAGATAAGGAACTAAAAAAATATCAAGCAAATCATCGGTTCTAGGAACTGATGTTTTGCCGTGTCGGTTATCTGTTCCAGCAAGAACCGGTGGAACCGAGAACCGGAACCGACCCATCCCTACAGAATTCTAAAACCGAGAGTCATACCATAAGTCTCCAAATAGAGAAAAAGTCAGGAATGTGTGGAAATTTCATCCCTAAACTGGGAAGTTTTCAGAAAGGCAGTTACAAAATTTGTGATTTCGTCACGGACCTTAACAGGATTTCTGTCGTCTTCCACAAATAACTCTTTATTTGCTGAACCAAGGAGGGAGTGGCTATGACTCTTTTAGATACCTTTTCAACGATTTTCCTCAATTTAAATGTGAACGGAAACAAATGGCATAGCCAGGAAATCTGCAATATTTCTCCAGGAAAATGCGGAAAATGTACAAGAATGTTTTTTCTTGAATGCTGGACACCATCCAATGGTGGCTGATCATAATGCAGGCCAAACCAACCAAGAAGAACCCAAACAAAGCACTGATAGGAAAAATATTCCAAAATGTATCTTATTCTTGTTTTTTGCAGTTTCTTTGGAAAAGCTTTCGAGCAAGCTGCGGAAAAGACCAACTCCCGTTTAGATATGGATTATTTTGACACCTCTGGTAATGTAGTCTTGGTTTATTTCTTATACATGAAGACAAGAACACTGTTACTACAAATGAGAGATAGAACTAAAAGTGGTAAAGTGCAGTTTTTTCAATTGCTCCTTCTGGACTTTTATTGCAAATCTTTATACAATAGAGCTAGAGCTGTTATTAGTTGGTTACAAAGTCATGCTTGTCTGTGACAACTTATCGTTGAAAAGTTTGGCAGTTTTGTTATTTATTCTAAAATTTATGGTAAACCTAAGCTAAAAGTTTAACAAAAGCTAAAATTGTGATTTTATATTTTAAGAGAAAGTGTTTAAAATGTCTCCTTTTTGTTTGCTGTTACTAAAAAATATTCCTAGCTCATTTATTGCGCTATAAACAATATTTATTCATTAAAAGTCTCAGGAACAGTGTGTTTCTCTCAATGTTACATAATTTTATGTTTCCCTAAGAGTGTTAAAACATGTTGTTCTAACAATCCTGTTTGTTTTCCAGTTATCAGATTGAAGACTGAAGACAGGCCGAAGTTCTTCGACGCTCTGACCGCACTGCTGAGTTAACCTAAGTACAAACTATCTGTAAATGTGTACATATATTAGTCTTCGCCTAGATCTAGATTTAACTGTCCTCTTGAGTGGTTTAGGTTTTATATCAGTTTTAACTGTTGTTTTATTTGACTTCTGAAGTGTAAAAATATATATTGTAGATTTACGTTCATCCTCGCTGTTCTCACGTTAGGAGTTTTCCGTTGAGTTTGACTCGGTGCAGTTTTAGGTTTTAACTTTAACCGAGTGTTTGTAATGAGGATCATCCAGAAAGTAAAGAACGTTTTGGCATGGTCAAATAAAAAGCAAGATATCAACTCAAAACTTTATTTACAAATGCATAGAATCTTCCTCTACTTTTTACAGTCGCCATGGATTTCAAGACACTGGTTGTATTGTGGGACCAGTTTTTCCATATTCATGTTCTACTCATTTGCCACCAAAACATGAGCCAGGATTTCTTAACTTCTTGGAGTTCCTCATCGTTAACAAACTGTTTTTTCCAAAAAATTCCTAAGCTTTGGGAATAAGTGATAATCACTTGGCACCAAGTCAGGGCTGTAAGGTGGATGACTAAAATTTCCCAACGAGTATGTTGAGGTTTGTGACAGTTCTTGCAGATGCATGAGGTCGAGCATTGTCAGCGACTTTTTTCTGACAGCACATTATTGTCTCTTGTTTAGGATGGTGTGTCAAGTTGTAGGAGGGTTTCACAGTAGGCTTCTGAGTTAATGCTTTTCTTGGCATAAATTCGACATGGATTAAGCCCTTCGGTCCCAAAACAGTTGCCATGACTTCCGAGTTTAAATTTCACACTTTACATTTAGCGGGTTTTCAATTGTCGATGCCATTATTAATCACTGTGAAAACGACCGTAATCACACAGCTACAAACCTACACTCAAACTGAGGAAAATGCGAAAATGTACAAGAATGTTTTTCTTGAATGCTGGACACCATCCAATGGTGGCTGATCATAATGCAGGCCAAACCAACAAGAAGAACCCAAACAAAGCACTGATAGGAAAAATATTCCAAAATGTATCTTATTCTTGTTTTTTGCAGTTTCTTTGGAAAAGCTTCGAAACAAGCTCTTGCGGAAAAAGACCAACTCCGTTTAGATATGGATTATTTTGACACCTCTGGTAATGTAGTCTTGGTTTATTTCTTATACATGAAGACAAGAACACTGTTACTACAAATGAGAGATAGAACTAAAAGTGGTAAAGTGCAGTTTTTCAATTGCTCCTTCTGGACTTTTATTGCAAATCTTTATACAATAGAGCTAGAGCTGTTATTAGTTGGTTACAAAGTCATGCTAGTCTGTGACAACTTATCGTTGAAAAGTTTGGCAGTTTTGTTATTTATTCTAAAATTTATGGTAAACCTAAGCTAAAAGTTTAACAAAAAGCTAAAAATTGTGATTTTATATTTTAAGAGAAAGTGTTTAAAATGTCTCCTTTTTTGTTTGCTGTGACTAAAAAATATTCCTAGCTCATTTATTGAGCTATAAACAATATTTATTCATTAAAAGTCTCAGGAACAGTGTGTTTCTCTCAATGTTACATAATTTTATGTTTCTCTAAGAGTGTTAAAACATGTTGTTCTAACAATCCTGTTTGTTTTCCAGTTATCAGATTGAAGACTGAAGACAGGCAAGTTCTTCGGCGCTCTGACCGCACTGCTGAGTTAACCTAAGTACAAACTATCTGTAAATGTGTACATATATTAGTCTTCGCCTAGATCTAGATTTAACTGTCCTCTTGAGTGGTTTAGGTTTTATATCAGTTTTAACTGTTGTTTTATTTGACTTCTGAAGTGTAAAAATATATATTGTAGATTTACGTTCATCCTCGCTGTTCTCACGTTAGGAGTTTTCCGTTGAGTTTGACTCCGGTGCAGTTTTTAGGTTTTAACTTTTAACCGAGTGTTTGTACGAGGATCATCCAGAAAGTAAAGAACGTTTTGGCATGGTCAAATAAAAAAGCAAGATATCAACTCAAAACTTTATTTACAAATGCATAGAATCTTCCTCTACTTTTTTACAGTCGCCATGGATTTCAAGACACTGGTTGTGGGACCAGTTTTTCCATATTCATGTTCTACTCATTTGCCGCCAAAAACATGAGCCAGGATTTCTTAACTTCTTGGAGTTCCTCATCGTTAACAAACTGTTTTTTTCCAAAAATCCTTAAGCTTTGGGAATAAGTGATAATCACTTGGCACCAAGTTAGGGCTGTAAGGTGGATGACTAAAATTCCCAGCGTGTAGCGTTGAGGTTAGTGGCAGTTCTTGCAGATGCATGAGGTCGAGCATTGTCAGCGACTTTTTTTCTGACAGCATTATTCGTCTCTTGTTTTGGATGGTGTGTCGAAGTTCTAGGAGGGTTTCACAGTAGGCTTCTGAGTTAATTGTTTCTTTTCTTGGCATAAATTCGACATGGATTAAGCCCTTTCGGTCCCAAAAAACAGTTGCCATGACTTCCCGAGAGTTTAAATTTCACACTTTACATTTAGCGGGGTTTTCAATTGTCGATGCCATTATTAATCACTGTGAAAACGAGACGCGTAATCACACAGCTACAAACCTACACTCAAACTGAAGAGGAAGGATGGAGCTAGCAGCTGCACGCGCACTTGTATTGCGGAGGAGGGTATGCGCCGCGTGTGATGCGCAATCTTTCTTTACTTTCTGGATGACCCTCGTATGTGAAATTTGGTATTTAAATATAAGTCTTTGTATAAATGACGTCTGAACTGAAGCAACAATTGTGAGTACAAAATGAGTAGCAGGCTCAAATTAATTTTAACGAAGGGCACTTGTGTAACTGCGTAACTAGTAAGTTTAAAAATAGGTAACGTTTGTGTTGTTTGAGTGGAGTTAAGACTGTACAAATACAAATAATCTTTTTGACATATACATAGAGTACAATATTGCATCAGTTTAGAAATTACAATAAAAAAAATCTGTTCTTTTCTTTCTTCAAGTCTGGCACTAGCTGAGGAACTCTTAGATAAAATAGAATGATCTCTCCGTAAGCCAGTCCGCCAAAATCTTCTTCAGGTTTTTTTTCGCGAGCATCTTCAATTCATGTGGCAGGCAGTTGTAGAAAACTACTCCAAGGTAGGAAGATTTTTGTCCAAAATAACTAAAGTGATGTGTGTCAAGCAAGAAGTGGTGTCTGTGCCTCTTATTATAATGGTGTTAATCCTCCATTCTGGTTTAGCCAGACTTGACAGTGTGCAGTCTTACGATAAAAAAAAAATAAAGAAAGCCAATCACATCAATTACACTTCCCATCAACTGTGAAGTGAGTAAATTAAATTCAAACCATAGGTGGTATTAAATACACAAAAACAACGTAATAAAGAAATCAATAATTTAGTGATATTAATGCATGTAAAATATCACTAAAGTAGTTCTCAAATATTATTCAAAGTTCTAGCAAAAACATTGTTGGTACAAGTTATTTTGTTCAAAAAATTTGTTGTCTTTACTTATAACTGGCAATTATTAACCCTCTATGATGATAATCTTCAATTTGAAAGTTGTGTGTACAAAATCGTGTGTTTTGAAATGATTGATCACATTTGCTTGTTGCTAACTATTATTTTTTTGACACTTATATTATTACTACTATGCTTAAGACCAAAATAACATACAATGTAAAGAATTTGAAATATTATTGCGGACCATTTCCATCCCTCATGAACGAAAAGAATACAACATTTCGGGATCTGCAATCTGATCCCGGCTTCAAGTGAAAGATTCTAAAAAATGATATAAAAGTTACAACATTAGAAAATGAGCTAGCCTAAAGTAATCAGCGTAAGTTGACCAGTCAAACACAACCAAATAACATGTAAGTGTTGAGAGGTGGCCGTATAAAGCGCAACAAGCAGTATAAACTGCAAACGGTGATTTAAACTGGTTAATTTTTGCAAGAAACAAGTTATTGTTGTGTATTTAGAATTGACAACTGATGAACTCAATAAACCATGATTTCCGGTTTCAGGACCTATTTGAAGTTAATTACCTTCTTTGTAGCCTGGAGATCCTGATGAAACTTAGAAGCTAGATGTGGTGCTGTGATCGTTTGGTCTAATAAGACCATCTTCAGAGCACAACACTAAACTAAACTAACACTATAACTGTTTATTTACACTTTACATGGGGCAAACTTTACATTGATTGAGGAGCAAGCGGGAGGATGGTAGAGGTGTCGACACATTATTGTTTATTTTGAGTGAAGCGGCCCTGCTGGCGAGGTTGGCGAGGTGTGCTAAGGTATTGTTGGGAGTTTCAGGCTTCCTGAACTGTAAATAAACAGTTAGTGTTAGTTTGATCGTTCTCTGAGATGGATGTTTGGACCGAAAGCGTCGTCAGTACCATTAGAGGTTTCATCAGGCTTCAGGCTACAAAAGAGGTGATGAACTCAAGTTCATTCAGTTGATAATGATCATTAAATCTCTTAAGCTTAATATGCACCTGTATTTTGGAATTCTCAGTTTGCTATGATGAAATTACAACTGAGTAAAGCAGAATTTTCAGACACCATCTTTTGACTGCCAACTTGTCAGAGCCTTCAAAAAGAATGTTTTCAGATTTTCCCCAAAGGTTTCACACCAAGAGCTTCAAATTATGGTTGAGTGGAGCATGCAAGTGCCTAAACATTTACTGGAAGTCACCTGTACAACCGGCTTTATAGTATAACTACCTGTATTAACTTTTCACTGGAAGCACAGAGAGCTATTGAGGCTGCACAATAACTTTAATACTTCTACTTGTCAAACAATAAATTTTCTATTTTGAAATATAAAGCATTATATTTTTATAAGAACATAGAGCTCGAAATTTAATAATAAATATTTCATGACTGGGACTCGTGGCGTGGTCCTGTAATCCAGCTTCATGGAGGTCGGGTTTTGAGGATGATATAGGTCTAAAGCGGCTCAGATAGTCTCAGTGATCATCTGATGATACCCGCATCAACTCCCACCATCGTTTAGACATATCAGACCATCACCTGCGTGGTTCGGAAGTCACGTTAAGCCGTTGGTCCTTGTATTTCCATTGGTCATTGGGCTATTGATTAATGACCCATTCTATAAGGAAGAGTCGGCCTTAGTTTGTAACAAGACTACACCTCATAACTCATTACTACCACTCATCACACTCATCCTTCACCACATATTTGCCTTAAAATACCCTCATGAGAGTGGTCTGCATCTCAAATAGTGATATACTGATAGTGATATTTGGCAAGGAAGTTTTATGTGTTTACATTTATATACTGCAGCATTAATGGCTCTTTCTTTCTAGTGAAAACTTATCCCATTTTAGTACATTAACCTATTCAAAACATCGTTTGCAAAACTTCCCCGTGTTAAATTCCCATCCCGACAAAACCCCATCAGACTTTATCCGGCCACCTCTTAAAGTCAAAAAATGTGAGACACCAGACAACTCTTCTTGTCAACTAATGACGGAAAATGTTTGCAGTAATGTTTCAAACTCAGAATTCTCCAATTGTTAACAACAAACTTCAAGTTAAAGCAATGGTTTTTCTAGGAAGCGGTGACCACTACATTACGGTCGTAATATGACAATGAGGTCTGTTTTCAATGCATTCAAATGAGAGTAGTTTCCTAGAGAACGGTGGACGTAAAGTAGCGGTGAAAACTAGTTACGATTTATCTTGCCAGGTGACACATATTGTTTTGTAAACAAAAGTCTAGCGTGTCTGTTACTACATATGTAAATAAACTTTGACAATTAAAATAAACAACATGTCAAAAGTTGTTTTTGTCAACATCTGTTTAAATATTGTGTTTTGTCCACCGTCACTGTTATGTTACAGCCGTAATATAGCAGTCGTACGCTTTTCTAGGGAACCATAGCTTAAGACCATAGATTATAATTTGTATAACTGGTGTTTGCCTTTGAAATAAATAAATAAAGACTAATGTAAAGCATATGACTGATGGAAGGGATAAAAAGCACATATGCTTTAGTTTTGAATGGATTTTTACCATTTATTTTACTTTTAGCTAACGTATATCACATATTTCTCAATTTTTTTTATGTTAAGAGTTATAAAAAGACTTGTCTAAAACCGCACTTGAAGTTATGTGCTTTCTGCTTTTCTTTTTCATTAATTTTCAATATTAAAAGGTCATTGTATAATTTGTTTAATTTTATTTACAATCTGTTCAAACATATGTACAAGAACAGTTTAGTAAATTTGATGGCATTAACAAAACAGTAACATGAATAAAATAATTAGGCATTAATTTCTTCACTGACAAAACTAGCTCTTATGATTGTTTTAAATATAAAAGTAAATTTAGATTTTGTACTAGTTATACAATTACTTTACAGTATTTATAACCAACAGTTCCACAAAATAGATGGCTGTACAACCAACAGGTAAGTTACAATGTTTTGAAATTATTCTAAAACCCATTTTATTGCAAAAACAACTTTACACTAATTTTGGCCTGAAAATCCCGATATTTGATCCAGGGAATGTTTGGACTCAAAATCAATCCTGAATTGGAAGTCCTAGTCGGGACTCAATTTTAGGCCGACTTTAAAAACTTCATGAAAAATATTACCATTTGAAAACCGCTGCATTTTGCACACTCCTGTACAGACCTTTGTTTAGAGCTCCATGTAGATTTTATTTTTAACTGTCTAAGATTAAATTGTAAATATATACACTGTCGATGAATCTTTGGTTTAATTGTTCAAACCTTCATCAAATATCTCATCCTTGGTTCCGTTGTGAAGGTAGGTGGTCTTAAGATTTTAATTAAATAACTTGTACAGATTTTTATGAATAATTTTATTGGCAGCTTTTTTATTTACCCTTAAACAAGCTTTTTAATTAAAGGTACATAAACCCTTTGTTTAAAGTTTGTTGTTGACGAGGGTGAATTTCAGAGTTTAAACTATTATTGCGGCGTTTTTCCATTGTTAGTGAGCAAGATGATCACTATCGATGGAAAATGTCCGCAATAATAGTACATAACTTGTTTATTACCATAAAGTTGCTGGAATGGCCTAAAATATTACACTAAGGGTGCACAGTACCTGTAAGCCATTTTGTTTTTGTCCCATAAGAACAATGTAAAACAAGCATTTTCTAGAGGTACTTCACGCTTCAGTTTCATCAGATATTTTTGAAATAGGTTTTATTTATTTGACTGGGACTCGTGGTGTGGTCCTGTAATCCAGCTTCATGGAGGTCAGTTTTTGAGGATGATATAGGTCTAAAGCGGCTCAGATAGTGATCATCTGATGATACCTGCGCATCAACTCCACCATCGTTTAGACATATCAGACCATCACCTGCGTGGTTCGAAGTCACGTTAAGCGTTGGTCCTTGTTTTCCATTGGTCATTGGGCTATTAATTAATGACCCATTCTAAGGAAGAGTCGGCCTTAGTTTGTAACAAGACTACACCTCATAACTCATTACTACCACTCATCTTCATCACATATTTGCCTTAAAATACCCTCATGAGAGTGGTCGGCATCTCAAATAGTGATTTAGTGAGTAAGCCATTTTGTTTTTGTTCCATAAGAACAATGTAAACACAAGCATTTTCTAAAGGCAGTTTCATCAGATATTTTTGAAATTGGTTTTATTTTGAAAACGACAATGTACTGCAGTGACTGCTGCCCACTTTTTTTTGAAAATTTCAATAGTTTGCCAGTGAAATCATGAAGTTTCGTCCCCCAAAGGTTACTTCCAAGAGACCGATTTTGCTAGTTAACAAACTCAACCTGGAGATTTGCAAAAGGAAGCTTTGAACAAAATAAATAACTCTATTTCCTACGGAAATTTGCTAAAATTTAATGTTTTACTTAGCCGAACATGTAAAAATTCAATTTGAGCACCAGCCACTTTCTCTGCAAATCTCCAGCAGGTGCGTCGCCCGCAGGGGCAGATGGGCACTATGTACACACACACACACAGACAGATCAGCTGTAATGATAGCAATAACAGCTGGTGATCACCTGTGAACAGCTGACTGGCTGACCTCTGCCCTCTCCTCTCCTCGGGCTGTTGGTAAACAGAAACGCCGTGTAATGTGCATCGCCAAACATTCCCTTGATTGCTTACCTTAGGAGGATCTAACTTACGTAGGCTCCAGGAGGATACGCAGGGGCAATTGAAGGCCTGGTCATAAGTCATTTATTGTCTTTCAACATTACATAAATGCAATAGACATGGCCAATGATGTTAAATTTATTATTGATAATATTTAAATATTCTCTTAAGCTCTTGGTGTAGGTTAGACTTTTGAAAATCTTTTCACTCACGGTTGTTGTAAAAGCTATGGCCGAAATAACATAGATTCAATCGTTAATGAGAAGAAATTTTTAAAAAACTGCAGGGTATTTCTAAAGAGAATTGATTACCACAGAAATAATTGCTCAAGGTTTACTCTAGTAGTCCCCCGCTTTGGACGCTATTTTTTTTTGTGTAGAGATTAGAAAAGTTGTTTCCATGTTCTCAAAGGTTGTCTCTAGACAAATATAAACTAGTCTTTTGCTTAAAAGCCAAAAAGGGCCATTTTAAGTATATAATTGTAATTTTTCACAAGCAGTCCGTGCATAAGGAACATAGATTTTTTGAGTATGTGAAAAAGTCTCTTCCGGTGTTTTAGTCCGTGGGAAGGTTCTTATCCTATCCACAGAACTGATGACCCGGGACCTAACCTCTCACCCGGGCATCATTAGGACACTCAAATCACTGAATCTTCTTCCGAAACCAGTTTTCGTTGGTATTTGCATACTTTCGTGGTTAGCGTTTATTTATTGGCCAGAAGATCGGTCATGTGACCTCGATTCAGCGGAGAAACTTATTTTGTACAGCAAAACCTCTTTCCAAAATTTTTTGAACATTTTCAAAAGGTAAGAAGGAGAAAATAATGTTTACCCATTCATGTTTTGTAAAATACCAATGGAAGATCAATGGTAAGTTGGGGCAGCCACAGATAATAGAGCCTCTACAGAGGTTCGACGGGATAGGGAAAGCGACTGCATCCATCACCGAGCGCGGTTGCCATGTCGTGTGGAGTGTGGATGGACGAGTACACCCCGCAGTGGATTTGGCTACTGAACTAGATTTTCTTCATGATGAAGGAATGGACGTCTGCAGGAGAGTTCAACTTGTCTGTGGTGCAGCATTTGACGGACATGATAATTGGTGAGTAGCCACACAGCTGTTGAGAGTTGTTTGAAGTTAAAATGCCGGAAACTTTCTGCATGATGGTTTAGCGTAACGCTAAGATGGGGGAAATGTATGACTTTCAAAGTCAAAATCTTTATTGAGCCAGATTAACAATATACATGCATTGGCAAAGTCATACATAATAGTTTTCTTAACAAAAACAATTTCTTTGAGTGACAATTTTAACAATTCCTTTACAAATTATTGATAATATATTTATTACTTATTTATTTACTTTCTAATGCATCCAATGCAATGAAACGTAGACAAAAAATTAATATTCGGTTATTTGTAGAAAGTTGATGAGTTAACTAGGGTGAGTCAGAAGGTGAGACGGTAGCGACGGCGGTGGCACGGTTCTGGACAGCCGCCACGGGCCCGCAGTTCCGCACGAGCTGTCATTCCACGCCGGGGACACTTCACTTTTTGAGCTATTGTTGTGAAGTGAGGGGGCAGAGAGGGGTACAGGGGGGCGTGGAACATCGGAGAAAATAGACCGCCGCGCCCGCGCCGCACGATTCACCACAGTCCACGAGAACAACACCGATCTGGCAGATTCAATCCTAGCAGAAAACACGTCACTGTTAGGAGACAGTTGAGAATATCATCAAGTAAAGAACCTCTACTAACCTGTAAATTAGTTTCTAGGGTCGTCGATTAATCTTTCGGAGGTCCTTTCCAAGGGAAATTCGTAAGTCAACCCACCCCTGAAATTTGGCGCCCTATTTTTGAATCACCCTGTATATAATAACATATATGTAATTTCTACATTTTGACATTCAGAGCACTGGGTATAAATTAAGCCTAATGCAGGATAATTGCCCTGCGCTCCCCCCACCCAGGTTTATTGGAGAGGATTGCTAAATTAAACTCGACAAACAATAAACATGACCAACCGAAGTATTCGTGTTTACAAAAGCTGGTAGGTATATATTTTATGAACCCGTTTTAATATAAACACTTCAGAAATGTTTCCGTAAGAATTGCATTGGAACGTAGATTAAATTAATCACACCAATTCTAAACTACATTATGAACTCAGCGACTTTTTCAACAGTAATACATAATTATATGTATAGGATATCGAATCATTGTTAAGCAGAAACAGATGTAGCCAGTTGTTTAATTGTGGTTAGGTTTAATTACGTTTATATACTAGGTATATATTTTATGAACCCGTTTTAATATAAACACTTCAGAAATGTTTCCGTAAGAATTGCATTGGAACGTAGATTAAATTAATCACACCAATTCTAAACTACATTATGAACTCAGCGACTTTTTCAACAGTAATACATAATTATATGTATAGGATATCGAATCATTGTTAAGCAGAAACAGATGTAGCCAGTTGTTTAATTGTGGTTAGGTTTAATTACGTTTATATACTATCTTCAACCTTTTGGCTATCAGATAAATCCTATTTGTTTATGGACATTAATAATACAGGTAATTAAATAAGAATCATGCGAAAACCGAAACTCGAGAAGACAATTATTAATAATCCTCTTTTATACAGTACTAAGTTAAAAAATCAAATCAGTTGGTATAATTTGTTGGCTGGTTCATTTCCAATTTTACCGATCAGCTGTTTGTTCTTCTTCGCATAGCAACATTAGCAAAGTGAACCGGTCGGCTAAATATTATTAACCTCGCGTTTTCGTCTATGATTTATTTGTTAAATTTCCAAAAGTTATAAGAAAAATAGTTCTTTTGCACTATTCTAGGATAGCGACGTTATTTGGTGTTTTAATATCATATAGTGCGATTTCATATAATACCATATAGTGCGAGCTCTGCCTTTGGCAAAAAATAGGTCGGTAGTCCGCCATATTGGAAAATCGATTTTTAGTGATTCATCGGAATCTAGTGATAAGCTCAGTGTGATTCGGTTCGTGGTCAGTGGTAGTGGCGTTTCGTGTGTGCTGCCGATGGACATCTGCTGCCGTGGTACATCTGGGGTGTCGGTGTGTACGAGTATGTAGCTGTATTGGTGAGTGTATGTTAGCTTACTAACAATCTCGCTTTCAGTATATGTGTTCTACAAATCGCCGAGCCAGCGAACGTCTCTACGGCAGTTATCAGTTACAAGTTAGGTTTAGGTTGCCTGCACAATTATGTGCTGGTGTATTAGGTCAAAATTGTATAGGTTCGAATGTTTTGTAACTCGAACAGTCTGTAAATCTTTAAAGCCTTTCACCAAATTTAATTTTTAGAGGTTGGGATTTTTGGAACACGTCACGGATAGGTCTCAGTTCATTGATACCGGCAGGATTTGTATAGTTAATTATTACTTAAATCTTGTATAGCAGTAACTCACGGTAAAAAGGTCTGAAAACTTTATAATTATTTGAGTTTATTTATCTGAAGCCTACATTGAAGTCACATATCCATCAGCTCTTTACAACTTGCTACATTACTGCCCAACCCTGTATATTAGTTTAGTCTCTATAATAATTAACTAGTAAGAGGTTTAGGCAAGGCAGGGCCCATGGTGCCCGGTCAACAGAAGTTATGCCCCTCCCTCCCCGGCCACCTATGAATAATAAAATTCACACTTTTAAGCAAATTCGCATTTTTATTAAGGTTTAAATTGTAAAATAACACTTTGCAATAAATTTGAGTCTGGATACACTAAAATTTGTTCATGAAATAACTCAGAATTTGTGTTACACAGAAAAAACAAACATGAAATAAATAGGTACTTAAACCCAAAGTGCTATCGGTTTAGGAAATTTTTCATTAGTGGAAAATATGATTTTTTGGTCATACTTGCATTGAAACCAGGCTAAGAAATATTTTTACAGTAAAATATTAATATTTTCTGGAAGCTTGAGAACCTCACCACCCTCCCTTCCTTGGCTGAGTTAACCTTCAAGACTCATCTAAATTCGTTCCAATTTTAAAAGATTGTCCTTGCAGAAGGCAGAGCGGTTATTGCCGAAAGTTAACTTTTGGGTAGTGTTGAACGAATAAATAAATTGAAAATTAAGTCTTACAAATAGTTAACTTGTTTAGTCTAGTCTGTGTTAGTCACACCCGGTGCCATATTTTTTTACGGTAGAGTTAGTTAATAAATTGCTATTCACTCGACAACAAAACTATTTAAGTTGTATAGTCAACTTTTTATTAGTTTGAATACGAAATTTTCAGTTTGGGGATTAATTTAAAACCTTGTATTGTTTTCAAATTTTATATCGATTAATAATATGTAAATAACTCTAAATGTTCTGTGAGATGTGCGAGAGCGACAGCTGGAACTGTTATCGTGTTATCAAAGCAATGCTGGCCAGATTGTCTTGATAACATATAAAAGTTGAGTAAATAAATAAAACTTATATTACTTATATCAACTTGCTTAGCTTTCTGGATCACTGACAAAGGACAGTGATCATGTGAGTTAAGTAATTCTCTCTTAAAATTAAACATTTTTATTACACTAGCTTAATTATTTGCTCAACCTGACGGAACCTACCTGTCGCAGCAATATCTTTTTTAGAGCTTTGAATTTTAAAATTATAAGAATTTAATTTAAGAAAAACTTTAGAAATATAATTAATTTGTATGTATGTAACATGCTGAAGTTGTAAGCATGGTTTGTTCCTAGATAATGAAATTAAAATCTTTTAAAATTTTGTATTGGGCAGTATGATATATCTTTATTATAAATATTCCAAATAAGTTGAAATAATAACCCTTAAGACAGTAAATGGTTTGTTCCATTTGTTTGTTACAAGGTATCAATAGCTAGACACGCTGTATTATCCGGGTTTCAGCCTTAAACATACAACTCGCCCTTCGGGCTCGCTAGGGGGCTACGCCCCCAGACCCCCGCTTCGGCCTGCGGCCTCGCTTGTTAAAATGAGGCCACTCGCTGTTATGATTGTTCGCCTGCGGCTGTTGGTTACCGTTCGCTTCGCTCACGGTAGCTTACTGAAATGTCAAATACAAAAGTTGTAGACACTTCATTCCACACTAACGATTTTCCGTCAAATCAAAGATCCGATCACTAGTTCAGCCGCTACAGTCAAAATAGTAGACCACTGCACAACCCCATTTTCGGCCGACGCCATTAACAGCCGCTACCGCGCCGGGGGTTTAAAAATGTAGAGTTTTCAGATTTGTCCTGGCGGTTTCACACAAAGCTCTTTAAAACGAATATATGGTTGAGGGGGGTAGCTCTACGTGAAGTGCCTAAACATTTCTCTCGTTCACCCGTCAGTCACCCAAACGGCTTTATAGTATGTATTAAACCTTAAGACAATGAATGGTTTGTTCCATTGGTTTGTTACAAGGTATCAATTCATTGTTCGGTGTTGGGAAAATCCATGGCGAAAATAGCTAGACAAGCTGTATTATCCGGGGTTCAGCCTTAAACATACAATGCTTGGAGTAGTTTCAATGGTAGCCTTTAGGCAGCTCGAAATTCATGCGGCGTAAAATTCATATTTCACATATTTATTTCAAACATTTTTCAAGTATAACAAAAGAGGGAGGTTGCTCCTGCAAGGTTTTAAAATAAGGTTTCCTTCATCTTTGATTTATAAACATAATTTTAAATTGGTTTGTATTTAACGTAACTGGTACGATTATTTAAGCATGTATAATTTGTGTCAAAGAAGTGAGGGGCTTATCTAAAATGTTTGATAATTAAGTATGAAAAGGTAAACTTTATGCTGTAACGTCATTCAACGTTTATAATTTTTAGTTCAAAAATACAATGAAAACTGAACAAAATATGCTTATCTTATTCCAATTTGAAATAATTACGACCGTTCGAGTTGCAACAACACAATGCTTTTTCAGGGTAGGTCTTCAAGAACACAATTTATCATCAGAATGAAATATATTATACGTATTTCGTATGCAAACTGTAGGGCTGTTAGAATAAATGAGCAATCAGTATAGGATAGGGTTTTCAGGGTAGGTCTTCAAGAACACAATTTATCATCAGAATGAAATATATTATACGTATTTCGTATGAAAACTGTAGGGCTGTTAGAATAAATGAGCAATCAGTATAGGATAGGGTTTTCAGGTAGGTCTTCAAGAACACAATTTATCATCAGAATGAAATATATTATACGTATTTCGTATGAAACGTAGAGGCTGTTAGAATAAATGAGCAATCAGTATAGGATAGGGTTTTCAGAGTAGGTCTTCAAGAACACAATTTATCATCAGAATGAAATATATTATACGTATTTCGTATGAAAACTGTAGACTGTTAGAATAAATGAGCAATCAGTATAGGATAGGGTTTTCAGGGTAGGTCTTCAAGAACACAATTTATCATCAGAATGAAATATATTATACGTATTTCGTATGCAAACTGTAGGGCTGTTAGAATAAATGAGCAATCAGTATAGGATAGGGTTTTCAGAGTAGGTCTTCAAGAACACAATTTATCATCAGAATGAAATATATTATACGTATTTCGTATGCAAACTGTAGGGCTGTTAGAATAAATGAGCAATCAGTATAGGATAGGGTTTTCAAGTAGGTCTTCAAGAACACAATTTATCATCAGAATGAAATATATTATACGCATATTTCGTATGCAAACTGTAGGGCTGTTAGAATAAATTGAGCAATCAGTATAGGATAGGGTTTTCAGAGTAGGTCTTCAAGAACACAATTTATCATCAGAATGAAATATATT
This sequence comes from Matsumurasca onukii, assembly GCA_018831715.1. Classification (NCBI taxonomy): domain Eukaryota; kingdom Metazoa; phylum Arthropoda; class Insecta; order Hemiptera; family Cicadellidae; genus Matsumurasca; species Matsumurasca onukii. The sequence goes on from CM032060.1 coordinate 3,463,698, forward strand.
ATACGTATTTCGTATGCAAACTGTAGGGCTGTTAGAATAAATGAGCAATCAGTATAGGATAGGGTTTTCAGAGTAGGTCTTCAAGAACACAATTTATCATCAGAATGAAATATATTATACGTATTTCGTATGCAAACTGTAGGGACTGTTAGAATAAATGAGCAATCAGTATAGGATAGGTTTTCAGAGTAGGTCTTCAAGAACACAATTTATCATCAGAATGAAATATATTATACGTATTTCGTATGCAAACTGTAGGCTGTTAGAATAAATGAGCAATCAGTATAGGATAGGGTTTTCAGAGTAGGTCTTCAAGAACACAATTTATCATCAGAATAAAAATATTATACGTATTTCATATGCAAACTGTGGGACTGTTAGAATAAATGAGCAATCAGTATAGGATAGGGTTTTCAGAGTAGGTCTTCAAGAACACAATTTATCATCAGAATGAAATATATTATACGTATTTCGTATGAAAACTGTGGGATGTTAGAATAAATGAGCAATCAGTATAGGATAGGGTTTTCAGAGTAGGTCTTCAAGAACACAATTTATCATCAGAATGAAATATATTATACGTATTTCGTATGAAAACTGTAGGGCTGTTAGAATAAATGAGCAATCAGTATAGGATAGGGTTTTCAGAGTAGGTCTTCAAGAACACAATTTATCATCAGAATGAAATATATTATACGTATTTCGTATGAAAACTGAAGGTATGTTAGAATAAATGAGCAATCAGTTATGGATAGGGTTTTCAGAGTAGGTCTTCAAGAACACAATTTATCATCAGAATGAAATATATTATACGTATTTCGTATGAAACTGTAGGGCTGTGAATAAATCCCAGTATAGATAGGGTTTTCAGAGTAGGTCTTCAAGAACACAATTTATCATCAGAATGAAATATATTATACGTATTTCGTATGCAAAACTGTAGGGCTGTTAGAATAAATGAGCAATCAGTATAGGATAGGGTTTTCAGAGTAGGTCTTCAAGAACACAATTTATCATCAGAATGAAATATATTATACGTATTTCGTATAAAACTGTAGGGATGTTAGAATAAATGAGCAATCAGTATAGGATAGGGTTTTCAGAGTAGGTCTTCAAGAACACAATTTATCATCAGAATGAAATATATTATACGTATTTCGTATGAAAACTGTAGGGCTGTTAGAATAAATTGAGCAATCAGTATAGGATAGGGTTTTCAGAGTAGGTCTTCAAGAACACAATTTATCATCAGAATGAAATATATTATACGTATTTCGTATGCAAACTGTAGGACTGTTAGAATAAATGAGCAATCAGTATAGGATAGGGTTTCAGAGTAGGTCTTCAAGAACACAATTTATCATCAGAATGAAATATATTATACGTATTTCGTATGCAAACTGTAGGGCTGTTAGAATAAATTGAGCAATCAGTATAGGATAGGGTTTTCAGAGTAGGTCTTCAAGAACACAATTTATCATCAGAATGAAATATATTATACGTATTTCGTATGCAAACTGTAGGGCTGTTAGAATAAATGAGCAATCAGTATAGGATAGGGTTTTCAGAGTAGGTCTTCAAGAATTTATCATCAGAATGAAATATATTATACGTATTTCGTATGCAAACTGTAGGGCTGTTAGAATAAATTGAGCAATCAGTATAGGATAGGGTTTTCAGGTAGGTCTTCAAGAACACAATTTATCATCAGAATGAAATATATTATACGTATTTCGTATGAAAACTGTAGGGCTGTTAGAATAAATAGCAATCAGTATGGATAGGGTTTTCAGAGTAGGTCTTCAAGAACACAATTATCATCAGAATGAAATATATTATACGTATTTCGTATGCAAACTGTAGGTATGTTAGAATAAATGAGCAATCAGTATAGGATAGGGTTTTCAGAGTAGGTCTTCAAGAACACAATTTATCATCAGAATGAAATATATTATACGTATTTCGTATGCAAACTGTAGGGCTGTTAGAATAAATTGAGCAATCAGTATAGGATAGGGTTTTCAGAGTAGGTCTTCAAGAACACAATTTATCATCAGAATGAAATATATTATACGTATTTCGTATGCAAACTGTAGGGCTGTTAGAATAAATGAGCAATCAGTATAGGATAGGGTTTTCAAGGTAGGTCTTCAAGAACACAATTTATCATCAGAATGAAATATATTATACGTATTTCGTATGCAAACTGTAGGGCTGTTAGAATAAATTGAGCAATCAGTATAGGATAGGGTTTTCAGATAGGTCTTCAAGAACACAATTTATCATCAGAATGAAATATATTATACGTATTTCGTATGCAAACTGTAGGATGTTAGAATAAATTGAGCAATCAGTATAGGATAGGGTTTTCAGTAGGTCTTCAAGAACACAATTTATCATCAGAATGAAATATATTATATACGTATTTCGTATGCAAACTGTAGGGCTGTTAGAATAAATTGAGCAATCAGTATAGGATAGGGTTTTCAGAGTAGGTCTTCAAGAACACAATTTATCATCAGAATGAAATATATTATACGTATTTCGTATGCAAACTGTAGGGCTGTTAGAATAAATGAGCAATCAGTATAGGATAGGGTTTTCAGGTAGGTCTTCAAGAACACAATTTATCATCAGAATGAAATATATTATACATTTCATTGTGCAAACTATAGGGCTGTTAGGAATAAATTAAGCAATCAGTATAGGATAGGGTTTTCAGAGTAGGTCTTCAAGAACACAATTTATCATCAGAATGAAATATATTATTATTTCGTATGCAAAACTGTAGGGCTGTTAGAATAAATGAGCAATCAGTATAGGATAGGGTTTTCAAGGTAGGTCTTCAAGAACACAATTTATCATCAGAATGAAATATATTATACGTATTTCGTATGCAAACTGTAGGTGTTAGAATAAATTGAGCAATCAGTATAGGATAGGGTTTTCAGAGTAGGTCTTCAAGAACACAATTTATCATCAGAATGAAATATATTATACGTATTTCGTATGCAAACTGTGGGACTGTTAGAATAAATTGAGCAATCAGTATGGATAGGGTTCAGAGGCTAAGAACACAATTTTCATCAGTAAATATATTAATATTTTTTGCAAGCTTGAGAACTCAGCACTGTTAACTTGGCTCTAGTCTAGTCTGTGAGTCACATCAGGTGCCATATTTTTTTTTTTACGGTGGATTGGTTAATAAATTGTATTCACTCGACAACAAAACTATTTAAGTTGTATAGTCAACTTTTTATTAGTTTGAATACAATTTTCAGTTTGGGGATTAATTTAAAACCTTGTATTGTTTTCCAAATTTTATATCGATTAATAATATGTATTACCAAATGTTCTGTGAGATGTGCGAGAGCGACAGCTGGAACTGTTATCATGTTATCAAGCAATGCTGGCCAGATTGCTTGATAACACTAAAGGATGAGTAAATAAATAAAACTTATATTACATTATATCAACTTGTAGCTTTTCTGGATCACTGACAAGGACAGTGATCATGTGATTGTCAATTCTCTCTTAAGAATTAAACATCTTTTTATGCATAGCTTAATTGCTCAACCTGACGGACCTACAATCGCAGCAATCTTTTTTTTGGAGCTTTGAATTTTAAAATTATAAGATTTAATTTGAAACTTTGAAATATAATTAATTGAATTTGTATGTATGTATGCTGAAGTTGTAAGCATGGACACGTTTCCTAGAATGAAATTAAAATCTTTTAAAATTTTGTATTAGGGTTTGATATATCTTTATTGAAATATTCAAATAGGTTGAAATAATAACCCTTAAGACAGTAAATTATTATACGTATTTCGTATGAAAACTGTAGGAATATTAGAATAAATGAGCAATCATATAGGATATAGGTTTTCAGGGTAGGTCTTCAAGAACACAATTTATCATCAGAATGAAATATATTATACGTATTTCGTATGCAATAGGGCTGTTAGAATAAATGATAAATCAGTATAGGATAGGGTTTTCAGAGTAGGTCTTCAAGAACACAATTTATCATCAGAATGAAATATATTATACGTATTTCGTATGCAAACTGTAGGGCTGTTAGAATAAATGAGCAATCAGTATAGGATAGGGTTTTCAGAGTAGGTCTTCAAGAACACAATTTATCATCAGAATGAAATATATTATACGTATTTCGTATGCAAACTGTAGGGCTGTTAAATAAATGAGCAATCAGTATGGGATAGGGTTTTCAAGTAGGTCTTCAAGAACACAATTTATCATCAGAATGAAATATATTATACGTATTTCGTATGAAACTGTAGGACTGTTAGAATAAATTGAGCAATCATACTTGGATTGAAACCAGGCTAAGAAAAAATTTATCATCAGAAAATAATATATTTTTGGAAGCTTGAGAACCTCACCACCCTCATAACTTGTCTAGTCTAGTCGTAATTAGTCACACCGGTGCCATATTTTTACAGTGAGTTGGTCTTAATAAATTGCTTATTCACTCGACAAATATTTAAGTTGTATAGTCAACTTTTTATTAGTTTTAGATACAGAATTTTCAGTTTGGGGATTAATTTAAAACCTTGTATTGTTTTCAAATTTTTATATCGATTAATAATATATAAATTACTTTAAATGTTCTGTGAGATGTGCGAGCGACAGCTGAACTGTTATCGTGTTATCAAAGTAATGCTGGCAAGATTGTCTTGATAACATAAAGGATGAGTAAATAAATAAAACTTATATTACATTATATCAACTGTTAGCTTTTGGATCAATGACAAGGGACAGTGATCAGGTGATTTCAAAGTAATTCTCTCTTAAAATTAAACATCTTTTTATGTTACACTAGCTTAGTATTTTACTCAACCTGTGGGAACCTACCTGTCGAGCAATCTCTTTTTTAGAGCTTTTGAATTTTAAAATTAAAATTTAATTTAAAGAAAACTTTAGAAATATAATTAATTTGTATGTATGTAACATGCTGAGTTGTAAGCATGGTTTGTTTCTAGATAATAAATTAAAATCTTTTAAAATTTTGTATTAGGGTTTGATATCTTATTATAAATATTCCAAATAGTTGAAATAATAACCCTTAGAACAGTAAATATATTATACGTATTTCGTGAAAACTGTAGGGCTGTTAGAATAAATAAGCAATCATATATATAGGGTTTTCAGAGTAGGTCTTCAAGAACACAATTTATCATCAGAATGAAATATATTATACGTATTTCGTATGCAAACTGTAGGGCTGTTAGAATAAATGAGCAATCAGTATAGGATAGGGTTTTCAGAGTAGGTCTTCAAGAACACAATTTATCATCAGAATGAAATATATTATACGTATTTCGTATGCAAACTGTAGGGCTGTTAGAATAAATGAGCAATCAGTATAGGATAGGGTTTTCAGAGTAGGTCTTCAAGAACACAATTTATCATCAGAATGAAATATATTATACGTATTTCGTATGCAAACTGTAGGGCTGTTAGAATAAATGAGCAATCAGTATAGGATAGGGTTTTCAGAGTAGGTCTTCAAGAACACAATTTATCATCAGAATAAATATACGTATTTCGTAAAGAAAACGTAGGGTCTGTATTTGGATTGTGGGCGGGTGGGTATAGGTGGTTTTTTTGTAGGTTAGGGCTCAATTTTATAGCAATGCAGGAGGTGGAATATCATATCGGATTTTCATGTTGAACATTTCTTTAAAATTAATAGATCAGTTATTAGGGTTCAAGGTTTTTTTCATCAGAACTTCAATTTTCAGAATTATTCATCAGATCGAAACATAATACTTAGTGGGTTGAAACTTTTAGAATAAATGGATTCAGTTATGAAGGGTTTTCGGAGTGAACTTCACAAAATTTCATCAGTAAGGGCGTATTTCTTTAAGTCTGTAGGGCTGTTACTATAGGATGAGCAATCTAATTAGAATTATTTCGATGCTCGCTGCAAAGCATCTTGAAACAATGATTTAAAATTTTATCATACAAAATTAGGATTGTAAGAATATTTATGAACGTTTATGGGTTTTCTTTGCTGATAGGTATCAGAATAATTTATCGGAACATTGAGTTATGTCGGAAAAGGTTTAACAGATTGATTAATTTTAAAGAAGGTGTTCAGAAACTTTAATCGTGAAAAATTATACGTTTCTATAAAACTAGACTAACCTAAAATAACAATGAGTATCAGTATAGGAAGGGTTTCAAATAGGTCAACTCAAAACAAATTTATCATCGAATGAAATATATTATACGTATTTCGTATGCAAACTGTAGGGCTGTTAGAATAAATGAGCAATCAGTATAGGATATTAGGGTAGCTAATTTATCATCAGAATGAAATATATTATACGTATTTCGTATGCAAACTGTAGGGCTGTTAGAATAAATTTGATCAGTATATAGGATAGGGTTTTCAGAGTAGGTCTTCAAGAACACAATTTATCATCAGAATGAAATATATTATACGTATTTCGTATGCAAACTGTAGGGCTGTTAGAATAAATTGAGCAATCAGTATAGGATAGGTTTTCAGAGTAGGTCTTCAAGAACACAATTTATCATCAGAATGAAATATATTATACGTATTTCGTATAAAACTGTGGGACTGTTAGAATAAATGAGCAATCAGTATAGGATAGGGTTTTCAGAGTGGGTCTTCAAGAACACAATTTATCATCAGAATGAAATATATTATACGTATTTCGTATGCAAACTGTAGGACTGTTAGAATAAATGAGAGCAATCAGTATAGGATAGGGTTTTCAGAGTAGGTCTTCAAGACACAATTTATCATCAGAATGAAATATATTATACGTATTTCGTATGCAAACTGTAGGACTGTTAGAATAAATTGAGCAATCAGTATAGGATAGGGTTTCAGAGTAGGTCTTCAAGAACACAATTTATCATCAGAATGAAATATATTATACGTATTTCGTATGCAAACTGTAGGGCTGTTAGAATAAATTGAGCAATCAGTATAGGATAGGGTTTTCAGAGTAGGTCTTCAAGAACACAATTTATCATCAGAATGAAATATATTATACATTTCATTCGTATGAAAACTGTAGGATGTTAGAATAAGAGCAATCAGTATAGGATAGGGTTTTCAGGTAGGTCTTCAAGAACACAATTTATCATCAGAATGAAATATATTATACGTATTTCGTATGCAAACTGTAGGGCTGTTAGAATAAATGAGCAATCAGTATAGGATAGGGTTTTCAGAGTAGGTCTTCAAGAACACAATTTATCATCAGAATGAAATATATTATACGTATTTCGTATGCAAACTGTAGGGCTGTTAGAATAAATGAGCAATCAGTATAGGATAGGGTTTTCAGGTAGGTCTTCAAGAACACAATTTATCATCAGAATGAAATATATTATACGTATTTCGTATGCAAACTGTAGGATGTTAGAATAAATGAGCAATCAGTATAGGATAGGGTTTTCAGAGTGGTCTTCAAGAACACAATTTATCATCAGAATGAAATATATTATACGTATTTCGTATGAAAACTGTAGGGCTGTTAGAATAAATGAGCAATCAGTATAGGATAGGGTTTTCAGAGTAGGTCTTCAAGAACACAATTTATCATCAGAATGAAATATATTATACGTATTTCGTATGCAAACTGTAGGGATGTTAGAATAAATTGAGCAATCAGTATAGGATAGGGTTTTCAGGTAGGTCTTCAAGAACACAATTTATCATCAGAATGAAATATATTATACGTATTTCGTATGAAACTGTAGGGCTGTTAGAATAAAGAGCAATCAGTATAGGATAGGGTTTTCAGGGTAGGTCTTCAAGAACACAATTTATCATCAGAATGAAATATATTATACGTATTTCGTATGCAAACTGTAGGGCTGTTAGAATAAATGAGCAATCAGTATAGGATAGGGTTTTCAGAGTAGGTCTTCAAGAACACAATTTATCATCAGAATGAAATATATTATACGTATTTCGTATGCAAACTGTAGGGCTGTTAGAATAAATTGAGCAATCAGTATAGGATAGGGTTTTCAGGGTAGGTCTTCAAGAACACAATTTATCATCAGAATGAAATATATTATACGTATTTCGATTGTAAAACTGTAGGGATGTTAGAATAAATGAGCAATCAGTATAGGATAGGGTTTTCAGGGTAGGTCTTCAAGAACACAATTTATCATCAGAATGAAATATATTATACGTATTTCGTTGTAAACTGTAGGGCTGTTAGAATAAATTGAGCAATCAGTATAGGATAGGGTTTTCAGAGTAGGTCTTCAAGAACACAATTTATCATCAGAATGAAATATATTATACGTATTTCGTATGCAAACTGTAGGGCTGTTAGAATAAATGAGCAATCAGTATAGGATAGGGTTTTCAGAGTAGGTCTTCAAGAACACAATTTATCATCAGAATGAAATATATTATACGTATTTCATTGTATGCAAACTGTAGGGCTGTTAGAATAAATGAGCAATCAGTATAGGATAGGGTTTTCAGAGTAGGTCTTCAAGAACACAATTTATCATCAGAATGAAATATATTATACGTATTTCGTATGCAAACTGTAGGGCTGTTAGAATAAATGAGCAATCAGTATAGGATAGGGTTTTCAGAGTAGGTCTTCAAGAACACAATTTATCATCAGAATGAAATATATTACATTATGCAAACTGTAGGGCTGTTAGAATAAATTGAGCAATCAGTATAGGATAGGGTTTCAGAGTAGGTCTTCAAGAACACAATTTATCATCAGAATGAAATATATTATACGTATTTCGTATGCAAACTGTAGGGCTGTTAGAATAAATGAGCAATCAGTATAGGATAGGGTTTTCAGGTAGGTCTTCAAGAACACAATTTATCATCAGAATGAAATATTTATACGTATTTCGTACAAACTGTAGGACTGTTAGAATAAATGAGCAATCAGTATAGGATAGGGTTTTCAGGGTAGGTCTTCAAGAACACAATTTATCATCAGAATGAAATATATTATACGTATTTCGTATGCTTAGGACTGTTAGAATAAATTGAGCAATCAGTATAGGATAGGGTTTTCAGAGGGTCTTCAAGAACACAATTTATCATCAGAATGAAATATATTATACGTATTTCGTATGCAAACTGTAGGGCTGTTAGAATAAATAATCAATCAGTATAGGATAGGGTTTTCAGAGTAGTTCTTCAAGAACACAATTTATCATCAGAATCAAATATATTATACGTTTATTTCGTATGAAAACTGTAGGAATATTAGAATAAATGAGCAATCAGTATAGGATAAGCTTTTCAGGGCTGGTCTTCAAGAGCACAATTTATCATCAGAATGAAATATATTATACGTATTTCGTATGAAAACTGTAGGGCTGTTAGAATAAATGAGCAATCAGTATAGGATAGGGTTTTCAGAGTAGGTCTTCAAGAACACAATTTATCATCAGAATGAAATATATTATACGTATTTCGTATGCAAACTGTAGGGATGTTAGAATAAATGAGCAATCAGTATGGATAGGGTTTTCAGGGTAGGTCTTCAAGAACACAATTTATCATCAGAATGAAATATATTATACGTATTTCGTATGAAAACTGTAGGGATGTTAGAATAAATGAGCAATCAGTATAGGATAGGGTTTTCAGGGTAGGTCTTCAAGAACACAATTTATCATCAGAATGAAATATATTATACGTATTTCGTATGAAAACTGTAGGGCTGTTAGAATAAATGATCAATCAGTATAGGATAGGGTTTTCAGGGTAGGTCTTCAAGAACACAATTTATCATCAGAATGAAATATATTATACGTATATTTCGTATGCAAACTGTAGGACTGTTAGAATAAATTGAGCAATCAGTATAGGATAGGGTTTTCAGGGTAGGTCTTCAAGAACACAATTTATCATCAGAATGAAATATATTATACGTATTTCGTATGAAACTGTAGGGCTGTTAGAATAAATAGAGCAATATATAGGATAGGGTTTTCAGAGTAGGTCTTCAAGAACACAATTTATCATCAGAATGAAATATATTATACGTATTTCGTATGCAAACTGTAGGAGACTGTTAGAATAAATTGAGCAATCAGTATAGGATAGGGTTTTCAGAGTAGGTCTTCAAGAACACAATTTATCATCAGAATGAAATATATTATACGTATTTCGTATGAAAACTGTAGGAATATTAGAATAAATGAGCAATCAGTATAGGATAGGGTTTTCAGGTAGGTCTTCAAGAACACAATTTATCATCAGAATGAAATATATTATACGTATTTCGTATGCAAACTGTAGGGCTGTTAGAATAAATTGAGCAATCAGTATAGGATAGGGTTTTCAGAGTAGGTCTTCAAGAACACAATTTATCATCAGAATGAAATATATTATACGTATATGCAAACTGTAGGGCTGTTAGAATAAATTGAGCAATCAGTATAGGATAGGGTTTTCAGGGTAGGTCTTCAAGAACACAATTTATCATCAGAATGAAATATATTTCATTATGCAAACTGTAGGGAACTGTTAGAATAAATGAGCAATCAGTATAGGATAGGGTTTTCAGAGTAGGTCTTCAAGAACACAATTTATCATCAGAATGAAAAATATGTATTTCGTATGCAAACTGTAGGGCTGTTAGAATAAATTGAGCAATCAGTATAGGATAGGGTTTTCAGAGTAGGTCTTCAAGAACACAATTTATCATCAGAATGAAATATATTTCATTATGCAAACTGTAGGGCTGTTAGAATAAATTGAGCAATCAGTATAGGATAGGGTTTTCAGAGTAGGTCTTCAAGAACACAATTTATCATCAGAATGAAATATATTATACGTATTTCAATGCAAACTGTAGGGCTGTTAGAATAAATTGAGCAATCAGTATAGGATAGGGTTTTCAGATAGGTCTTCAAGAACACAATTTATCATCAGAATGAAATATACGTATTTCGTATGCAAACTGTAGGGCTGTTAGAATAAATTGAGCAATCAGTATAGGATAGGGTTTTCAGAGTAGGTCTTCAAGAACACAATTTATCATCAGAATGAAATATATTATACGTATTTCGTATGCAAACTGTAGGGCTGTTAGAATAAATGAGCAATCAGTATAGGATAGGGTTTTCAGAGTAGGTCTTCAAGAACACAATTTATCATCAGAATGAAATATATTATACGTATTTCGTATGCAAACTGTAGGGCTGTTAGAATAAATGGGCAATCAGTATAGGATAGGGTTTTCAGAGTAGGTCTTCAAGAACACAATTTATCATCAGAATGAAATATATTATACGTATTTCGTATGAAAACTGTAGGGCTGTTAGAATAAATGAGCAATCAGTATAGGATAGGGTTTTCAGAGTAGGTCTTCAAGAACACAATTTATCATCAGAATGAAATATATTATACGTATTTCGTATGAAAACTGTAGGGCTGTTAGAATAAATGAGCAATCAGTATAGAGGATAGGGTTTTCAGAGTAGGTCTACAAGAACACAATTTATCATCAGAATGAAACGTATTTCGTATGCAAACTGTAGGGCTGTTAGAATAAATTGAGCAATCAGTATAGGATAGGGTTTTCAGGGTAGGTCTTCAAGAACACAATTTATCATCACGATTTTTATTGTAACACAATATTTTAAAACAAAATTAGCTTTACATGAGTAGGAGAGTTTCCAGGGTAGGCTGCAGGAACTTCAGATGCCTCGAGATCTTCCAGAGTAGTGTAGTGCATGGTGTGATGTGTCTTGTAGACTCTCTTGTGTTCAGACCACATGTTTTGCGTGCGATAATTATTCTTCAACGAAGAAGACAGTTGCAAGTTGCTTGTTCATTCAACAAAGAGTACCTTCTGACGTGTTTCTCGCAATTCGATTTTGCATGTTCATTTTTCTAGTTTTAGACATTTAGATAAGGTTTAGTTTAAGCTATATATATTAATCGACGAAACATGTGAATATATTATTTGTTTGTTTACCGAATGTGTCATGTTGAAAGGTTTTGTATGTCAAAACAAGTGTGATCTGGATTCTTTTCTCTGTTAGATACCGGGGGTGTCTTTCAAAATCTTTCTTAGCTCATCCACAAATTCAAATTACCAAGCACCAGAGCTTTTCATGAGAGTTGATCAATTCAATTTATAAACTATTCTAGCTAATTTCAAGTCCCCTGATGCACTAGAATGTCAAAACCATCTTCTTTAATTACAGAAAGACTGTTCATCTGGTTGGATTTCACGGGTACCAAATGTATCAATTTCAATGATTTCTAAACCAGCGCTTGCTGCATATTTTTCATTTTTGAAGTTTCCTATATTTTTTATCAGAAAAATGTTCGTGTATAGCTTGTGTTTGGTTAAAACCAAATCAGCGTTTACGCGTCGTCAAGTTATGTTGTTCATTAATTTAAATTGTTTCAATTATTATTAATTCTTCCTCCATTATGTTATTGCCAAAGCTCATTTTTATACCAGTAATGTCCTGCACTAGCACTTTTGTAAGTGTATTTTACCAACATAAATAATTAAATATTAATCATGATGTTATGAACAAATCAGATCACACTTGTACACTTTCAGCTGAAGCCAACCAAAGGTGGGAACTGTTTGTATATTACACTTTCACTAGCAAATCTGAACACAAGAGAGTTATATCCTGTCAGTCGTATACACAACTGTACCTGAAACTATACCTTCCCGGGTTTTAGACAAATTTAACCAAGGTAGACATTTCTCTCAACGGGCGTATGGTAAAAATATTAAATTCAATATTTTTGCAAACACTAACGCCAACTTTCTCCAATTTCAAACGTATACGATTGGCAGGGTATTTTTGATTGCATGTTTGTGTTTTGCATGTTTTTATTGTCATACTAACATTATTTCTCGAGTATTAGTGATTTCATGCGGTCGTTTATCATGTTTTCAACATATTGTTACGCGGTAATATATGCAGTTGAACAAGGTTAAATGTTGCTTTAATGCAGTTGTTGAAATTGTTTTGAAACGGATAGAAAACAACGTGGACATCCTAGTTGAGGAAGAACACCGTCGAGCTCGTCAAAGGTAACAACGTCAATTCGATTTTTTTAAATTTTATTGATAGGATAGTTAAGTTTATAATGATTTTAAGTAATAGACGTTTTAAAAAATGTTTCAATAGCCTCGTCTGTAGTACTTGGCTAGTTTTATAATGATTTAAAGTAATAGAATTTAAAAAAAATGTTTCAATAGCCTCGTCTGCAGTACTTGGCTATTGATAATTCAATTTATACTAAAATGTATAGTGTAACCTTTTAGATACTAGAAATATGTAAGTTAGGTAAAAATTGTTCAATTAACCTTAATCTAATGGTTAAATGAACAATTTGAAATCTTGCGTATTAAAATTTTGCGTTACAAAGCCTACCAATCAATACTTAAATAGACGCTGTACAAATACAGTAATCAATTTTCAGTGAGCGTATAAAAAATTAAAATCATGAAATTTATAGTATTCTATTGTACATATAATTTTAAAGTGTTTTTTCTAATGTTTGTCATTCTAGTGTTTGTCACTAAAGTTACGAAATATAACACACTTGTTAAATAATGTGATTTGTTTAACTAACAATATCAACTATATATACAAATTTTAAATGTACACAATAACGAAAGTTAAGTCTACTGTTGGTTCACACTGCCTAAGCACAGATAGCTCTGCCGTCTCTCACCGTCTCGCTCCCGCTTTACCCGCTAGTGTGCCTCCCCCTCGGCTCTACATGCTCGAGTTTGTCCGATATCGAAGACTTAAATGTGACCAAATCGTGCGATTTTCGAGAACGGACGAACTTGCGCGTGCGTCAGTATCTCTTAAAAGAGTTTCTTCGCAGCGCTATTTGTGCTTGGGCTGCCGTTACTATGTTGATTCTCCTGCCTCAGCCATTCAGCATCTATGCGCTATCTACCTATTATAACATAATTTTTTGTGAAGCCTACCCCTTTGAAAATTTCCGTTACTAATCGATTTTTTACCCTTTTCAAAGAATTGTTCTAAATCACTATTTGAGATGCCGACCACTCTCATGAGGGTATTTTAAGGCAAATATGTGGGAAATGAGTGTGATGAGGGTAGTAATGTTTGTGGGTGTAGTCTTGTGTTCGTGTTGCGTAGTGTACTCCCTTTGACACGTATTGCTACGAGTGTAAATATAATCTGTGGAACAAGTTTAAAAAAAACTAAAACCCGAAAGGGAAACTATCGTGCACCTGCGGCCCGTTATCAAAGCCACGACCTGTCTAGGCATTAAGAGTGCAAATCCATGTGATCTACTCTCGGCTGTAGAGTGACGTGAGTGGAGTGGGCTGAAATGTCAGATGGTAGAGTGAAAGCACTTCACTCTCAGCTACTACACTACGTGACACTATCTGCGAGTGATGTGCCCGGAGCGAAGCGCGTGACACAGTCGTTGTACCGGTCACGTGACTGTAACGGGTAGCGAGTAGCGTGTGCTTAGCTTCGATCAGCGCACTGTTGTACAGTGGTGGTAGTTCTGTTCAGTTTTATCTTGATTATTGTAACCTTATAAGTATAGTACGTTGCCAATATCCTGGCTATTTGAATTCTACCGTTGTTTATGAGCAAGGCCGCCCATAGGGTTTCTTTCTTGCGGATGAAGTGATACTTCTATCGCCGTCTTTCTCCCTCCTCGGCTCCACATGCTCGTGTTTGTCCGATGTCGATAAATAAATCATGCCTTAGCCATGTGGAGTCTATGCGCAATCTACCTACCATAACATAATCTTTGCTTTGACTCAACTACTTCAAATTGTAGGCATTCCATGTAGATAGAAAGCTGTCATAGGATCATCACCATATTGACTTGCGCAAAGTTCGCAAAGGGTTTTTCTATTAAAGAATCGATCATCATTTTACTCGAGATATTCCTCAATTTGCAACTATTACGGGACAATTCATCGTCATATTTCTTATGTAAATAGCTCTGAAAGAAAATATTTCACATGGTTGGACTGCAAAAGAAAGCATTAATGATAATTATAATCTAGTTCTTCCAGCTCACACCGCTTTCAAACATCATAATTAGGTTATGAACTAACTTCATAATTGAGATATTTCGGCCTCGCTTTGATCATCTACAGTCACTGATTGGCTGATTGGTATTAAGAATAATATCCCAAAATGTGTTTGGGAGTTTACTTTTCGCTAGACTGACGCTATGTTAGAACTACCTACAATCGCGGCATATACAGTATATCTTGTTGATAGCTACAAGCTGTAGCCTATGCCGTGTGATGAAGGGATATCAGTGATGTATGCTGCTGAGACTCGTGATGGGTGAAACTGTGAATGTGCACTAGCGACTCATCTCTGCGGGTCTGACCCGAATATTATACACTTGTAAAGGTCATTTTCCCACACAGATAGTCTGACAGGGCACTAGTACCTATCTATCCATCGTATGATGATCATGCTAGCTTATAGCAGGTGCCGTGTGCGCATAGGGTGCGCGCTAGGGGATGCCCTGTGGCCCGAACTCTAAAAGCTAATCGCTTTCTGGGGGTCCTTTTACATTGATGAACAAAAAGAATACTTCCAATAGCATTATTTCCTGGTCCGTCAGAGCTCAATTACCTTCACCTTCCGTTCATAAGCCTCCAGATCGATTTTTGTGAACGAACAAATTAACTTGCGCGTGTGTCAGTGGCTCTACTTGAGACTCTTAAAAGTATAAGAATAAGAATGTCTTTATTTTCTTCAATATTTGATTTACAATTTCATAATATATTTTTGAAATTAAAAAAGAAACAACACATTTTACACTTTATCCTTAGGATGTAGAAGCAATAAAGACATCACTAACGCTGGTAAATAAAACAAAACAAATGTTAGTCCTCTTAAGTAAGAAAATGAACACAATAATAAACTGTCTTTGACCTGTCAAGCTGAATCTGATACGTCTTTCCGAGCCCACTCCCCGGACCGCACTCGCGTTCCTGGCTGACGCTAACACAGACACTGCCTTGTATAAACAAAGCCAGTCCGTACTGATCGTGAATAACCAAGGACCGGAGAAGTGAGCACAGGAAACGAAAAAAACTTAATAGATAATTGATCCCTAATATAACCACAAATGATACATACAGCCTACACAAAACCAATAACTAACAACAAAACATCTATACTAGTAGTATTTCGGTTAGGGTTGTCCGGAGTGTTGAGATCTCGGAATCTGGCTGGGGTAATTCAGATTTTTGAATAGAAATGGTCCTTAGTGTGTGGAGGGTGGAAACGAATAAAATTATATAGATTTTTTTATTTTTATGAGGTTTTGGGGTCCTAATTCCCCATGTTATATTTCTTTTTTTTAATAATATTTATTAGTAACAAAGAATAACGTTTTGTTATATTTCAATTTAAGCACGACCGGTTTCAGCTAATTAGTCTCGGTCTGTACATATAATCTTGTCTAACCTATTTGACAAATTACAATACAAAACAGCAACTAAATTCTTGGGTTTTGAATGATCACGAACAAATATATTAACACCAGGCTGAGCTGTCATCTTTAAACAATGTAAGAGCTTTTCTGAACCTGATACTGTTAACTCTTTAATAGTAGTGGGTGCATTTACTGTTTAATTTATTAGTAAATATCCACAGCGGATTTGTTTGAAACTCGACACATGATTGTATACCATTGGCAGGTTCGGGGGACACAATATAATTATGGATTGAATTAATTAAGGGGCAAGACATAAAAAATTGTCCAAACAAATAAGCCATGAGATAGGCCGGCGGGATGGCCGAGTTTTACAAAGCGGGCACCGAGGCCGTAGGCAGAGTGCTTGGCTCGCGAGAGCGTGCCAGGGGTCTGGGGGCGAAGCCCCATCTGGCCTAACTAGTTACTTTTTATTTGTATTTAAATATTTTCCACAAAGGTATCTAAAGACAAATCCAAAGAATGATCAAACATAATATTACTCGTATATCTTTAAAGTACATTACCCAAGAAAATTTAGGGCCTCTAAGGCTAGCCTGTTTAGAGGTTCCTAACTTTCCCTCCTACCTACCTGTGCTCGGGCTGCTGAACTATGTTGACTTTCCTGCCTCAGCCATGTGACATCAGTTCTGTGCGCAATCTACCTACCATAACATAATCTTTAAAACATTTAGTTCGCCCAAGGAGTTCCGCAAACAATTTCCATTTTGTTAGTTAATACTCGTAGACCTACAGCCTAGAATAGAATAGAAAGTGTAATATATTCATGTCGTGTGATGTTGCAAAGTTCTCACGGTCTCCCGGGTGAACCTCCACAGGAATGTCAGTGGAATCTGCATTCCACAACATATTATAACTCTCGGCTCAACAGCTGGGACGAGTTTAAATTGTTATTTCGGTGGAAGATGTTTTGTGGTTGCGTATTGCGTTATTAAACTAATACTATGATGTATCTCCCTCTTAACGGAATTTGCTTTATGCAGTTGTAGTCTTGGTTAAAAGTGTTCCCCGGTGGATCTGAAGGGGAGATCGACAATGTTTTAACAAATTCCAACTTGAGAAGGCAAACATTCTTAAACTAACGTCCTGTATCTCCCAGCTCGGTAGGTTTCTCTGCCTCTTGTACTATTACAGTAAATATCACAACTTGTTAAGGGTTTGCATTTCGATTGAAAAAGATTTGTCGTTGAGCAAGATTTATTATGTTATATTAGGTAGATTGCGCATGCATGCCACGTGGCTGTGGGAGGAAAATCAACATAGTTGTGGCAGCCCAACCACAGATAGCGCTGCCGTCTTCCTCGAAATTCTCGAGTTTGTCCGATGTCGATGACTTAAATGTGGCCAAATCGTGCGATTTTCGAGGACGAACATTTGCGTGGTGCAGGAATTCCCGCAGCGCTGTCCGTGCTTGAGCTGCCGAACTTTGTTGATCTTCTTGCCTCAGCCATGTAGCACCTGTGCGCAATCTACCTACCTTAACATGATATTTAATCATGGAGGATGTATCGAGGAGAGGAGGTGCACGGTGTGGGCTGTACTCCACCTGAGTGACAGAGCCTTGAGGAGTTCCCTCGGGAGTTCTACCAAGCGTGAAGTTACTTCCACTCCACTGCCTGTACTCACTGTATACGTGTATTGTGTATTGCATTAGTATTCTATTGTGTTCACGTGCTTCTTTACGACGTGCTCTGGCGGCCTTACTGATGACTAACAAGTCACTCGGTGCTCGCCAAGCGGGTAGGCCACCGTGACACTACTGTAAATGGTTCTCAACTCTACCACGCAACCTCGACCTTTACCTAGCGTCACTGTTTAGTCACATTACAAATTGTAACTGCGGGGATCCAACCCGCGCCACCGGAGTGATGAGCTCCGGATCGCACGCGAGACCAATCCGCCACGGATCCGCTGTTTATGAATCGTCTGGGGAACAGTCGGCCCTAGTTTGTAACAAGACTACATCTCATCATCCATCAAAACACTCATCACACTCACCATTATTCCATATTCACCTTAAAATACCCTCTAAGAGTGGTAGGTGTCTTAGAGCAGAGTATCAAAGTAATTCCTCTTATCAGCTCTCATTCCGCTGTCATATCGAATTTCCAAAGGAACTTTGATCATAACGCCGTGCTTCAAAGGAAATATTTGTAGAAGTAATACGGATGAAATCAAAGAACAAACCAAGCTCCGAGTTCGCCGTATCGAGTTTCACCCGGTAAATTTAGCTTTCAATTCATCTTCCTCTGAGATCAATCATCATTATGTCCAGTGAGAGAACCGGACTGACACAAAGACACAGAAAATTAATCAACACAAAGCCTTGTAGGCTGGTTTGTCCTCTTGTAGATTCTTCGCTAATCAACCGAGACGTCTGGCGCACATGCTTGATTGGCTCACGATCAACGGTATTGATTGGGTTGATTAATGATTGGCGAATTGGAAGTATTGTACCGCGGTGAAGTAAGCGCTTGTTTTTTCCAATGGTTGAATGGATTATTAGTTTCAAGTTGCGTATGGAAATTCACTAACTATTATACGGGACAAAGAACAACCCAATGAATAGTTCATTATCAATATTGACCGTAAAGTAACGCAGAAATCATCGTTCACCTCCTGCATTCCTCTTTGTAACGGTCTTTCAAAAGATGTAACTGAGCTCGCTGAGTTCTTTTAGACCACAGATTAATCTCTGTCAGCCGAACAAAAGAGAAAACAGCTGTCAAACAAAGCGACGAAATCATACTGGCAGTGAGCAGTGACCTCGTAGTGAAACCGGAGAGGTTATGTTTGTGTAAACATTGTTTGCAGACCGTTTATTTTATTTGGGAAACAAGAATTAGCTTCTTTTTTCGCAGTTAACATCAAGTATTTTAGTAAGTTTATCTATTATAAAACATGTTCTATTTGTCTAAGTTAGGGAATTTAATCAACTTCGTGATGTAAACATGTTTTGTATTTCAGCTCGCGAGTGGCCGATAGATATAATTTTATCCATCTATTTCTTCAAATGTCAAGTTTTAGTATTAAGTATTTAATAAATAATGTCTTATTATTATTATTCCCGTGCATGCCCGGTTGAGCTATCGTGGAATTAAATATTTAATTACCGCAGATTAATATCGAATTTCCTTTGAAAAATGAGATATTCATGCCGTCAGCATGGTAAGACCCAGACTTGGGACCATGAAATGATGAGCAGCAATCCTGACCCCCAGAACACGTTTTGAGCATTTTTTTTAACTTTATATACATGTGTATTTATATGTGAACTGTCTGGGTCTCGTTAGCCAGCGAAATCGGGCTTCCGGGACCGGACCCTTGTGGAGGTGGGGTTGGCCAAAAAAAGTGTTTTACACAGAAGAATGAATCTAGAGTCCATTAGCCTATGATTTGTTATAACAAATAGACCAGCCTCGGGGAAGTCTCACTAATTACATTACGACAAGCTAATGATATGAGAACCGTGTAGCCAAGCCTATTCGTTAGTCGCCATTGTGTTCCCACAATGCAAAGCGACGTAGCAAACAATACAGTCGGCACTGGTTCACATGAGGGTGATAATCACACAGAGTACGTCCTTGTGATTATACATAATACCGCTCGCGTCTCGTCTTGTACTATATGAAGTTATACAGCATTGAGATGAGATCATAGTAGTCTAATGTGAAATGTTTACATGGATTCATGGTATTTTCAACCATTACACAGTATTGCGTACTCAAACGTATGTTGACAATATAACAGCATAATGGTTCATTGGTTACAAACAACACTATTGTTCTATTCCATACATGAGCAATTCACATATCAAAAGGCTATAATTTGTGAGTATGTGGGTAGATTGGGCATAAATGACACATGGCTGAGGCAGGAAAACCAACATAGTTCGGCAGCCCGAACACAGATAGCGCTGCCACCTTTCTCCCCTCTGTCGGCTCACATGCTCGAGTTTGTCCGATGTCAATGACTTTAATGTGACCAAATCGTGCGATTTTCGAAACAAACAAACTTGCGCTTGCGTCAGTGGCTCTACTATGGGACTCTTAAAGTAATTCCTCGCAGCATGCTTGGCTGCCGAACTATGTTGATTTTCCTGCCTCAGCCATGCGGCATCTATGCGCAATCTACCTACCATAACAAAATCTTTGATAATATTGATACATAGCCGGAAGTGCTCTTCAGCGGGGATCCGCATCTTCCCAAAAATGGGATTTTAAACTGTGCACGTTTTCTTGGGAGACGACTGCAGGCTCACGCTAGACTCTTTGGAAACCGTAACCCATTACTCCTAAAAAAATAACATTAAAATTCTGCATTGAGGCTCTTACAGCCTCAAATTTAACCTGGAATTTTCAAAAATTTTCCTGTAGACAACTTCTAATCCCTACGGTCTTGCTGAGGGTATTCCACACCTCTCAGAAATAGAAACCCGTATCATCATTCTGGTTTCGCCTATGGAAGCCCGAATATCCTGACTACGGTCCAGGTGCAAGCAGGCCCATGATTCCATCGTAAAGACTGGTCTGACAATATTTGTCGACCTTTGACCGCGCTTCGCCACGGGCACACCTCGCGGCGGCTGTGGTCGGTATGCTAACCACCTCGCGGCTCTGGGTATTAATTTGCACCTCAGTCTCTCAAAGTGGTTCTCCTTCCTTCCATCTTCTTCACACATTTCGTCACAGTGTTAAGTAATGGACGTCACTTGGTAATTGTTTTAACAGGTTGCAAACCTACCGCTCTTTGTCGAGTAATACAGGGTCATCAGTAAATTTTGATGTGTTTTAAAAGGTCATAGCTCGGTTATTTTTTTAAATAATCAATTTGTAGTTGTCTTCAACTAAAGGATAATAGGGGGACTTTTAGTTAGTATTTATGTTTTGGAAAACAAGTTATGCACGTGAAGTCCATTTGATTCAGTCCATTTTCCTACTTTTCTACAGAAAAGTTTCGTCTGACTTTTACTCGTATTGATACACCTTGGCCTCCAAGGTATTCCGATCTATCGCCTTGCGATTTTTCTAATGGGGATATTTAAAGGAAAAGTATACAAGGAAAAACCCACGTAATCTAAGATAATTGAAACAGGCAATCAATACAGAAGTTAACCTTAAGAAATGTTGAAAGCGCAAAGTCGAAGCTTTACTGAAAAGGTAGAAACACCAATTGAATATAATGGACGTTATATGCATGATGTTATTTCAAAACATGAACAATAAATAAAAATCCCATTTTTGTCTTTATTTTAAGACTTAGAAAAATTAGAAGGAAGGAGAACCACTTTGTTTAATTATCTACAAACAGTAAATTTCATCCGAATTTGATGACAAATTTAACATTTTAACCCCATGTCACCCAGTGTCGTATCACTCAATTCAAACCAAAGGTAATGTTATCGTAGTTAGATTGTGCAGAGATGTCACATGGCTAAGGCAGGGAAATCAACATAGCTGCGGCAGCCCAAGCACTTATAGCGCTGCCATCTTTTGCCGTCTTTCTCCCCTTCGGCTCGACATGCTCGAGTTTGTCCGACGTCGATGACTTAAATGTGACCAAATCGTGCGATTTTCGAGAACGAACAAACTTGCGCTTGCGTCAGTGGCTCTACTTGAGACTCTAAGCGCTATCTGTGCTTGGGCTGCCACAATTATGTAGATTTTCCTACCTCAGCCATTCGGTAGGTATCTACCATAACAAAATCTTTGATTCAAACCACCAGCCCGCCCGTCAAGCTCGGGCTAGAGCAAATGATTTGACACCAGCGTCAACATTTGACTTGCAAATCGTTCTTGGGGAAATTGCGATTACGAATGTAAACAGAATACGGTATCAGCTGGTCGTGTGTTACGGGATCGTATCGATCAGTGGAGTGGAGGTAGGAGGGACCTCCTCCCTCCCCCTCAGTACTAGCGGGGAGACGTCGCAAATAGCATTGCGAGTCGAGACAGAGCAGACGACACTGCGAGCGTGGAGCAGGTCTCAGTTGTAACTCGTAGTTAAGTGTTGTGTAACTAGCTGATAGTGATAGTGTGTAGGAGTGAGGTTATCTACAAGCTCGGTGATATGGTGTGAGTGATGTGTAGTGAGGAGTGTTCAGTACTTGGAGGTCGGGCTGTGTGGATATTCTGTTTTTAGGTTAGTACTGCATATTGTTACGTTTTATTTGTTAAGTTGCTATTTTAAGAGGTGATTCTTTTACAATATAATGATTACTCCGTTAAACACTGGTTTTAATCATATATGATAGTTAAATTCCGAAATAGATATGATTATTTTGGTCTTTAGGATATTAAATATTAGAAATACCTTGTTATTACCTAGCCTAAAGTTCAGGATGCTTAACTAAGCATTTCTTTTATCAAAATAGGTCCTGAAACCTTTGGTATAGTGACCTAACCTGGGGAACAGTCGGCCGTAGTTTGTAACAAGATTACGCCAGTTGTCATAGGTCGATGTCTCAAATCAAAATAGTCATGATTGCGTGGTCGTTAATGACCCAATCTGGGGAACGGTCGGCCCTAGTTTGTAACAACTGACAAGACTTTACCCCGGCATCCATCAAAACACTCAATACACTCACCATTCATCCTATATTCATCTTAAAATACCCTCTAGGAGAGGTTGATGTCTCAAATCACTCCATATACGAGTACTAGAACCAAAACAATAACGTAATGTCAAACATTTGTAGAATATATTTGTTTGAGCAAAACTCATTGTTAAATTTAGAACATGTGACTTAGTCCGAAAGCCATACAAATGCAAGAGTTCTTCGCCAACGCTAAGGGTTACCCCCTTCCAACCACCATCGACATAGGAGCTATTGTCAAAGAACCGATATTCTGAACTTAAAATATTTTAAAGATTATTGAGAGCTTTGGCCCAAAGGTCGTAGCAAGGCGACTTAGAAATTATTAAGATTAATCTTCCACTAAAGACCTCTCAGAAACAAATCTTTACGTTTTATAGATGACTTTTCAAAGCGTTTTACGCCTAAAAAGCTAGACAATTTTAATCTTTCGTCAGGTGGACCCGTAGTCATCAAGAGGTGTGGTTAAAGATTAGATACTCAAAAGCCTTTGACGCAGGTATTTCCACGAATAAAATGAATCAGACCGCCATTTTCACTATTTTAATTTTCTATGAATGATAAATATTTCCATATCATTGGAACTATGAACGATATAAATAAATTTAGTCTTTGCCAGTGATTCACTGGGGTGAACCGCCAGAAATACAAATAGTTATATCCTGAAATTTTTCATTTTTTAAGTGCGTTGTCAGGTAGTAATAATAATGGCTTGTCACGTATCGTTTAGACATAACAGACTATCACCTACGTGGTTTGAGTCACGTCTTCAAACCGTTAGGTTTCTTGTACATTGGTCGTGATTGAGAAATTACTTTTATGACCATTCAAGGAAAGAACGGCCTAAGTTTGTAATAGGACTTACACCCTCACCAATGTTGCCTGCTCATCACTCTAACCCTTCACCACATATTTGTCTTAAAATAGCTACCCTCATGAGTGATCGGCACTCTTAAATAGTGATTTACTTAAACCTAGGGATTAGTAGACCTGGTCGTCGGGAACTTTTGGATGTGGTGCGGTGATCATTATGCTTGAAACGTCCTCCCTTCTGTTGACTAGTGAAGTGTTCCCTGTACGTGTGTCATGATAAACAGCCAAACCTTTCTTTGTACACATACCAGCACAGAGACCAAAGATTATGTTGTGATAGGTAGATAGCTCATAGATGCCACATGCCGTCTATTGCCGTATTTCTTCCCATGCCCGAGTTTGTCCGGTGTCGATGACTTAAATGTGACCAAATAGTGGGATTTTCGAGAACGAACTTGCGCGTGCGTTAGTGGCTGTACGAGTACTTGAGGCTCTCGCAGCGCTATCTGTGCTTGGGCTGCCGAACTGTGTTGATTTTCCTGCCTCAGCCAGCATGAGGCATCTATGCGCAAGCTACTTACCATAACATAATCTTTGGCGCTACTTAAGTTTCAGGCTTCTTGTAGGCTTATTTTCAAGCAACAGGATCGTTTGAATATAGAATGGGATAACAGTAATGTTATCCTTATTTTATAGTTTTAAGGGTCCGTCTCAGTGGTAAACATTGAGAAAGCCTAAATTCGTCCGCCCAAGGAACACACGACACCGCGCACGTAACAACGGGCTTTCTTCCAACTGATGCGGCCTAACTGTCAAACTAAGCGCTTGATGGGGTTTACGGCGGTTTTCACCTTTTAAAGTAATTTTTACATCAATAAACCAGATATATATTTTGGAAACTAGAGGAGTTTTCCGACACGAGAATATAGAGCCCGATTTTCCATAAGTTGTTCAATCGTTTCACAAATAAACTATGAAATTGTCCAAGTGTTAGTGTTTTTCAACTCATTAGAGACAATGCGTTGAAATTAA
This sequence comes from Matsumurasca onukii, assembly GCA_018831715.1. NCBI lineage: Eukaryota > Metazoa > Arthropoda > Insecta > Hemiptera > Cicadellidae > Matsumurasca > Matsumurasca onukii. The sequence goes on from CM032060.1 coordinate 3,488,651, forward strand.
GCGGAAGTTTCTCTGACCTGCTTCTGTGCAGTGCTCGGTGCCAACTCGTAACGGCTGACTCAAGTCTATTTTGGAGTCCATACTTCACTCCTAAGCCTCGCAAAGGTGTCCGTCATGTTTATATCCGGATTTAATACAGTTCCTAATGTGTCCAGTACAGTTCGTTAGGTATAGCATGGCTGGTGACCTTGAGATTTCCTGCTGGCCGCTTATAGCCCTACAGCCCATCTCACCGGCCATGCTAAACCTGACGAACTGTAGTTTAGTGTTGTGCTCTGAGCCTCTGAAGATGTTCTTATTAGACCGAAACGATCGTCAGCACCACATCTACCATCTAAGTTCATTCAGGATCTTCAGGCTACAAAGAAGGTCCTGAAACCGGAAATCATAGTCTAGAAATAGTTTGTACAGTCTCAGGAAAATTTTCCGGGAGTCCTTCCCAGTAAAATTTAAAAGCTTCACCTCCAAAAAAGAACGGTTTTAACGCAATTCTGACCCTAAAACGTACTATATCCAAGCCGGTAGCATATCGCGAATAGTTCATTGTTTTCTCGGCACCATCACTCGACTACTTGAGTATGTGGTCTGCATGGCGGACCCTGTGTGTGCAGAGTGCCCTCATGCTCATACATCGCGTGACAACACTGATAAGATGTTATCAATCAACACAACACACTACACAGCTGACATGACCCACTCCACTCCACTCCACTCCACATACACGCCACTCTTTCTAATTTGTGATTATTTTCATACTGTCAAGTGTCACTTGTTCCTCGAAGTCTGTAGTTTTGTGAGCTTTACTGTGCTTCTTTATACTGTACTATTGGTACTTTGATTTGAGAAACAGACCACTCCTAGGGGGTATTTTAAGGTGTATACGGGATAAATGGTGTGTGATGAGTGTTTTGATGGATGGTATGGTGTACTGTAGTCTTGTTACAAGATACCAAGTACCAACGAGGGCCGACTGTTCCACAGATTGGGCCCAACAACTGATTGAAATGGACCTACGGCTTAACGTTACTGTGAGAGGGAGCATATTAAAACTAATCTCTATCGTGGGGAAAAGTTTTTAATTGAGAAAATACAATTTTGTCAGGACCAAATTGTAAATAAATGTGTAAACAAATTTAAATACTTTTAAATGTGTACAATAAGTGTCTTTAGTATCGTGTAATAATTTAAAAATAAGGGTGTTAGAAAAATCGGATAAATTTTTACCACATCATACTGTAGTTGCCTTTTGCTTAAAATATAAAAGTTATATTTAAAACTTAGATCACTATTAAAACGTGCTTAAATTTTATTGTAAAAAACATAGCGATGAAACAATTTATTTGTCAGATACAGAGTTCCTTCAAATTTAATTTCTCACAAAACACAACTTAGAAGTATGGTTTTAGTCTGCTCAAAATTGAAGGGTGTTTGTTTTCCCTGAGTTGTAGGGCTAACATGAAACAATACAGACTGACCGATTTGTTTTAATTTTTTTTAATGCATTGTTTGACTGTGGTCGTCCTTCTTGTGTTCACATTATAATCGTAGTTTTGGAAATAATATTGGTGCAATTTAGGATAAATAAAATTATTTATTCAATTTTGAATTATTCTTTTTTCCACACCAGAAGGTATTTTCCATTTGTCTTGATCTAGATTTTTAAGTTCGACAACACTTTTGAAATAACAGGCTAAACTATACTCACTTCTTCATTTTCTGTTTAAAAATTTACAATGATCGATCAATACTAGGAATAAAAGACATTTTCTAAATAGAGGAGAAGAAATTAAAGACATTTCAGTGAAAAACAAACTTCAATAAACATCTTTTCATTCGGTGCCATTCAAAGGTTTCCTCAAAATTGAAAGGTTTAACACTAATAAGATACCGAACAAACAGCCATATTCACAACGAACAAACACAGCACAAAACTGCAAACGTTTACCTGCTAATATCCATAAGTTGAATCAACAGAAGTATCGGACACAAGTAGAAGGTAAACAATTGTTTGTAATGGAAACACCGTCAATCGGCGAATGATATGACAACACAATACCGACCTGATAAAATATTCATCAGCTGAGAATGAGTTTGTACACTCCTCTTCCATTTCAACTGTCTCATGAAGTGTATCATTAGAAGAGACAATACTGTCTTGTCTAGATTGTGTTGTAGTTTACAAACTTTTCATTATGTTCCTTTGGGTGAAATAGCAGATGTTTTGAATTTATGAAATATATATTTTACTAAGTGAGTTTATGTTTGCTTGTTGTTACAAAAAAAAAAAGATATTTGAGTTGGATTTGAAAAAAAAGTACTTTGTGCGGTCTTGAGTTTACGAATTTGGTGACAGAATGCTCTTGATTGTTGAAAACGGTAACCTTACTACGCTCTTTTTATTTGACCTTACTATTTTATGAAATTAAACTCATTTTAATGAACATTTATATTTTAAGTAAAGTTCTATTTTATGACAAAAGGGTAAATTTCAAACATATGTATACAGTAACTATTATGTCAAAGTTCAATTAATTTAATTTCCTTAAAAGAAATAGTTGCCAAATAAAAAGAACACATTTTAAGTAGTTAGGGAAGAGTCTTAAAATTTTAATTTTACCATCCAAATAAAGTTTAAATTATTAGTTAGTTTTCAAAATAAAATACCATTATTGAAGTGAGCTTTTTTAAACTTTGATTCATTTTTAACCTTTTTTCCAGAACCAGATTTTTCTTATCCACAACACTAACTTAATCTCTAAAACAAAACAACATATTCAAAAACAGATCTCTAGTTATTAAGGTAGTTTGCGAGTTTGCCAACAAATAGAAAATTTTAAAGTCATCAACACTCACATCTTGATCTTAAAACTATAACATTAACCACAAGATTTAAATACAAATAAATAATTCCAAATACTTTTAAATCACTCTGTATAATACAGTAGCACTACCACTTGCACCCAACCACCTCCCATCCCAATTAGAGTGTAAATAAATGCATTTACTTGAATTTCAGATATCAAATAATAAAATTATTAATATTTTGCTCTAAAATATACTTTTTTAAACTTTTATTGTGAAACATTAAAAATGATTTTTCCAAAATCTAGAGGAGGCCTTGGCCCCATTTCTCACTGAGTATGGGCTCCCATGAAAATTCTCCCATCGTCAACAACAAACTCAAACATTCGTTACGATTGTCATTGTGCTGGTTCCAGTTCTGCAGAGCGTGATGTGTGAGGATGGGTAGAGGATGAGCTGCATCCCCTGTGTGACGGAAGGAGAAGGAGCCAGCATTCCTCAGGAGGATTTTGACCGCTGGACCGACAGTCTCTACCATGTACTGGAGAGCAAGGATGCCCGCAGGTAACGTAAACATTGAGTCTCAGCTGATAATGAAAGTAAGGCACAAATGGTAAACAATCAACAAAAACTGAAAACGTTAATAACAACTTTCAAACTGAACTGACATATTCCGTCTCTTTAATTTGCCCGCCAAGTCCACTTTGTTTAGAAATACAACCCTGGACACTACCACAACAACATCACTCACTATATATAATGTTGCAGGTATTTCCGGCAGTTCTTGTCGCTTCGGGAGTTTGAAGAGTCGGAGTTGACACTTGAGTTCTGGGAGCGTTGTGAGGTACTCAGTCGAGAGCACACGCACCGTCACCAGGCCCAGTGAGTGTTAACAAGCCTCAACCTGCTCTGTTTAATCTTTTCCTCGTCCTTGGCAGCTGTGTCATCTTCAGTTATACCATCAAACCGTTATTACTGTACTCCCTACCCTCAGCACAAATTCTTTTGGCTCAGTCGCACGGTTTACTCTTAATTTCCATAAGAATATCTGTTTTTCTGTTTTAACAGAGCTGTATTTCCAATTGCGTTATAAAATTGTTCATCTATAATCTAGTTTTTCCCGTTCAGACTGCGTCAAAACATCATTGTAGTTTGCTTGAAATATTTCGGTCTTACTGTGAGGTACCATCTTCAGTCACTGATTGGCTAATTGGTAATATCAGCCAATCAGTGACTGAAGATAGTACCAACTCTTCAGCGAGACCAAAATATTTCAAGCAAATTATAATGATGTTTTGGTACAATAACGCAAGAACTAGATTATAGTTGTGACACTGGCCGTGAAAGCCTAAGAGCTAAAGTTGTTCATTTTAGAATTTTCCGGGCACTTCAGGAGAAAACTACTCCCTTAAGTCTCCTCCTTGACAACAATTTAAGTTTCCCATCTGCCCGCTAACGTAGGGAGTAGATTTTCTCATGAAGGGGCCGGAAAAGCCTGAGATAAACAGTATTATAATTATCTATTGATCTCGTCTACTATATGATAAACTTTCAATCTAACAAAAGCAGAGTTTATAACAAAATACCTTTTCTTCCGAAACCCATTAAATTGTATATTTTCTAAACCTAATTTGCCATTATGTAACAAAACAAAATAGATTAAAAGTTAGTGGATTTTATTTCAAAATAAAAGTGAAAATATTTTATGAAAGACTATAATACAAGAACAGTAAGTATACTGAAATAGAAAGGAAACATTGAACTTTGACTTTTAGAGATCAAGAGAGATTGTAGTTTTTCACCTAAACCAAACTGGAATCTCAAACTGTTTTAGTTCTTTCCTAGAACATAAAGTCAATTCTTCAACTGTACGAAATGAGGGCAGCACGTGTTTGTTTGTCGTGTCGGAAGAGCTAGAAATCACAGCTGTTCCGTATCGCGCGCAAACAGACCCGCGCATGTTTGCTTGAGTCTCGTATCGCGACAGTTGTAAATAAGAATCCTGCCTCTTGCGCTAATTTCGAACACAGCGTATATCACAAGAGACAGGTTCTAAACTCTGTGAAGAATTTTTAATGGTTGTTTTAAAGGAGATGCCAAAAAGAAACAACGACTAGATGCTTAAGAAATGAGTATTTCAGGTCACAGTATAACTCCTGTTTCAAACAAAAAATAAATTCCTCAGAATACAGAATATTTAGCTAAAAATTCGACAGGTTTGGGAAAGAATAGTTTAGACAGTGATAAAAGGATCAGTTTACGTCCTATGTACGAGAACAACAACAAAACTAACGGTTTGAGGGGAGGTTGAAAGCTCGCGCCCCGCAGAGTCACCAAGTGTGACACATGATTGCTCTTAGCTCTTCTTGTCGAGTGAGGCTGGACGATATAATCCAGGTTAAAACTGGCTATCAAACTTCTTTTGTTAATGAGAGTTGAGACTTTCTCGTAATCATGGTAAAAATAGTAGTTTCAGTCCTTGCGAAAATTCTGTGTGGATTTAAATATAACCTTACGCAATGCAGAGGGTAGAACCAAAGGTTGTGTTATGGTAGGTAGATAACAAATAGATGCCACATGGCTGAGGCAGGAAAATCAACATAGTTGTGGCAGCCCAAGCACAGATAGCGCTGCCATCTTTATCTATCCCCTATGCTCCACATGAGTTTGTCCAATGACTTAAATGTGACCAAAATGTGTGATTTTTGATGAACGAATTCGCTCAAGTGTCAGTGGCTCTACTTGAGACTCTTGAAAGAATTTTTGTAGCTATCTGTGCTTGGGCTGCCGCAACTATGTTGATTTTCCTGCCTCAGCTATTCAGTATCTAAGTGCTATCTACCTACCATAAGATTATCTTTGGTAGAACGTTTCAAAATGTTGCTAGAGGAATAAGGGGATCTCGGGGAACACAGTACTTATGCATAGTGAATCTATGAAACAACCTGTTGTATTTGCAGACACTTCACAAGAGAAATCTAAGCAAATGCTCCCATCACGGTAGTACTAAGTGCATCCCTGTAGAGTGCCTGAGGAATGAGTATGCAGATGATGTAACACATCTTGAACATTGAGATTGGTAGTTGAGGACCTCTCTATAAAACACTAAAGAGACTTTAGAGACCAGTAAAATTTTTGAAAGTGTGGATAAAAAGTTAATAATTACCCTTACCTAAAGGCAACTTATGGTGAATAGTTTAAATTCTCAAGACAGATCAGTTTTAAAAAACCCTTCCACTTCTCAAAAATCAACTAGTGCAGCGTGACATGTTTTTCTTTCCCAAGCTCATCTAGTGCATTAGCGAAGAAAATAAACCGTTTTCATTTCCAGTGTCAAAATACTAACAGAACTGTGGTGTTTCAGTTCAGGGCACCACAAGTCAGCGAGGATCAGCAACATGAGATTCATGAAGGATGCCAAGGATCTCGTAGAGTTTGCCGAGGACAAGATCGACATGGACCAAGCTGCGTTACGTGCCATGTACGAAGCAATGGAGACAGGCAAGGAGGAGCAGATACGCAACATGCTGCGTGAAGCCATGCAGACTGCTGCGGAGTTGCTGCAGGACCACTACCAGCTGTTCAGGAAACAACTGCTGCGGCAGCGCGGGCTACCTACGCAGTAGAAGACGATTTCTATGACGTTGCAACACATGCTTGAAACAAAGTTTTGGTGAAAATACTCAAAATTGTGTTTTAAACAAATTCAGGATTTAGATTTTGCTACCCCACCCAATCAGCTTGGGAATTTTTGTCCTACAGAATCTACAGAAAATCTTTTCGATATGTTCAAACCAAAATGGAGCTGGCAGTAATAAAAAGTTCGTCTTTCCAACCTCTACGGACCATCGTCATCTCCTCCTCCGTTGCAAAGAACAAAGTTAAAGTATTCTTTAAGTTGCTCTATCTGTTTGTACCACAATATCTGGTCTTGTTGGATTAAGTTAAGTTGATAGTGAAATTTAGTGCAACTAAAGACTGAAAATGTGTGTGCCTGATAAAATATAAAAATCAGACCAATGAATGCACTGTATTTAGAAGTAAATCAACGTTAAATGGTGCATAGACACCTACAGTTTGTATCCTATTGTGTACTTATAGAAGAATGTATTTTAATTAATTATTGTGCAGGGTGTCTTCCAACCTCCTGATGTAAATAATAAATAAAATGCCTTTTATTTGAGTGTTTCTCAGTACAACTGGTTTACAGAAAAACTTATACTTAATTTAACATAACATGTAAATTTAAGAAACTTTTTGGGGATTATTGGGGACTAAAATTCAAAAAAATTGGGGTTCCATAACATTGCTTTTTCTATGTGTAGTTAACCTAATCAGCCCGGGTTCGATTTTTGGGTTCAGTGATAACTTTTCACGATGGTCACTCTCCGTGGTTCGGAAGTCACGATAAGACGTTGGTCCATTCCGTTGGTCGTTGGGCTATTAATTAACAACCCAATCGGGGAACAGTCAGCCTTAGTTTGTAACAAGACACCTCATCGTCTATCAAAAACACTCAACACACTCACCTCATCCCATATTCACCATAAAATACCCTCTAGGAGTGGCCGGTGTCTCAAATCAAAATATTTAAAAGGTTGTCCTGTTTAACGAGTCAAGTTAGGACTACAAAGTCCTCTACCACTCAACCTCGACCTTTACCTAGCGTCAACATATTAGTCACATTACAAATGTAATGGTGACTACGGGTTGTACCAAGTGATGAGCTCGAGTACGATACCGATCATTCGGATCCGCCAATAATTAAATACAATATCAATAGAAAGCTTTGCTATTTAAAAGAAACTATTGTACAGTGTAAAGTTAATTATTTCAAGATTGTTTACAGGAGCCCTGACTACCAATTTTTTAACACAGGAAAATGAGTGCTCAGTAAATGAAAAAAAACATTAATGTTAAACACGTCACCACAACAGTTTTTAACGGATGACAAACATTATTTTCTAGAAGTAAAAAAAGGGATCACAATACAAAATTCCGGTATAATACGGTATATCCGGGATGGGCTATTGAAATCTGGTACTTTTCCAGAATACCAGGGATTTCCAGGACTGGTAGACACCCTGTTGTGTAGTTTCTTTATTGTTAAATTTGTTTACTTGGCAATATTTTACTTAAATAAGTATTGCTATGTAGATATGTTTATCAGGAGTAATATATTGTCTATATAGAGTTCCTAAAATGTGTCCATCCATTTCGTTTCATTAGGTTGTAATTCTGTTTTCATGAATGGGAAACACTTAAGGTGAAATATCCATTTTAGATCAGCTTAGAGTGCTAAAGCCTTTCTTTAAGTGTGCACAGTTCGTCAGGTATAGCATGGCCGGTGGCTTTGAGATTTCCTGCTGGCCGCTTATGGCCCTATATCCCATCTCACCGGCCATGCTAAACCTGACGAACTTTATTTCTCTGGTTTCATGTGTTTGTATGTTAATTTTTATAACTTAGTTCCTGTTGCTCACAACACATCACATCTCAGGTAGAAGCTAGTTCGACCAAAGTATAATTAATACACACAACGGTAGAGTCTCCTGTCTCGCTGGTCAGAGGTCATTGCTGCTGTCTTTGTCAGGGTTGAACAGATTTTTGTTAAAGACTCCTAAGAACTATTATGTTTTAAGGCAACTTTTGTAAATATCTCGGTCAACTTCGTTGGCCTGCAAAATCTGACTACCAAAAATGACCTTTGAAGGGGGGGAGGTTAATCAAAAATGTGGTTTTAATGATCTAAAAATAGTAAATTGTATCAGATGTTGATGAAATTAAAATTAAGTGTGTACTTTGAAAGTGTCCATCAATACCAATTGTACTAACTCTTTCCATAAAAGGTATTTATTTTTCACGATCAACACTTTTTATTTTCACTATCTCAAAATTCAAAAATATAACTTTTTCCAGATTATGCAAAGTTTTGGATAAGCAAGAATCTACTGTTGTGAGGTTGAATTCTAGAAACCTTTGTACCATTCAAGCTGGGTTTCTCAAAAACTATTTTCAAATTTAAGCAAGTACGAGTAGTTTCTCAGAAATCTATCCTAATATAATTTAGTTTATATGATAATTTAGTTAAGAAGTTGTATATGACTAGTTTTTACTTTTAATTGTTTATATAATTTGCATAAAATATTGTGATTTAAACTTAGTTAAAGCGGGATTTATCCTTTCAAATTTGTAAAGTTGTCGAAAATACTATTTTTGTATTTTAACGTGCAATTAAGTGTAAAATCTTCTAAGGTGCTGCTTTATTTTAGTTAGGTAGACTTCTCTTTGTGTAAATAGCTTGTTACTTGATGTTTTATTTGTGTTGAAAAACAATTTGTTTGAAGTAAACATTTTTTGATTTATCCTAGTCATGAAATGACGTAAGAAAATTGTCCCAAGTTGTGTGTGGATAAAATACAATACGCTTGGCCAATCCAATCAGTCTAACCAAGATGGCAGCGAACAAATTATACATTAATAAAGTTTTACCATTTGACTCAGTGAGTTTTGGTAACTGCTTCCTGTTTTGTTCTATTATTTACAATGAATAACTCCATTTCCTACAAAATATGCTAATAATTCCCACGAATAATACCTTAGCTTTATCTCTACACAATACACATTAAATCACTAAATCACTATTTGAGATGCCGACCACTCTCATGAGGGTATTTTAAGGCAAATATGTGGTGAAGGATGAGTGTGATGAGTGGTAGTAATGAGTTATGAGGTGTAGTCTTGTTACAAACTAAGGCCGACTCTTCCTTAGAATGGGTCATTAATTAATTGCCCAATGACCAATGGAAATAAAAGGACCAACGGCTTAACGTGACTTCCGAACCACGCAGGTGATGGTCTGATATGTCTAAACGATGGTGGGAGTTGATGCGGGTATCATCAGATGATCACTGAGACTATCTGAGCCGCTTTAGACCTATATCATTTATAATGTAAATCATACATTTTCAAGGGTAAATGAAAAACCGTCTTGTTTGATGATACAAGTTATATTTTCACATTGAATGTGACGCAAAAGCTGTACAAACATACAAAATACGATAAAAATCACACGAAATTAACAGTTACAAAAACATCTATGGCAACAAACATCAAAACTAATAACTTAAATATTGTTAATTTAAAACTAAACTATAACAAGAACTGGGATACAACGGAAAAGGTTTAAGATGATAGCTTTCTTGTCGTTCTTACTCTAGAAGGTACCGGTAGTTTTACCATTTCAAAACCAAGAGCATTAATCAAATTATAATGCTCATTAAACAGTTAACTGTTTTAGACCTTTTGTTCGATTTAAACTTTTGCATTTTGGACGGTATTTAAGAAACATAGCGTGTAAAACGTGATGTGTAAAAAAGAATGTGTACAAATTAAATCAAGAAAAAGTAAAATATTTTTTACTGAACAAGTGTGATGATAAGAATGAATCATTTAATATGATATATCTTTATATGAACGCCACTATCCAGCTAATTAAAAATATTTAACAACCAAAAAAATTGTACATTCGTTTTACCAACACTAATTTTTAAAAGTGATATGCTGTTTTATATTAAAATCTCATATATATTTTTCTAGTGGTGTACAACCAAGATAATAAATATACTTTTAAGAATTTAGCACAATATGTCAAAGCTTTCTTGAGCTTACAGCTATTTTCTTCATTAAAATACTTAACTAGTAAAAATAGGAGCTACGTCAATCATTTACAAATTACATCTAAAAAAATCATATTTCTCTATAGTTTGTCTGAACATTTTATTGAAACATATGTTTTTAATACTGATAAAATATGAGGTTTACATACGTAATGTCCATGAATTTTTTTCATTGAGAAAAAGTAATTTTTATCTGGCATTAATGTGGAGAATACTTGGGGAAACCTTTTTGTAATATTTTAAGTGGTAACTGACAGTTAAAAGTTTGCTAGAAACGGAACTTTGTGAATGAACAAATTTTATTTTCGCCGAAGAATTTTTACTAAACTCTTTGATTTTTAATGAAACAATTTTTTCAATAAATGACAAATTATACGATTTTGTAACCGCCTCGTCGCCCTGATCACGAATCTTTAACTCTCGTTTTCGTATCTTGTCCCGTTCAAAAGCAATTCAAGAAAAAGTATCCAAAATCTCATGTCTAGGGAAAAACTTGCTCTTAAAATTATTGACGGGTTTGCGTGAATGGGTTTCAAACGGAACAAGATACAAACAAGGGTTAAGGGTGTTCAGTGTGATGAGGCAATTACAAAAATGTATGATTTGTCAAGTTTTGGAGAAAAAAGTGTTTTCCAAAAATTTTCGGCAAAGGCTTAATTAAACCTTTGATTTTTAATGAAAACACTTTCCAACATATGACAAGCTATAACTTTTTGTAATCGTTTTGTCGCGCTGAACACGAATCTTCAACTCCTATTTTTGTATCTTCTTCCGTTCGAAAGCCGTTCACAAAAACTCGTCAATAATAAGGTGCATGTTTTTCCCTAAGCCAGAGATTTTGGATCGTTCTTCTTGAATAGCTTTTGAACGGGAGTGGCGTCTCTTATTTTCCCCATTTTAGCATGTGTTTTCCACAAAACAGCAAGCGGCGTGAAGACGAGAGGGCGCCCTGGCGAGAGGGCGAGGACCGACGGACCAGTCCGCCCATGTTCCTGATATCAATGTTTAAATCCATGGACACTCATACATATAAATCTCGTATAAATGCAGAAAAGCACCCTTTGAAGAGACAAATATGAACAATTAAACAAACAAATAAAATAAAACACATAAAAAATAGGTTTTTAAACGTTTCAAACGGTTAAGTTTTGAACATTTACTTTTAAAATATAAATAGTCACAAAATGATAAAAATAAGCGTAAGCGTATAAAAGAAATTTTTGCTGCAACCAACAAATAAATCACAACACAGAACAATTAAAAACTAGTCTGTTTATGAAATCCAGTGGACTCGGATAAGTTCGGTCTCCGCTTAATCCGGCCAGCTCTCTCAGCATGAGTCTTGTATTTGCCAGACGCGAGCAGGCAGCAAGTCTCAACTTGTTTATTATATCACTAAATCACTATTTGAGATGCCGACCACTCTCATGAGGGTATTTTAAGGCAAATATGTGGTGAAGGATGAGTGGTAGTAATGAGTTATGAGGTGTAGTCTTGTTACAAACTAAGGCCGACTCTTCCTTAGAATGGGTCACTAATTAATAGCCCAAGGACCAGCGGCATAACGTGACTTCCGAACCACGCAGGTGATGGTCTGATATGTCTAAACGATGGTGGGAATTGATGCGGGTATCATCTGATGATCACTGAGACTATCTGAGCCGCTTTTAGACTTATATCATCCTCAAAACCTGACCTCCATGAAGCTGGATAACAGGACCACGCCACGAGTTCCAGTACTTTTAAATTTGACCTAGAGTTCGGTCCCGAGGAGGCTGAACTTAACGAGAGTCTACTGGATTTTTATTCTATTATAGTTATGTAAAACCTTTATGCTCAAGAATACTTGAAAGAGTTCCTACAATGATTGATTGGGCGTTTACTGTTGAAAATGATGCTTTATCGTTTCGTGATCTAGTCTATCGTAAGATGGCAACAATATATAAAACTCTATATCTCTTACCGTTTAACAGAGCGACTGTACAAAGCCTTACTTCTATATATAGGGTTGGTGATGTTTTTGTTGGTGTGGTCAAATCTAACATTCGGTACTAATTTCTTGATTTTATTTTGTTTTAACAAATATGCAGCCAAAAATTTTAAACCTCTATACTAGAGGTGAGTAAAGGTTTAAAATAGGAAAAACTTATTAAACAATTAAAAAACAATCAATAAAATTGTAAAATTACTTTTTAAAATTATTAATTTTCATCGCCAAATTTATTTCATAAAGGACTGCAATGACTAATTGTTTTACAAGTCAAATTTTTGAAAGATTTGACCACATCAAAATGCGAGTATATTAGTTTTGACTCAATCGGAATGTGTATAGAACTAAAAAATAAAGTAAATTAAAAGTAAAGAATTGTTCAAATATACTTTCAAAATACATAGCTGCTTTTCAAATGTTAACGACTGCTTCTTAAAGTAAGCTTTGTAAATTTTCTTTAAAATAACACAACCAAAAATACTCACTTTCTCAGAGAAAAACTGAAAAATGATTAAAGTCTTAAAACGCAAGTCTTTCAAAATCTCTTTGGCAACAAAGTCTATAAAATGTTTAAAACTCTTAAGCTAAAATGCATTTTCTTCAATTTTTTAATAATATTTTAGCCTAACTATCCTATTTGCGATTTGTTTCTAATCTACCGTTAGAAATTATTTGTGAAATAATTTTATACATTAGTCATTTATTAACTTGTACAAGATTGCGATGCACAATTTGTTTTTCTAAAAGTGTTAAAACTATGAATAAATTATTTCAATCAATACACTTATGTCATTGCATGTAGTCATTAAATTTCATACGTAAAATTTACACAGTAAAAATAAATAGAAGAAATAGTCTTTCTTGTTAAAATAGTATTGGCCTAGAGCCCCTCCTTACAAAACTAAAATACAGTAAATAATATTATGTATGTAACATACATAGACTAGTCTATCCAATCAAATTGATCAACATTAACCGGACCACTTACTATTATCAGGTATCTTGTACGAATAAATTATGTCCGAAAACGTTGAAGTTACCAAAGCTTTAAGATTTAATAGATACCTATAATTTGTAACATTTCTACAGTAAAATTCGTACATTCTTAACCGCAGATATTGAAGATTAAAATGTGCTAGAACTGTAAACTGACTCTTTGCGAGACTTCTGAAGCTAAGCGATGTTACAAGAAGCGTTAACTCATGTTACGGTACGTTAACTAAGGTACGAGTTGCGACTATTTACAATATGTGCAGTGACGAGACGTCAGGGCGACTTGGTATTCGTTTACCGGGGAAATCACTTGAATAGAATTTTTGCTTGGAATTGGCATAGAATGTAAGATCAGCACTAAATTTCCTTTAATATTCTCCTAATTAGCTCTCTTGGGAACTACTTTCTTGAGCAAGAAAATGTTTGTCTATACATTTGTTAAAATATGCTCTCTGTTTTTTGTTGATTGAAAAGAGCACCCAGTAATTGGACAACAGTCATCAAACTGCATACTGAATTTTAAACAGATGAACTTTGATGACTGAATCAGTAGCTTATTAAATAGTATTTGGCATACTATAGAAATCTTTACGCAAAAAAACTAGGTTATCTCTTGCTCGTAGAACAAATTAAAGACTAGTGAAAGGGTAGGTCTAGGGATCATTATCAACATTTTTGTTTGATAGAGCTTTCTTTGAATTTGTACTTTTTCTACCTGCAGCAGTGTTTGAGTTTAGAATTGCTCTCCCTGGCAAGTTGTGAGTAGCGTACGGTTACTAGACGGTGGTGCCGTAGCTACTAAACACTACGCGGGTAGAGTCCGTGTCCAGGCTGACGTCCTCGGGGCTGGCCAGGTCCCGCGCACGGTGCCTGAGTTGCGCTTGCGCCGAGCAGGGTTAGCCCACTCGCCCTGGCGCCAGTTGAACGCTTGCGTCTCCGCAGTGACGGTGGAGGTGAGGGCTGGGGAGGAGCCGAGGGCAGGGAGGGTTCGGAGTCTTGACTGCGCGACTCTATCGAGTCGAAGCTGCTGTCCACGCCGCCGCCACGGTACCGCGCCACACACTCCTGCGAGCTGTCCTCCACCGCCCTGCGCACAGACAATGTATCAGTTTATTATTCCAACGTAGAGCATTTTAAGAAGTCCTGTTGATACATTCGAGTAACAGTTGAAATGCAGGGTGTTTTTTTAAAACGCAACCCAACTTTCAAACTTTAGTAAGTCATTTTTACGAGCACTATAAGGTCATAAATTGTACCATTGGTTTGTTCACTTCAATATCTATCAGATGGTGTGTATTGTTGCAGTAATGTATCGGTTTTGATTTGCTAATTTGATGTTATTGTAAAATAAACGCAATCATGGTTTTTAGCAAAGATCAAAAAGTGCTTATTGTTGAAGAATACTTGAGAAGAAGATAATTTCTTTTTGCCAAGAGGAATTTTGGGTCAAGTTTACAGGTGTTAATATTCCAAACAAATCTAAAATTCACAAATTTGTAAAAGGGTTTAACAAAATAGGTTCTATAGGGAACGGAAAACATAACAATTGGCGGCCTGTACTGAATGAAGAACTGACGGACAATGTTAGGGTTGGATTAGAAAATTCTCCTAAAAGAATCTTTCAAAATTTTGAAACAACAAAAGCAGATAGCCTACTAACGCCTGGATACTTGATCTTAAACGCATCTTGACAACAAATAGTATCTTGCTCTTAAGTGTTCTTCAACAATAAGCACTCTTTGATCTTTACTAAAAACCATGATTGCGTTCTTTATAATAACATCAAATTAGCAAATCAAACCACTATGTTACTGCAACAATACATACCATCTGTTAGGTATTGAAGTGAACAAACCAATGATACAATTTACAATCTTATAGTGCTCGTAAAAAATGACTTACTAAAGTTTGATAGTTGGGTTGCGTTTTAAAAACACCCTGTATAAATACTGCTAAACGTTTTGACCTCGCTGTGGAGAGTCGTCCTCAGTAGCTGGTTGACTGGCTGAGACTAACCTGAGTATGTTCTGGCACATCTCGCTGTCGAGGGGGATGATGTCGTCGGTGTCCCGGTTGTGGATGGCCACGGCGATGTGAGCCGGGTGAGGCACAGGCAAGGGTATCAGCAGTTTCTCGGCACTGTACGGGTGGTTGTGTCGCTTCCACGGTTGCCAACAGTCCCACACTGCAGCCGACTGTGCTTCCACCGGCTTCGGAGTCACGTCGAACACGAGGGGGTTTCCCTGCGAGCAGAGATTAGAGGGGTGTGTGTCAGTAGTGAGGAGAACGGAAACAGGGTTGTGGAGTAAAATCTGACATCTGATGTTAGTGTTGGAAGAAAATAGTTTTAGCTTAATGAGTGGTCAGTTTGTTGTGTGTTTGTGAGCATTAGCGACGTCAAATCATATGCAGATGACACCTTCGTTCTTTATTACTTAACTTAGGTTGCTCATAAAAACATATGGTGTGTAGTAAATTGACAGGACGAAAAGAACCTAATGGAACGGACAGATGATTCAAGGTTGCTTTTTTACTTTATCCTATCTGTCCTCTGTTGAATCCTTAAAATATCTTCCGTAGGAAATATTTGAAATGTTGTTGAATTTAATCACCCATGCGTAACGCCAAATATTTTCATCTAGTCCAGGAAATTTGTTGGATAGAAGCTATGACAAATACTTGATGGAGCTATGACCGGTCTCACTTTAATTTCTTTAGTTTGCTTACAAACTATCAAATCTTCTGACAAACCTCTAGACACCAGACAGCAGGCAAGTAGTAAGACTGAATAATATATCGCTCCACAATATACCTGAGTTTGCTAGAGGAGGTGTGCTTGTGACGAGGAGAGAAGGCTGCCACGTCGAGGTACGGAGAGTGCACCTGTATGTTGCCGCGGGGAGTGTACACAGGTCCTAGCAGGTCCAGGCAGCCGGGTCCCAGCTGGGCCGACCTCACCAGCTCCGTATACCTACTGAGGTCCACGTGAGGCGCAGGCTGCAACACAACCGGTTTTTAACTGTTGTCGAAGATATGGTAAAGTCAGTGGAAGTCTAGAGATCATTTTTATAGCAAACGCCATTCTAGAGATTGCTACAGATTCAAAGGAGAATCTATAATTAATTGCTGATAGACTAGCAGGAAACTAGAGATTGTGCTGGATTTGGAGAGGAGTTTTCAGCATTTGGTTCAGCCCAATTCTTGTAGGAAATGTTAGCCTTTACTCTATCTGGATCATTGTCAGCCTTGAATATAATACCCCAATAAAAATCTTATAGGAGTTTCAGAGACCACCAGCTTCTACTGTTGGAAACAGTCGCAAAACAACCAATGGGATACTGACCTCCAGTTTGAATTTGGTGTCTTGGTCGTCTAAAGGAGTTAGGAAGTCTAGACTGAAGATGTCTGTGTAGATAAGCCCCACCAGCCCCGGCCAGTCATGTACTGCCAGACCCTTGCTCTCCCAGAACTCCTCCTCCAAGCCCCCGTCCTTGCCACTCCACCTGCCCCCGCCACCTCCCGAGTACAGCCTCTCCATCATCAGTGCTCCTTGCTGTATCGCTATCTGTAACAACATGTGACTACCGATCAGCACTTGATTGTTACCTGTTTCTCTCGATTGGCTACCGTTACTGTCGTCGCCGGTTGATTCACCCTGTGGTCAGCATCACTAATGTTAGTAATGTTTCCATAAGACAACCAAATCAAATATTTTCGTTTAGGTTAGGTTAGGCTTAGGTAAGACCGGCTAGAGTTGAACTTACTTTGAGGTCGAGCCTGGTGAGTTTGAGTTTGGCTCGGACAGTGGGCGCCAAGCCGCAGCTCAACTCACGTCTTCTCTTGTCCAACTTCTCGTGAAGACACGTCAGCAAGTCTTGTGCCTCTCTCTCCAGCACTTTGTACGGCGCTGTGCGCGCTAGCGTCGCCGAGAACGGCCCAAACACGCCTCCACAAACTGACTGCAATGTAAAGTCAAGAATATTTGTGTCAATATCTTTAGTTCCTGTTTTACCTCCGAAATAGTCTGATATATTTACTAATGGGCAGTACATTCCTGATATTTCGACCAACTAAATAAAACACAATTTCAGAACTTAGGCACATTTCTATCCAGATGTTATTCACAGTTTACACTGATACTACTTGCAAAATGTTTGAATGAAACAACAGTCCTTGCCAGGAGCCTGATAATTATCTCACAAGTGAGTCATTGGCAAATACTTCAAACTAAACTGCGAAAATCATTTGTAAATTCGTACCCAAAGTCTTTCTGAGGTTGTAGGATCATCTGCTCCATCTGGTGTTGGTACGCTGAGAGTTCGTCCAAGTCCAGCTTTGCCTCGAACGCTGCCAGGGCTTGCTCCGGCCTTATCTGAAACCATATTATGTTTGTAAGATCTGAGCGCAATTTGTATCGTTAAGCTTTGGAAGCAGTCATTTCGTTACAGAGAAATATAGCTTTAGCAGCAATGATGTGACGAAAGGCTAACAGTTAAGATTATGCATGGACAAGATAAAAATGTTGGTTTTACTCAATGAATTTTTTGGGATAGAACGAGGAAAAATGTGTAAACATTACCTTTTGCGTAAAAAAATGAACAACACCATTTTAACAAATTCTTGCTGCTTCATTATGGTACTTGAGACATCCTTCAGTGTCTCTGATCATCAAAAAGTGTTTGCATGATTGTTAATCCAAAATCATAAATTCTACAATCGTTAACAAAAAACTTTAAACAAAGGATCAATAATATTGTGGTGTGCGATCATTGATAAAAGTAAGCTGATTATTAATCACTATTCACAATTTTAAACAATTGAGTGGACGGTTGGAATTTGCAAACCACAAATCGGTTGGGTTAGCGACCAATGGTGGGAGTAACTATGACTCTTGTCTGGCAAAATTCCAGAAACATCTATTTTCCTCCCTGGGGGGACTAAAAGTCTCAAAAGTTTAAGCACCACGTTTAGTTAGACCCTCGCTGATATTTAGAAATTTTGTCAAGGAATGTTACCGCACCTGATAGTAGTAGTCGTTGGTGAGGCCGGGGCCGGCGATGCGCTTGATGAGGAATCCGTCGCAGGCAGGAACTCGCGTTCGCTTCTTGATCAGGAGGTGGAACATGAGCGAGTCGTACGCCAGCCTCAGCCAATACCTCAGCATACACACTGCACAGACCACAGACACAATGTAGATGTTGAATTGGCAATCGGGTAGGACATTGAAGAATTCCGACCTGATTGAGGAGAAACCATCTACTGACGTTGAGCTGTGACGCATTTCTCGCAATGGCAATACCGTACTGACAACATGAAATTTTCTACAAAATTCACCAGAACTACTTACCCCTACCAGGACAAACTGTGAGTTGTTACTAACCTGTGGCCACTGTCACCGACATGGCAGGACAGATGATGAACGCCACCACGAGCGCGAGGACAGGCTGAACCAGACCCAACACCCGATATCCCACACCAGGGCCTGCAGGATGACCAGATACTTGGGTCTGGTGGTGACCGGACAGTCTATGTCGTAGAACAACACCATGCCCAGTTGTAAACACAGCACCAGCACCGGCATCCTGGGACAGTAACGGAGAAATAAACTTGCTGCAAATGTTTCCCTCGTTAAAACCCAAATAAATGTCACCTTCATACTTTTGATATCACTAAATCACTATTTGACATGCCGACCACTCTCATGAGCGTATTTTAAGGCAAATATGGTGAAGGATGAGTGTGGTGAGTGGTAGTAATGAGTTATGAGGTGTAGTTCTTGTTACAAACTAAGGCCGACTCTTCCTTAGAATGGGTCATTAATTAATAGCCCAATGACCAATGGAAATACAAGGACCAACGGCTTAACGTGAGTTCTGAACCACGCAGGTGATGGTCTGATATGTCTAACCGATGGTGGGAGTTGATGCTGGTATCATCTGATGATCACTGAGACTATCTGAGCGCTTTAGACCTATAAATAGTGAACTTACCTTTAAACACCGACCACTCTTAGAGGGTATTTAAGAGGTGAATATGGAATGATGGTGAGTGTGACGAGTATTTTAATGGATGATGAGATGTAGTCTCGTTACAAACTAGGGCCGACTGTTCCCCAGATTGCCCAACGATTAATGGACCAATGACTTAACGTTACTTACAAACCACCGGTGTACAGGGATGCAAGATACTGACCAGATGAATGTGGTGACAGTGACAAGCAGGCTGAACAGACTGACAGACAGGCAGACAGCCGGGAACACTAGGACCAGAGCCAGAGTACCGAGAAGTCCCTTGCATCCGTAGTTCCACAGCCGGTTCATCTGCCGGGTCAACCCTTTGCCGATGAAACCTGCCACAAACAACCAAAAACCATAGAATTATAGGTTTTGGAAAAAACCAAAAACAAATATAGCCCTGAAAATCAGGCGGAAATTGCTTGAAAAAAAATTAAACCAGAAAAACTATTTTAGAAGTTTTTGCTAATAGAATTATTTTAGTATATTTTTATGGTAATTTAGAGAAAATTTTTGTCGATCAGGCATTTTTGCAATAATTTTACTTCGACCCTAAAAAACAGTTTTAAATAGAATTCTTCTAAATTTCCTTATAAAAACGCCAAATATCCGCTACAAAAAATGTTGGCACTGGTACAAACAATCACAGCTCCTTGAGTAGACTGACCTGTGTCGGGCTTGGTCTCGAAGTGAGTGCGAGACTTGGATATGTGTCTCCAGAGAGAGAGCAGGCGAGACGTGAGGGTGGCAGTGAGAGAGCTCTTCCTGGGGAACAGAGTGCCGTTGACCTGGGACAGCTCCAGGTCAGGGTGAAGGGGGTGAGGCACAGCAGGCCATAGCACTGGGGGCTGCACCAGGGGATCATCACCTGCGCAGGCAAACATTGTAAACACTAGGCGCGGGGAGGATTTCTGGAGAATATTAAAATACTGAAATCGGGGGGAATGACTGAAAACAGGATTTTTTGGATGGAAGAGTAATTTTGGGGGGAAAATTCCATGCCCCCAGGGCCCCAGTAGTACGCTTAGAAAGATCTTCATAATTCAGGAAACCCCCCTCTACCCATTCCAAAATCCTCCGCTACTGGAATTCAAACATCTGGTTAAAATGTTCATCATGTAAATATACAAATCAATACGAAAGAGTTGACCAGGTGAAAAGTATGAGTAAAAGTGTTACATCTACTAAAGATTAACCCCAGTCGTATTAAAGTGACTAAGAATAACTAACCAAGACAAGCATATAATCTAATCAAATACTCTGATCTGAGAATCAATTTGAAAAAACTAAAATGAGGAAGCTGTAAGAATGGCTGAGATAAGTTAGCAGATTGTTGATGGACTGTTGGTAAACTCACTCCAAAGAAGAACATTGAGTTCCAGGACCAGGCCCAGGTGCGATGACAGTAGTTGATAGCTCTCCAGAGTGGCCAGCGAGTAGTGGTCGTCCGCACCGTCTCCTTCTCCACCAGGAACACAGGCTGCCAACATAACAGAGAGCTAGGAAGTTTACAACGGGGTGAATTAAACGTTTAGGAATGTTTTGTGCTTGACAGAATAGACGATTTGTAAAGATTGCACATCTTGAGCCGTTCTTTTTACAAGGATGCTTTAACCTTTGGTTTCAGGTTTAATGAAAAAAGAACCTAGAAAGCTAGTCCTTTGTCATTTGGTATGAGGAGATGGGGAGTTTGTTGTTTCAGGGATGCTTAAAATCATTTACTTTTCCACTAGAAAACTCAAGGTTGTGCATAAACAAGCATGATTTTGGATCATGTGCTGTTCGCTTTGTTCAGGGTGTGCAGTAACATTTGACTTTCTGGCCGTTGTCTTTAGAACTGTTTGCTGCGTTATTGTCCGAGCTTATACTTACTTTTGGGGCCTCCTATATCCAAGTTGACATCAACCAGACCAACTTAACTTCTTCATCTAGGTCGGTCTACTGCATCTACCTAGCTTCTCTATGTTCGTTTTAACTTATTTACACTATGTCTACACCAAGCTAATTCAGCGTTAAAACTGTAAAGGTCTGACACATTCTCTGACTAAATCCACCGACCTGGCTGGGGTCTGAGCGCGGAGTGGTGATGGAGGTGGCTGTACTACTCAGCACTGTAGGCACCACCTCGCTGCTACCCTGAAAGCACCTGCGCACCACCCAGTTGCGCGGCAGCCAGATCTGCGTGCGCCAGTGGAACACGCGGGTCGGCGTCTTCACCTTCTTCAACTCCTTCAGCAACACCGGCTCCCTCTACCAACAGTCCGTACAATCACTGATTACTTTCTTGGAGTTAGGGCTTTCGTTTCAGTTGTAATAAGTATCAACGTATCGTCTACATATTCGATTGGTGGAGTTAGCAAGTGACTGACCTCCTTCATGAAGGTGAGGTCTCGGTGCAGGAAGTAGACGGCTTGCTGGAGATGTTGATTGTTACACAACAGCAAAGCTTCTTCGTGAGCACTCCACTGACACTCCTCTATGAACCTCTCCTGCGGACAAACGATCACGTCATCTCAGCACTTCAGCAGTCACTCAAGGATATTCTATCCAGGGTGATCTAAAAGAACTCAGCGATTTCATAGCATAATAATTTGGATAATAATGCATCTCCCATGCAATTCTCATACGATGGGTCTCTATACAAATTCATTTCAAATGTTAGGTGGCGTGCACTTTATTGATGTTTCTTCTCAGATTTTATTTGTTTAAAAACGTCTGTGGGGAAAGAAATTACAAGCTGTTTTTTCAACCTACACCTAAAGGACTTAATGCAAACATGTTTATCAACCTTGTATATTGACCTGAGTTTTAGTAAATGTGACTGAGGAGTGAGGACAGCAACAAGCTTCTTGCTACCCATTAAAACTGAACCCACCAACTCTTGTGGCTAGTGTCAAAACTATAATCTAGTTCTTTTAGTACACACCGCATCAAAACATCATAACAATTAGTTCAATATATTTCAATCTTGCCAGTCAGTACCATGTTCAGTCACTAATTGGCTGAAACAGCCGGAAAAACTGGATTATAATTACCTCAAATGGTAGGCACACCAGTCTAACACTATATTGTTAGCACAAATAGAACACTTAAATGACCTTTGGAAATTAAATTATTCTTTTTGAAACAACTTGTATTGAATCATAGATTGGAAAAGATTGAGTATAACCAAAACATGCAAGGAAGCTTGGTTGACTAAGAGATTAGAAGGATGAACGATGTGAGTGTTACCTCTGCGGTGCGCAGTTTGTCGCGCATCCAAGGCTGTGGCTGGGCTGAGTATGGGTGCACCAGTCATTGTCCTTGGTCCTACGCAGCTTTGTCTGCATGTTCTCCACAGCTCTGCGCACATTCAAGCAAATGTTTATAGGTAATTTATGTGAACTCAAAAAACAGGGCAATTACTTGACCATAAAAAAGAAATTCATAGTTTTTCAAAGGGCTTTAACCCTTTGCGGTCTCATTTTATTTTTAAATTTTTGTAAAAAGCCTTTCGTATGGGTTTCTTCAGTCGTCTGTAAGCAAAATTTCAGCAAAACCGCTCTGGTACATTATTATTATTAGTCATTGAACCACTCCTCTAAGCGTGAGTTGAGCGCCTCCCTAAGCTCAAAAGTGCCACTTCACTCAGGATTTGATGAGCCATTTTCTCTTCAGTGATCCTCAGCGGTCATTGTGGCCCCGCCCGGAATGATCCGCACCAGCATTGCACCGTACCAGAGCGCACCGGTGGGATTGAACCCACGCTGACAGACAGGGGCCAACTGTCGTCACTATAACCACTAAACCACCAGGCTATTTGTCGTGGGCTGTCAAACTCACACGTGAGTTGCCGTCGAGGAAGGAGGGAGTGGTAGTTCCAGTGTTCTCTGCTAGGTGCCGTTAGTGTAGTGTAGTCCTCGCATATCAGAGACTGTTTCAAACGCAACCTATACTGCACATCCAAGCGTTCAAAAGAAAATAGCGTTTGTCGACCTATAGTCGACACAAGACCTCAAAGGGTTAACAGTCTGTAAAACTAATTTTCAATGTTAAAAACGTGAAATCGGGTACTTTTGAATGGTTAAAGTTATTCCTACTCCTTGTTTAAAGAGCTGTAGTTACTTCAAGAGAGGTTTTGGACTTCTGTAGGCCTGCGATACAATCACATGCCCTCATCAACCACCTCATTTCCAAGCTAATTTTACACCAACGATTCACAATAACAAAAATTCAAGCAGAATTTTCATTTTTAAACTCCCAGTCACTAAGAACTCTGACCTGTACATGAGGACGACACTCTGTGCCTGTTGTACCAGCAGTTGAGGAATACCCTCTCCCAACGCTTGCAGCTCCGTGTTGCCCAGTATACTGCTGTACACTCGTTGTAGATACTCTCTCATCACAGCTTGGTTCACCTCCTGCATACACAACAAGATTTAGCTGGGATTCAGCACTGTTAGGTCTCTTGATCAAACCTGACCAATCAATCGTCAATAAACGAAGAACTTTTCGAAACATAAACTTTGAGTTTTGTGATTTAAACATCGCATGAAACCACACAGCGAGAAACTAAGCAGGTTAAATTTTGTAGGGAACAGAAGAAATTGCACCTCAAAATTTAACAGGGTAGCCAACACAGTAACTTGAACAATTCACAGATATTTTCGGGTTTTCCAGCATTTTTATAGTTGTAGTTACGCCAACCCTTTTCAAAAATACTGCTGATGAAGTTACTTAAATATTTTGGAATTTTAACCTGATTGGTTTGTCATAATGATTTAACTAAAACTCTTGAATAAATTATGAATTAATATTAAATTTTATTTTATAAAATATTGTTTTGTAGTTCATCCAAATATTTATACTTATCGGTCCAAAAACTAATTAAATATTCCTTGTGATTTGCAAATACTGTTTTTTTACCATCATTTCACTCGATTGAATTACATTCCTAGCATCGTTTAAGACCTGGGGTTCCTGTATGCTCCGAGGATGGTTTAACAACCAGATATGTACCAAGAGTAGTTTTACACAATTAGGATAAGTCTACTCCTTCAAAACCTATCACTGATCATTCTTTGCATATTTTTTGCTGGCAGGAGTAACTAAAACTCTTTTAGTAGCCAAAAATCGTAATTTTCCTTGTTACATGATTTTAAGCATAACTTCCAGTTTCTAAGCTAGTAAATAACATTTTTGCATATTTCCTGATATCTGGCCACCCTGTAAAAAGCCTAAATAAGTCTCAAACAATACAAAGCAAACTTTGTTAGTAGCTAGAGGTCAATAAAAGAAAACAACACGGGGAAAACTTTTTGAAGATTACTTTTAAATATTACATGAAAAAATAAAATTCAACTCAGTTTTGGGTTGTTAAAATTAAGCTGCACAATTTTTCTTGGCAGATTAGTAAGTAATCTATGACTTTTGATTCAAATCAACAACCTTCAAAGCGATACACACAAACATACGGATTTGAAAAGTTCACCAGGCCACAAGACTGTGCAAAACGTCTGAAAATTCACAAAACTATTACTTATCACTAACTCCTGACTCGTTTAAAGTTAGCATTATTTTCGAATATTTCTAAGAACTTTATTAAATAAGTTTTACAAAAATAGTAAAAACTCAAAAGTAAACGAACTTGTATAAAACAAATTAAAAATTACCCTTTCGATCTCGTCATCGGGCAGTTTCTGTGCGCGCAGCTCGGAGATGAGTCTCTCGCGGAAGTGAAGGAACCAGCCGCGAGTCTCTCGCTCCAAGATGGTAACCAGCACCGGCAACGCTCGCTTCATGATGTCCCGGCTGAACAACCTCAAGTCCAGCTCACAGCCCTGCACACATTCATTTGATTTAGGAGATGTAGGATAAATCAACAGCTCTGCGATTCTGCTGATTCCACTGGAAATCTGCCCAAGTGACTTTGTGATAACGCTAAGTAAAGGCCGAGTTTCAGAGGAAGAGAGGGCTTTGAAATCCTATCTGCACCTTGTCAGACATGACCAGACAAATCTTGACCAAAAAGTCTGATGAGACACTGTATTGTTAAGATTAAATTCCCAAAAAAGTTTTTCAAATAATTTTGGGGTTGCAATTGTGCAACACGTCTTATAAAAATGTTCAAGACGCTTCCTGCCCCCAAAAGTTAGTGGTGACCGTAGTTTAACATCTGACTATATTTTTGTACTCCAGGGTGTAGATCTGAAATTACTGTAAATTACAAAGATCTAGCCGTAGCAGTGAATGCTATACAATGCCGATCCATAGTTTCAAGTAGTACCAAGGACCCGCGACGATCTGTAATCACAAGGACTAACAATCAAAGACCGAGATTTTGACCCGTTCCCACCTAAAATTCTTGAAAAGCCCAGCAGACCAGGGGTTTCAAGGTCCATACAGAACCCTACAATGTCTCAAAACTCTACGCTTGGTAACAGTATTATGGCTGATTAACCTCTAAATTTAGAAATCTATACCTGTACCCTGTACTCACCTTTGGTGTGAGGAAGAGGTAGGGTATAGGAACTGGGGGGTGGCACGCTTCTCTCTCCACCTCGAACTTCTCCGTAGCCGCTCGTCGCAGTTGTCTCCTCACAAACCCACACAGCGACTCCAGAGAGTCCTCAAACTCAGGCTGAACACAGACAGACATAAGATTTAATACATTCTATACATCTGCTCAAACATTTTAATTGATCGAACAAGTTATGGTTTCAATATAGTGCTGTGGCTACTAAATAATGAAAAACTATTATTATTAATTAAACAGTTTGGAGTGCGTACTCACCCTGCAGACTAGTTCAGACCAAGTAGCGACACCTCTCCT
Organism: Matsumurasca onukii; assembly: GCA_018831715.1. Taxonomy (NCBI): domain Eukaryota; kingdom Metazoa; phylum Arthropoda; class Insecta; order Hemiptera; family Cicadellidae; genus Matsumurasca; species Matsumurasca onukii. The sequence goes on from CM032060.1 coordinate 3,514,940, forward strand.
CTCTCAGCTTGGCCTCCAGGTTGTGAGCCTGTAGCGACGGCACTCCCACTAGAATATCTGCAACACACCACAACAAACATAGAGGGTATCCGGAGTTAGGAAAACAAAATTCCTGTATTTTGCCATTCTATCCTTAATAAAATCCCTCTATTTTGTGGTACAACTCTCTAAGGCTTCAATATTCAATAAAAATAAACAATTAAACTATTATCTAGTTCTTCCGGTTCACACGGCGGCAAAGCATAATAATAATTAGCTTAAGATATTTCACTCTCACTGTTAAGTACCATTTTCAGTCACTGATTGGCTGAAACTCAGGGACCAGTGAAGATGGTACTCCACAGCAAAAGTGAATTATCTCAAGCCAATTCTTATGATGTTTTGACACGGTGTGAACTGGAAGAACTAGATTATATTTGACACCGCAAAGCCTAAGAGTTAAGTTTGACCCATTAAATTGTTTTTAATCTCAGTACCCTGGGAGCCAAAAAAACCTTTTCTTCTCAATTCCCACCTGAAGAGAAAAATTCCTACCCAAAGCTATTTGTAAAGAAAAGCCACCATACTTACCAAGCAGCTTGAGCAGACCGTTGACGAGACTCTTGACAGCCTGTGCTAGACTGAAGAAGTGACTGGTGAGTCTGGCGCGCGCGGTGACCAGCACGAACCTGAGCGCCAGATCATCTAGCAGAGAGCGCTGCGGCGCTCACACCCCTTCTGCAGCAGACCGCTCAACGCCACTTGTGCATCTGACCGGCAAAGTTGAGACTCGCTACCTCGAACTCTCTGTAACACACGGACAGACTCAGTAGGGGGTCACTGACGCGGTGCAGGCGATCGGGTCGATGTGCCGGACAGGGTTAGAAATGTACTGAAGGATTCTCATTGTGAGTTTGTGAATTTTTGGTTTTGTCTTCTGAAAATTGCCGAAATAGAAGTTTGTCAGCCTAGCTTGGTATCGAGTGTCCATTTCTAAATTTTGCCTTTGAGGTAATCATAATATCAGACTTTCAACACTATACCGCACCATATTAAATGTAAAAAGTCAAATTTTGATTTGTCATCTAGTTAAGTTTCAAAATAAAGCAACAAATTTTATTTGAAAATCAACTTCTACTAATCTCAAAATCAAAGTGAAGTAATCATCTAACTTTTATACCAGAATTTCCTGAATTTCAATTCAAAAATATCACACTGATTTGTCGAGAGAGGGTTAACTGCAACTAAAAATTAAAATCAATTTGTTTTGTTTACGCTAAAACGCTAAAACATACATTCATACACATTTAAACACTGATTCAATAAAAATGGTTTTACTATTTTTAAGTAATAAAAACTAATCTTATAAAACAGTTCAATACATTTTAATTCAATGGAATGGTACTAGAAGCCACTACATGTATTGTGCCATGCAAAACTCTTTATTAACCATCAAACGTTTTCTATCTCTGAAAACGTCTTAAGGTAGCAGCAGTTAAAAACCGTCTCTGTAGGGACTTTTTAATTTTGGAATGAAATCTCCTTGTTTAAAAGAAGATGACTGAGTGGATGAACACATACAGGGTGTTTTGAAAATCCCTCTTTCCATCGTTTAATTTTGAACGGATAATAATTTTTAAAGCGCTTTAGCACATTTCATTAGCATATTCTAAAGTACTTTTTGACGTGACTGGCATTATTAACCCCTAATCATTTATCTGAGGAAAATGTTGTATACCGTTTAGACTGCCAATCGAGAACGAAACATCAACAATTTTTTGAGGGTATTGATTTTTATGATCTCATTTTAGGTTTTTGACGTTTCGGACTTGCCGGCCAATTTTAAGGACAAATTGCAAAAATGGTGACCATGTCAAAAAGAATTTTAGAATTGCCTAATAACATGTAATAAAAAACTTCATTTGTTTATCTAGTTAGGGGTGACTTTTGAAACACCCTGTATATTGAAGAAGCGCATGCGGAGTTGCGGACACCAAGGAAATAAATATTCACCAAATCCTTGACAACACCAAACGCAACGGAAACTCACTGTCTCTATTGTTTCTCTTCTTCCTTTACCTATCCTTAAACAATTGAATTAGTTTGAACGATTCAGTGTTGTTTTATTGGGGACTTTTCAACCGTCAAATGTCTAAAGTACAGACTTTAACAGTAAAGCAGTCAAAATGTTAGCTTCGGTTGAAGATTAGATTGAGTTATTTATCTGTTTTTCGTGATAACTTATCATGTTAAATGAAAATAAGTGGCATATCACCAAATTAATTATTTGGTTTGAAAGCTAGACAAAATAGAAGAACTATGTCTGTAAAGGAGGGAAAGGTTATTCTAGTAAATATTAAGGTTAAAAAGGCTATTTAAATTTCATTGATGCTACTGGCTTATGGGAGAACGCTAAATACAAAAGAAGTCATTGTGCCAAGCTAGGAAGGTTTAATTAAATTCTGTGCCCCCTCCTCCATTTTTCTGACCAAGTTTCGCCTTGAACAAAACGAGCCCCAAAAGATTTTCGGGAAGTGCAATATCGACAACTTGACTTAATGGTTAAACACTACTTTGGTCAAAACGGCGTCAACCATAGTACTTCTAGTTTCCCCACAAGTTCCAGATGTACACACTAAAGTGCCCCTGACATAGAGAGCGTTGCATGCACTGCGCAGGTGTTGTCGTTGCCAGCATGCAGACGGAGATCATTCAAGGCGGGCGATCGACTCCAGCTGACTGCTCGTCAGTCTCCGCGCGCCCATATTTGTCTGGGCAGGCTTAACATAACACTTCATTCATATTTTTCCTTTGCGAAAATCTTTAACCATATTACTTCCGACATCTTTCATTATTCATGTCCTTTTGCACCATTTTCAGCCCTCTATCGATGATTCTTTCGACAGATCCGGAAGACCTTTTCCTTTGTGATCCGGAGACCGAAGCCTTAATTAGCTTTATCACCCTATGGTTCTTTTAGTATCCGGAGACTCCTTTTTCAGATCCGACGAATTCACACTGTTTCTTTATCACTTCCAGCTCCTACACCTGTTTCATCATTGGTTCTGACCTTTCTTAACATCCGGAGGTTTCCAGTTCCACGATTTCTACATTCTCATCCTTTTTAGCTTCCTACACCTTCGTCGTTTTACTTCATACCCTACCCTCCTGTCGCTTTAATTCCCACACCTTTTACTACCTTTTCCTTCCATCATCAAATCATTCCCTAAACCCTGCATCTCCGGTCATCCTAGGTTTGACACCACCTTTCTAAACCTCCTAAAATTCCACCTTGCCTTAACACTATCAAAAACTTGTTTGTAGTACTTCATACCTCTTCCTTAGATCATCCACCCCTTTTAATTTCTAACCTACAAATCTTTCTACCGATTCCACAACTTTTCACACCTTCTTATATCTCATTTCCCCACCCACACTCTCCAGCTGGCCGAAGACTAGTCCCCACTCTACAATCCAAACCCACTTTATTTCCCATTATTCAAAAAAATTCTATTAACTTGCACCCCATTTTTACAATCTACTCCTTTATCAACTACCTCTTCCCTTAGACCATTCTTCTTTTCACCTTCCCTTTAACCCTTATCAACTAGCTTTTTCAAAGGTTGTATCCTTTCCCACCATTCTTTATTCTTTTCTACTATAACACACAATTCCTCTCTCCTAGGATTTTTCATAAATATCTAAATTCAAACCTGATTTAGGACTATTCTAATGAAGTTCTTCCACAGTTCAAGTTTAGGAGAATTGAGTATTTAATATAAACATACACAGAACAGTCTCACCAGCACACATTGTCGATTCTCGCTGCGTTTTACAAGAAAAACAGTATTTTTAAGAATGATTAATACTCACAGGACTTCCACAAAGTTTAAATACTGGGAAATGGATGTTGATAAATATTTAAAATAATCAAGTACATCCCATTGATTGAACTTACAAATCCCAGAGTGCTAAAAGAACTAATTTATAAATATTTGGTATTTAATGAAATCTAAAAATTGTGCATCACAAAATAAAGCTTCTAAGCTAGTGCTGAAGTGAAAAGGATAACAGCACCTAATGAGATACATGAATTAAAAATATGTACAAGTCACTGGAATATTGTTCAATATTTTTAAATTCAACACTGGCTAGAACTGGAATATTTAATTTTCGAAACTCTCTAATATAGGAAAGAATTTGGTTACATCTAAGCGTCCAAAGGTACACATACAAAATTAACTGATTAAGAATAGTTACTGCATAATTCATATTATTTATAGAGGTATCGGAGACAGGATCTAGGTTGACTACGGCTAGCGCAGCGTGTCCAGCGACTGATGACTCGCGTGCGCGTGCGTCTACTCACCCTCGCTCTCTGAGAGACTCCAGTTGTTTACCGGTGAGTCGCCTGGGTTCCCCGCTCGAGTCCACGGCCACGGCGTCCAGCTCGACAAAGCTGGGCGCGACGAACAGGTCGCGCAGGTTGGTGGGCCGGTGCTTGCGCGCCAGCGCGCAGCAGCTGTCACTCCCTCCTACGCACAAATACACAAGTGACAGCCTTAGTTAGCTGTACCGTGGAGATAGGTATATTTTGAAAGTGTGTTCTTTAAAAGTAAAATGCTATAAAGCCTGTAAATGCAATAATTACCCTGTGAATTTCTTTCTTCATCTGCTATTTGAATCAGAGTGGTTTCACTTTTATACATAAAAACCTAGGGTGGGCAGTTGAAGTCAGTCACATATATTTTAGTTATTAACGATCATCAATTGGTCATCATAAAAATGTTCCTACCCATTGTTGATGCCGGTTTTTATTGGTGAAAATTTTATACTCTTTGATACTTTGAGGGTAATAGATTCACAGTTAGGATCTCTTCTGTAGATCTTTACTAAGATTTACAAAGCTTAACATTATTTAGATGTGTGGATCTTACCACATCATACCCTTTGCTTGAAGTTTGTTGTTGACAACGGGAGCATTTCAGAGTCTTGAACTTTATTTTAAACCTTTTCCATCATTTAGAATCCAAAAAGGTCGTGACTTTTGGAATCTGATCGGATGGAAAATGTTCTTAATAATATTTTAATTTCCAAGCACATGATATTTTTATGTTTATTAGCACCTCTAGAGAGGAGAACACCTTACAACTACTTTCTTGATTTTTTAGTTTTTTTATCTAAACACTTTTTCTTTTAACAACTTTAGCAAAAGTGACTGAAAATAATTTTTCACAGCTATTAGGATATTTAATAGATCAATACTTTGTCTATACAGGAATAAGAACAAAATAAGTACAAAATCATTGACAAAAGCTCAGAACTACTCGATAAGAGGTACCTGTGGTGATGTAGGGTATGTCCTGAGGGTTGCCTCCGGAGGTGGTGGAGTGGGGCGGTGGGGCACGGCGGCGTTGATGGGCGGGGGCAGGATGATCGGGAACGTCTTCCAGTGGTACAGGAACTGCTCCCCCACCTGTGGACAGACACACGTTAGCATTGAACAACATAAAAACTCACGTGCCGCCTGTACTCAAAGATAATGTTATAGTTAGTAGATTGCACATGGATGCCGAATGGCTGAGCCAGGAAAATCAACATAGTTGCGGCAGCCTAAGCATAGATAGGGCTGTGAGCGAATTCTTTTAAGAGTCTCAAGCAAAGCCTTTGGACGCCTTTATTTATTTATTTATCAGACAAACTCGAGCATGTCGAGCCGAGGGGGGAGATAGACAGCAAGAGATGGTAGTGCTCGCAGCAACGCTATCTGTGCTTGGGCTGCCGAACTATGTTGATTTTGCTGCCTCAACCATGTGGCATCCATGGCCAATCTACCTACCATAACATAAACTCTGCCGGTTGTTAGACAAGAAGCTTCTTTGGTGTTAGTCCTTTATCTTTTAAAAAACACATATTGTCAAATATCGTAAGTTCTAAACTAGTAATTTTTAATTTATAATCTCATTAGTCAAAATGTGCGCTTATGCTGTAAATAAAGTGAGAGTGATATTACAGAATTTTCATTTTCTATTAATTTGTTTCCTCATATAGCAACAAAACGTCGTCGAAAGAAACAGAAAGCAGTTTTAAACTTCGAAAATCCCAACCTTTAATGAAATAAATGGCATAACTAAAGTACAACTAACATTTTTTCTCTGAAGTTCACAGAAGTTTAGTAAAAATTTTACTTTTGTAAATCTCTAGATTGAGTTCCTTTGATACATGTTTTGAATCCTAATAAAACTCTTGGTACAGTAGAAAGTTGATAGCTCGTCACCTTCTATGGTACTTGATAACAAAAATAACGGCCAAAGAAAGATTTCATATTGAGTATGTAAAAAATGTTATTCAGTAAAATTAAGTTTTCTAACTTGGTAACACTTACTCATTGAATAAAAGTATTTAGTGGTATTTCAATACCTCTCTGTGATCAAATTCCATATGAACAAGATAATTTTACATTTCGATACGTCGGCATCTCTTTGGTCCATAAATAAAAAATAAACTAATTCTGCCACGTGTTAGAGTTAACACATAACTTAACAATTTGTCTAACCACTTAAGGAAACTAATAGGTTAATTGCTTCACTTAAAGTTCCTGTTCATCATCAATCAATGTATTTAATTGCTGATTAGCATTCCTGGTAGAATGTTTATGTAACTTGCGTTTCTGAAGTCGACCGGAACGAGCCTTTTTAGGTAAAAACCAGTTTCAAGATGCCTGAAATGTACATAAATTTGTTTTACTTACAATTTATTTTATATATGTAGAAAATACTACAGGTTAAAACAAGGACATTCCACAATCAAACGGTAGGAGGCGATACAAGCCTTCACCCTTCCGCCTCAGACTTCCGTGGTCCATTTCCCCGGCGCTGAGGCTGTTATAGCAAAAAACCCTTTCTTCACCGTCAATTTGAAACGACTCGATGAATTTTCATAATTTCTGGTACATTGATGGATAGCATTAAAATACATATGTATTTCAAATGTCATCAAAATCAGATGAAATTTACTGTTTTTAGATCATTAAAACCACTCTTTTTACCAAAACTCCCCCCCAAAAGTGTACTTCCAGTAGCCCAATTTTGCTGGCTAACGAACTTGACTGAGATATTTACAAAAGGAACGTTTGTACCAAATTTCATGAAAACGAGACAAAAAATGTGACTTCTAGGAGTACACACATATATACATATGTTTATAACGTTTTGAAAAAATGCTCAAAACGTGTTCTAAGGGTCAGGATAAGTGCCCGTTTCATGGTCCCAAGTCAGGGTCTTGCCATGCTGACGGCATGAATATCTCGTTTTTCCAAAGGAAATTCGATAACAAAACACAACATTCTTTACAAGTAGTAAACAAAACAACTCTTGTTCAACAGCAAAACATTTGCCGAAGAATACTTAAACGCTGCTTTCAACAGACAAGTGTTTACATCATTCTGGTGTGCAGAACACAAAGTTGTCAGATGTATAAACGAAGCCCTCCCCTGCTCGGTGGGAGGGTGTGTGGGGGGTAAGTGTATTACCCAGGGGGGGGGGGGGTGGGGTGTTAACAGCTGCAGGCTACGAAGCGACGGACAAGAAACAAATTGACTAAGTGAGCCTGCACATTGTGACACTGTCGGCAAAACATAATGCTTTCATGTTGCCTGGCAGGTTAGAGATGAGTGTGCTCTTACTTTGTTCAATGAAATGCAAAATTAAAATGCAAATAAGCGTCTCTCCGACTCTAGGCGCCGTATAAGGGACAATATTCGTTGATTGTTCGATTTAAAATAAATAACTTATTTCCAATTAATGTAAAATATAAAAGTTTTTAAATTATCTTATTAATAATTCCTAATTACATTGTTTTAATTTAGTCATATGGAAATATTCTCTCTCATGGATACAGGTGTAAGGGAGAGTACTAAAATATATACAATTTCCGATGTGTCATTTCATTGCAAAGGTTTCTGAGTAAGTAATAGGCGTAAAATCAATAAATAAAATTTGGATTTTACAATAAAGTGATTGTGATATATGTAAAGCTATACCTATATATTTTGGATATTCAGTTTTGAATAAAAGGTTTGAGTATTTTGAATCAATATAATCATTGACCGTGTAGCATATATTAACTTGAAACTACCATAGATTGATTTTTATTTTATAAATCTGAAGCTTAACCCTTTAGGCATTATTTAAAAATTGTTCTTATTCTTCTTTAAAATAAAGATAATATTAGATTATTTTTCTTTATAAGCTAATATGTAAGTCAAATTTTTTACCTCTTCTTATAACAAAATAAAACTTTTCAGGATAAAATAAAAATTTATAATTTTTTTGTTTTACAGCATATTTAACATTTTTGAAATTTAAAAATTTATTTCTTGTATTTGATTTTAAGCAGTTCCTTTAGTTATATAATTTAGTAAAAAAACAAATTTAGGCCCTATATAAAACATACCAGGTTTACTATATATATAATATACCATATACCAGTTTTTGGTTTACCTGCAAATATAGGCTAAGCATGAAATATCATTTTCGGCCTAAGTAATATGGCCAATAAAAGTGAATGTTATATTAGTAAGTAATTTGTTTATAATTATTGTCACAACATTTTTATTAGTCCTTACATGTTTGGTTTGCAAGATAGTAGGCCGGTGGAGTAGCGTATTTTCAATAAACCCTCAATATTCAGTAACAGTATTTTAGTATGAGTTATTAGTTATGTGTTTCCAAATCAAGTTTTGCTATATCATTGTTAGATACAACAGTTATTTATTACTAAATAACTACTATAATAAAGATAGAATCGGAAAATGTGCATATAAGTTGACAAACAGCAGCGTACTGATCTGATGAGAGGGGCAGTGCGGAACACTGCAGCGTGCCGCGAAAGAAGCGGCGCCAGCTTAGAGCTCTTTTTAATGAGAAGCCAAGGCCGCCATTATTACTGTTTTTGAGGTAGAGCAGTAGGTATCTAGGCCACGTAACTATCAGAACTATCTAGTGGCAAAATAATGTACTAACACAGCAGTTACTAAATAAAGAACGTGAAAACGCGGATTCGCGGCAATAACGTTTTGTGCTTGTCCTGGTCCTCCGCGAATCCACGTCAATGACGCCCAAAAGGTTAATAGCGTGCAGGTAGTTTTTTGTACAAATGACGAGCAATGTAGCATTAGTAGAATTTATGGATTTGTATGTCTGTGGCACATCGACTACTATAAGCACAAAACAAGAAAATAAATAATAACAAAACACTCAAGACTGATTTTTCTTTATTGATCAAGGCAACTCATCTATGTAAACAGACTAACTTTACACTTTGAATCATATCCACTCTCAAGAACTTGCTCTTGTAAGGTTCTCTAGCCTTGCCGACTACTTCTGTAAGGTTAGGTTAGGTTAGTTGTTACCTCCTTGATGTTGTTGACCAGCTGAACAACCTCCTCGGGTGCCCCGGCCAACCGAGCCTCGAACTCCAGCGGTTCTTTCTGAAACACATCCGACAAACATACATTTAAACATACAGCAAACATAATTTAAATACAGAGTGTTTTTTTACACAACCCAATTTTCAAATTTTAGTAAGAATTTTTCACGAGCACTACATGGTCATAAATTGTATCATTGGTTTGTTCACTTCAATATCTATCAGATGGTATGTATTGTTGAAGTGATATAGTGGTTTTGAGTTTCTAATTTGATGTTATTGTAAATTGTGCTTTTAGCTAATATCACAGTGTGTTTATTGTTCAAGTATACTTAAGAGCTAGATTTTGTTTGTCAAGAGGGTTTGAGATTAAGTTTGCAGGCGTGAATATACTATTAACTTTTGTTGTTTCGAAATTCTTAAAGATTTTTAGGTGGATTTTCTAAACTAACCCTAACATCCTCCATCACTTCTTCATTTTGTACAGTCCGCCTTCTGTGATGTTTTCTGTTCCCTACAGAACCTGTTTCGTTAAACTTTTTAACAAATGTGAATTTCAGTTTTGTTTAGAATACTAACAAAGCTATAAACCTGTAAACTTGGTTACAAATGCCTCTTTACAAAAAAGTTATCTTGTTCTTAAGTATTCTTAACAATAAACACTCTTTGATTTATGCTGAAAACCATGATTGCGATTATTTTACAATAACATCAAATTAGGAAATCAAAACCACTATATTACTGCAACAATACATACCATCTGATAGATATTGAAGTGAACATACCTATGATACAAATTATGACTATCTAGCACTCGTAAAGAATGACTTACTAAAGTTTGAAAATTGAATTGTGTAAAAAAAACCTGTATAATACAGGATAACAAAATAGTCCCCGACCAACTTTGTATTTTCCAAACGGTGCTAGATAACCAAATTAAGGTCCAGTTTCCCATCTGTTTTTATGCTTGGTATAAATTTTGCACCAGGGATAAAATTAAGTGGTCATTTTATCCCTCGTGCAAACTGTATACCAAGCCATAAAAACAGATGGGAAACTAGACCTTAATTTGCTTCACCATTACTATTGGTAAAACAAACTTGATTCGTTTGTCAACCATATTTATAAATCCTATTTATCACTCTTGTATATCCAAACTACCCTAGTCACCATTAACAGTCAATGTTATTTAGTTTGAAGTCATTCTCATTTCTACACTTTAGACTATTTTAGCATGTAAGTTACAATTGTAATACACCAATATAAATTGGTGTTTGCCGTAGAAATAAATAAATAAACTACTTTTGAAGGTAATTAGTGATTATTTTGACAACAGGTCATAGCGACAAGGTTATTATTGGCAATGACATCATAAAAACTGGTTCATAAAATTCTGTAGGAAAATTCTGCTTTGTATAAAAACGAATAGCGCTATAAATTTTATTTTTGACGGTTTTTAGTTTGTCATTGCTAACTATAATAATAAATAAATTTATCGTCAAAATATTAAAAAATAATGTTTTTTGACATAAAAAGAAAAATTTACTGTCACTGGTATAAGACTCAAGTAGCGAAAACCATATACTCTGTGGTTATCTAATTACTCAACAGTTCTGAAACGCTGTAAAAAGCTTATTGATTCAAATAACTTTTTAGATTTATTTTAATTTTATTGGGGTTGCAATTTTTAAAAAATTTGGCAATTTATAATATAGTTTTCTGCCCGCTACAATTGAGAGTTTATCGTCTATATGGAGTCTGCGGTAAGTTGGTCTAATTAAATGGTTTCTAGTGTTGTGTGCATAATTTTTATCGTCAATCGAGTACTTAGATATGAAGAACAAAATTGTCTTAAAAATGTACAGGGATGAAAAGGGCAGTATTGATAACGTTTTAAATGACTCCTTGCAGATATCTCTATATTTAGGTCGCAATATTATTCTTATCCCCTTCTTTATAATACAAAAATCCGTAGAATTTCTGCTGAATTTTTGTTTTGGAGCATGTTTTTTCATAAACAAATTCCATAAGAATGATGGGGATAAATTATCCTACGAACTTTGTAGAACTATGACACATGTTTGTACCGCAACAGATTTTGACACAGACTTCAGGTGTAGCTCTCAGCGATCCTGACTGGGACTTCGTGGCGTGGACCTGTAATCCAGCTTCATGGAGGTCAGGTTTTGAGGATGATATAGGTCTAAAGCGGCTCAGATAGTCTCAGTGATCATCTGATGATACCCGCATAACCTCCCACCATCGTTTAGACATATCAGACCATCTACCTGCGTTGTTCGGAAGTCACGTTAAGCCGTTGGTCCTTGTATTTCCATTGGTCATTGGGCTATTAGTTAATGACCCATTCTAAGGAAGAGTCGGCCTTAGTTTGTAACAAGACTACACCTCATAACTCATTGCTACCACTCATCACACTCATCCTTCACCACATATTTGCCTTAAAATACCCTCATGAGAGTGGTCGGCATCTCAAATAGTGATTCAGCAATCTTATTGGTTGGGGATCTGCATTGGCGTGCTACGTGAAAGTTCTTTACTTTCTACACGACCCTCGTAGTTCCCAAGGAAGGGACTTAACAAGAATAATTGACTGGACCAGAGTTCTGCTCTGAATTGCCATGTTCTTGACAGGTCAATCTTATTTCTTTCAGTTGACTGCTGAACCAAACATAACAAATTCATTTTGAATCCCATTTACATATTATAATTCCTATATTCATTTTTCAAATGGTTTATATTCTTATTCATTTTATTTTCAATTTTTTATAATTCTTTTATTTCAGTCATTTTATGCAGCAAATTGTATATAATTCTTTTTATTTCAAAATGGTTGAGCATTTTTAGAGAAGTATTTCATCCAAAACATGTGACTTTAAATCAACAAGCTCAAAATATATTAAAACCGAATTTAAATACTATGACAAATAACTTATAGTATATCTTAATTTGTATAAACGCTAAATAGCTAATTTATTACTAAAGAAATTTGAAGACAACAAAGTTTGGACCAAAAGATTGGGACTTGAACCCGGGTCTATCACTTACTATTTGACAGTCACATGTTTCGGATAAACATTCGGATTTGAATACTTCTCTAAATTTGAAGGCAGAAATAGTTGGGCCGGATGGTGTAGTGGTGAGCATAAGTGCCCGGCAAGCGGGAGACCCGGGTTCAAGTCCCAGTTTGGTCCAAACTGTTTTGTCTTCATATTTCTTTAGTAATAAATTAGGTATTTAGCATTTATACAAATTAAGATCTGGTTGAGCATTTTTTCCTATGACGTGTACGATAGATAAAAAGGGTTTGATTAAAAATGTTAACTTCTCATTTCATTTGAGTCATTGTAAATATAAAACATCAAGAAATCCTTAACTCAACAGAAAATTCGAACAGAGAAAATCCGTAATTCTTCTATTAATATTAGACGTTGGTAAAGATCTTGATTCTTTTCCTTATAATTTCCTGATGACCTCCGAATGTTTTGACTGTCAACGTGTTTGTTGGCGTGTTTTACGGTTCAACATGATTTAAACGTGGGAAAGTAAGGTTTGATCCACTAAGCGGTGAGAGTGTTGACCCTCACACATTAACAGCGAGGTGATGGGAATCAATACCAGCCACGACCTTGAGTCCAACCATGCACACTGCAGTCAACTTAACCCTCTTCACTGTCCTGTGTAATGGGTTTTATGTTTTAACCTTCCACGGATGTCATTGATTTCACAACATGAAAGGTGACACACCAGAGGGTTTCTCCAGGTTATGAAGTTACATACATGAGTATTTATTGTTTATAACAACAAATTTAAAAGAAATACCAATTATTGAAAATAAAATAATAGTTCAAAGTAAAATATAAATGGTATCAAGAAGAAAAAAGCGTTGAAAACCCTCACGAAAGTTATAAATTAATCAGTCTTGCATGGGTTTTACTTGCATTGATTTTTTATGAGGAACAGTTATGCTTTTACACTACTGTTTAGTAGTAAAAAATTATATAATAAACTTCCCGACAATGTTAAAAGTTACTGTACGACAAAATTCAAAACAAACGTAAAAACTATCTTGCTCAAATTTTATTCCATAGCATTGCGAAATTTATGAATATTTAAAAATAAACTACTACTATTTTTTATTTACGATTCAAGGTACTTGTGGTACATAGTATGTATGTCTTATTATTGTCAAAAAACAATTTTATTGTAATCGTTTTGACATTAAACATATTGTTGTTATTTTAGTACAGTAGTATAAATTGGTTTTTCCAATATAAATAACTCCCCGTGGTATGAAAGTCTTGTTAATATATTGGTCCATTTCCATTGGTCGTTGGGCTATAATCTTAATTATCAATGACTCAATCTGGGGAACAGTAGGCCCTAGTTTGTATCAAAACACTCCCCACTCACTATCCTAATCATACCCTAACTCATCATCCCATATTCACTTAAATTACTCTCTAAAAGTAATCAGTATCTGAAATAAAAGTAGTTCTTATAACGTTCTAATAAACGTGTTTAAAGCTCCTGCAGAACAAGAAGCTTGAATGTTGGATTGCGTAGTGGAAAGTTGGCCAGGGAACAAATCTCATACATTACTTAGAGTTGTGATAAGTTACAGTGCCTCGAGTAACGCTTCACTTTTATCCGCTCGAGCTTTTCAGACCAGCTGGTTGTTTGGATCTTTTGAGAATTAAGAGGATCAGTCAACCAAGGAAGAGCCCGTGTTTACCACTGAAATAGTAGAGTATTGATTATTTTTCTCCGGAGGACGAGGGGGTAGGTAGTATTTTATTTTTCTTTTAGGACGAGGGATAGGTGGAAATTCAAGTTTATCTTCTGTTTTAAAACATCGGTTCTAGAGTTCTTTCTGATGAATTCTTTGATAGTGCGACGCCTTGCCAGTCAAGAGAAATGGTAGTAGCGATATTCCAACTTTGCTCCGCACGCTCAAAAGGTGGCAAAACATGGTTTTGTAGTCCCCTGTTTCCAACACCGTTTATGAACTGAAATGTGCAAATGGAGGGAAGGAGCGGTTCTATGTTCCTCATATACGACAAAGGCAAAAACGACTTGTGAAAAAAATATAATACACATTTAAAATAGCCTACTTTTTTTGCTAATATTGGCATACTTTTTTTTAATCAGGTTATAAAAACCTAGAGACAACCTTTGAGATCATGGGAAAAAACTTTTCTAATCTCTACACCAAAAAATAACATCCTAAACAGGGCACTATGAGATCATGTTTTGAGCAACCTTTTCTGGGTTGATCAATCCTCATAAGCATGATTTTACGTATAATACTTTACTATCTCCAGTATAAATACTAAACAGAAAAACAATGGTTTTCAGGGAAAGCATTTGTAGTAGTTAACAACTTGATTGGAAAAGGTTAAACAATTTTCGACAAACGTAGATCATTAAGCACTTTAGCGGGAAGAAAACAGGTGAATTTGGCATTGTGATAAGTTCAAAATAATTCAGGAGCTTTTCTAGGTTTGATTTGTAAAATTGTGAACAAAGATTCAAATAAAACAACAAAAATTTAAAATAATACAAATGAAATTTAAAACTGCTGTTTACTTACACATTAAATGCATAAAGCTAAAATCAAAAAGGTTTAACTTGGCGTTAAATTATAGTTTTTAGGCTTGTGTTTTCAAAGAATCGAATACAAATTATTATTTGATCGACTATGCTTGATGTTTTAAATTGTTGGAAATGTCACTGTTTAACTTTTGGAGTTGAGTCTTAAGTTCAACTTCAACAAAAGTTCATCCAGTTGACAAACAGACGACACAACACGACACGAGAGAAATACTCAAATGTTTGTCGTAACGTTTCTCAAGAACTGTAACACTACCCCACCTCCTTTACCCCTCCCTCCTTTAACTCTTCTCCTCCTTTACCCCTCTCCCTCCTTTACACCACCCTCCCTCCTTTCTTTTTGAATTTGTCATTTGTCGTTCCTTCTGCTTATCATCAGAACTTGTATCAACCTTATTATTCAATGTTGGATGACTCCTCTTTCTCCTTTTCCGTGTGTCACAATATTATTACGCATGGTAGAGCAGTGAAAGTTTAAAAAGAATAAACGTGAGGGTTTAGAATTTCAAATTGTTACTTTGTTATTGTTTAAAAGCATAAATTTTTAAATAACCATCTCTTTGTCATGATTTTCAACAAATTAAAAAAAACATCAAGTTGTCAAATTATTATTTTTTACAGCTTTCAACTATTATCTTTTCAATGTTAACTTCATGCATTTAATGTCCCGGTTTGGTCCAAACATTTTTGTCTTCGAATTCCTGGTTACTAATATTCAGATCTACGTATACAAGTACTTTTTTCGTAGTTTCTAATTATGCTCTACTAATTTACAGTGACGTTGGACTATATTCGAAACCTGTGCCAAGATCAAAGCTCCAGTATTCAAGCAAATGTGTACCACAAGTGCTCTGGCTACGGAGACATGCTCGGTTACTGAATCATGCAAGCCAGTGATACAGACGGGAGTGGTGTGACTACGAGAGGATGCATTTACACGATACTATCTCTGTAACTGCCGTACAGGATCTTGGTGATTCGATAATGTCAAAACTCTGCTCTCTTGACGCTTTTATCTGTTACTATGTTCTTGGGGTTATACTGATACTACACGGGAAAAAATAAACTGTTAATTTATATTTATAAATTAGTAAATAATTTGTCAATATAGGACTCACCAAAGTTACGATATTAATTTGTTGCATTTTCTTATAACAAAAGTTTTTTTACCTCAACAAAAGTTTTGGCAAGCAAACACTTGTAAAATAGTTATTGTATTTAAATAATAACTTTATCATCTTTTTAACATTTCATACTTTCAAACAACTAGAATTACAGTACAATACAGAAATAACAACAAAATAATGTTAGTTTGAAAGTTAATACTGGGACTCGTGGCGTGGTCCAGCTTCATGGAGGTCAGGTTTTGAGGATGATATAGGTCTAAAGCAGCTCAGATAGTCTCAGTGAATCATCTGATGATACCCGATCAACTCCCACCATCGTTTAGACATATCAACCATCACCTGCGTGGTTCGGAAGTCACGTTAAGCTGTTGGTTCTTGTATTTCCATTGGTCATTGGGCTATTAATTAATGACCCATTCTAAGGAAGAGTCGGCCTTAGTTTGTAACAAGACTACACCTCATAACTCATTACTACCACTCATCACACTCATCCCACACATATTTGCCTTAAAATACCCTCATGAGAGTGGTCGGCATCTCAAATAGTGATTTAGTGACATATTAGTGGAGGAGAGCAATTTTGTAAAAGAAGAAACAGACTTTTCCAGCCACTTTTGGAGAAATACTACTCCTAACGTTTCGGAATGAGATCCTTTCAATTATAATTTACGTACCACATTTCTGTGTTTTTTTTGTTTTATGTTAAGGACTAACGTGTAGTTAATTCCTTATTAACGCTTCCTCATTTTACTTGTTTCTCATTCTAATTTGTGTGTTGGCAAGCTATAATTTCTTAATATGGAGCGGTATTTTTAAATATTGTTTGGTTAAGTCTTAGGTTGGATCTTAAGTTAAGATATATAATTAAATGTAGTTTCTATATTAGTGTTGTCCTCTGAAGACGGGTGGAGTTTTTAACTGCCCAAAACGTTAGGAGTAGTTTTTCTCCAGAAGTGGCTGGAAAAGTCAGTTTCTTTTTTTACTAAACAAAATAATCTACCAAATTTTGTTTTTGTTGAATAAATAAATCTATACTTGTTGTAAAGATTAAATCATTAACAATCACAAAATGGATTTGTTAGTAGCCAAGTACAAAATTTATTTCCAACTGTTTAGCTGAGTACACAATAATCAGGCTTTAAAAAAACAAAGCATTTTAAATCAATTATCAAGTGAATTGCCTAGATGGCAAAAAATAACTTAACACATTCTTTTTACTGTTTTGATCTATTTTGATCCATAGATATTTTCAATTTGAAACCTAAATATAATTTCAGATTTTATAATAGTTTTATTTCCTCCTAACGTTTTGGGCAGTTAAACACTCCACCCATCTTCAGAGGAGTTTTTCTCCAGAAGTGGCAGGAGTTTTATTTTATTGAAGAAAGAAGTTATGGAGCCACATAGTGTTATATAGTAAAGAATTATGTTGAACCTTTAGGAACACTTAATTTTAAAAATATAACTTTTTTCCAATAACTACAAAACATATTAAAAAGTTACAAAAAAAGAAGGATAGTAATTACATGTTGTGCTTTATTTTGAGTATTCAAATCATAACAACAAAATTAATAACGTCACTAGCTCTTCACACTTTGAACCTCTATAACGATTAGCTTACAACATGCTAAAGTACATAAGAACAAAGACCAGTGTTTATCTGCATTAGAAGTCTCTAAGGAACAACTGGAGAACTTTACCAGAACCAAACTCTACAAAACTCGTCTAATTATTTCCAAACAGATTAGAGTACACGGCCACCACCAGCCATGGTAAAAATTCAATTAAGATATTCTCTGTAAGGTATGGGGTTGTGGTTTTGCCTCAGAATAGGGTAAAAGCGATATTTTTTTTACCCTTATCCACCAAAACCAGTCCTCCCCAACTGCATCTCAGAATCTTCTGACCTATAGAAAGAAAATGTCGTGCAAAGTAGCCAAAAACCTACCCAGCTTTAGACATGATCTCTCTTTGCTGTGCCCCAGTATCAGGTTATCTGCAGAGGTAAAAATACCAATCAGATTCCCTTTGGGTAATACCTTATCCACGTAAACCAGTCGTCTCTAAACTGCTTCACAGAGGTCTTCTAGATCCAAACCAGAGGTAACTGAAAATGTTCACTCTCTCTTCAGAGTCTCTTTCAGCCAATTGACTCTCACGAGTGAACATTCTTTAGCGCACCTCCAGTTAGTCCCTTTCTTGACCCATGGAAAGAAAATATCGTACTGAGTAGCCAAAACCTACCCAGCTTTAGACATGATCTCTTTGCTGTGCCCCAATATCAGGTTATCTGCACAGGTAAAAATACCAGTCAGATTCCGACTGGGGGTACACAAGAGGTTTTTGTGGAAGGATTAGGGAAATTTTAAAACTCAAAAGGCTTATAATATATTTTGACTAAGAAATCTCATTCACAAGCTCGTACAGTTTCGCTGGTTGGGGGGCCCCCGTGTGACTTGACATTGCTTACCTCCGGCTGGAGCGGGTCCGGGGCCATGGCGAGGCGGGGCCCACTCATGGTGAGCCCGAGGCTGTCGGGTCAGCTGGTCAGACGGGTCCTTTCATCGTACACCATCGCACCAGTCTCCCATACACCGGCACCTGTAACACACACAAGTATTGAACAAGGGGTTAACCAATTCTTTGTTTGAAGTTTTTTATTGATGATGGGAGATTTTCTGAGTTTCAAGTATTATTGCAGATGTATCAATGACGTGTGTTTGACTGGTTGAATTGTGCTGATCACTTGAGGCCAACTCATTTTCTAATGTTTCGTGTTGTTCTAGGTAACTTTTCACTTGAAGACGGTATAAGATTCCGGATACCAAAATTTCGTAGAACATTTTTCCTACTTCCCAATTCAGGTTGACTGATAACAGGGTGTTTTGGAGTAATCTACCCACAATTTGGTGGGAGTAAACCTTTTTTGGCCTTGTAGGATGGTCGCTCAAGTGCAAATTGTTTTAAATGTTCATTCTCCAAGAAAAGCTATTTAGACAATCACAAAGAGTCCTTCAGACAATTGTTCAAAATTTTTTAAGACATTCTGGAAACTTGTCTTTTTAAATAAAATTGTGATTGCGTAAGATAAGTGGTGTTGTTTACTTTAATGAAAAGAGAGACAGGAGGAGAACTACTGAACTGGGAGACACACAACAGTAGATTTTGAGTGTTTACCTTTTCATTTAAGTAGGAGGTCAACTTTTCAACCAGTTCCAAATTCGATCAAAGGTTCCCTATTGTCAAAGACATTCAAAACTTCCTAGTTAAAATCTATATTACAAAAGCTTTTTAGTGGTTTTAGTTATCATACAATGGTATGACTTCAAACATAATCATGGATGATTAGATTTAAATTAATTGGCCCTTACAACTCCATTAAGGGAGAATAACTCTTTTACAAAGATTTAAATGACCCTTAAAAGAATGTAGAGATTTGACCTTACGAATAGAGTTGCAAGAAAATCTATTATTTATTTTCCCAATAATTAAAAATCTTAAAAACCAAACCAATATACTGTACTGCCAAGATGATTCTTTGACTTGAGACACAGACCACTCTTTGAGGGTATTTTAAGGTGAATATGGAATGATGGTGAGTGTGATGAGTGTTTTGATGGATGATAGGGTGTAATCTTGTTACAAACTAGGGCCGACTGTTCCCCTAGATTGGGTCATTAATTAATAGCCCAACGATAAATGGAATGGACCGACAGCTTAGCGTGACTTCCAAACCACGGGGAGTGGCCATCAAGGAAAAGTTGTTATTGCAGTGCGGGGAATTGAGCCCGAGCCAATTTGGTGCAAAGCTAAACCACTGAGCTAAGGCCACCCCCTTAAAATAACCAGGTGCCAAGATGGTAATGCTGAAAACAATATGGACTCTTCTGATTCTAAAGATCCAGAACCACAAATTCTAAATACAACAAAAACACAGACTATGTAATTCCACACTCAAAAAAGCATGAATGTTCCCAACAGGTTCATCGTCAACAATCAAATCATTGGCAACTGTCTCAGCTATAAATTTCTAGGGGTTCACATCGACTTCTTTATGAAATGGCAAACCCACGTTGAATCTTTGTCTAAACAGATCAACTCATCTATCTTTGCTCTGAGGCGTCAATTGGTTGCCAGTTTCAAGCCACTTAAAAAACTCTAACAATTTTCATGGCTTCAAAGCCGAATTGAGAAAGTACCTGAACGGGACAGCTTTCTACAGCCTCGAAGAAGCCCTAAGCTCATAGATAGTGCAAGCCAGCAAGTCATACAAAGGGGAAGGGAGAGAGATAATTTTTCTGCATTTTTCACATCTCTAAAGGAAAGATGTGTTTTTTTAGTTCTTAAATGTAGTCAATAGTATAAATTTACATCTGTATCAACAATAATTGACTTGTACAAAAACAACAATGTTCAACTGTATGAATAAACACTTTGACTTTGAACCAGATAAGTCCATACATGACATGATGAAATAGCTACAAGGTGAAGGTACAAGTTAGCTACAAGGTGAAGGTACAAGTTAGCTACAAGGTAAAGGTGTATGTTGTGTGTGATAAGGTGAAAGATGAGGTGATTAAGAAGCAGTGTCAAAGAGGAAGCGAGCGATAAAAAGCCCATTAATAACCCGACCCGGAGCCGGAACACAACAGCTGTTGATCCGAAGGAGGGAGGGGAGTAGAGAGGGGAGTTTAATCTGCTCTTCACACGGCCGACACTTCAATTTTATTGCTTGAATCCTAGTTCGCTGAAAACTGCAGCTAAATATCAAACTGCTGAAAATCAATAGTTGAAAACAATGCTTTTCCTGAACATGATGATAGCCACCAGATTACTATGAATCAATATATAGGTTTAGTTTACCTTGTTGATCTGTCGAGTAATCTTTATTGTAGTTATAAGTAACAGCTGTAGTACTTATAACTACAATAAAGATTACTCGACAGATCAACAAGGTAACCTAAACTAATATATTATTCCTGAACAGTTGCTTAAATGTGTATGGTAACTTTCCTGTGGAAATGTGTTGCAAGGTTTAAAAAAAACAGATCTTTGAAGTTTGAGCTCGAATACTTTAGATCTTGCTTTGAAGTAGAAGGTGAAATGTACTGCAATTTTACAGATTCAGTTCATAAATTGACAAATCACAATAAAATATTATTAGGACTGTAAAATAATCGTTTAACTGAATTTTCTTCACAACTTGGAACAAACTAACGTTTTGATTTATACGTTTTGGAATTCCAATACACTTTGTGTCAGTGTACAAGAAGACTCCCCGTGGTTCGGAAGTCATGTTAAGCCGTTGGTACATTCCATTGGTTGTTGGGCTATTAATTAATGACCCAATCTGGGGAAAAGTCGGCTCTAGATTGTAACAAGACTACATCTCATTATCTATCAAAACACTCATCACACTCACCCTTCATCCCATATTCACCTTAAAATACTCTCTAAGAGTGGTCGGGGTCTCAAAGTAAAGTACCAAAAGACAAGAAAAACAAATTGCCCATCTTACAATCAATGTTGAAATTTTTCAATTTTGGATGATTTTCTTAAACTTTTATGATAACATCAAACTAAAGTCATATTTCATGACATTTTGAAATAAACTGAAAAATACTGTCATCTTTAAAATTATTGTGTAAATGCACCATAAGTAAAAATGTTTTTACTGACGTTAACTACTGTTATTAAAAAAATATCAGCCTTTAAATTTTAAGGCAATCTTATAAATACATATTCTCACAAAATACCACATAGAATATTTCAGCCAGTGGTAAGAGTTGATATTAGAAGCCGAGGGCACAGTAAAGGTCTGTGTATTTTCATTTGTAGGACACTCGGTCCCTTGGGGCCGGCAGACTGCCGTAACCCTTCCCCACTGCCACCCTCTCTACTCCCCCCCACCACCTCTACAACGTGTATCGTGAGTGTTGACACTGGGTTGGCCAAACTTGTCAGTAACCACTGTGTCAATCCCGGCCTTCTCTCTGAGGGATGTTTGGCAGGATTTCACCTGTTTCTTTATATTCTACGGCTGTTTTTGCATGGTGACAAAAAGAAAAATTGTAACAGTGGTGTAGAATTTTAGAAAACATTGAAAGCAAACTACAGGATATTTAATTATGTATTAAAGAAATGATAAATTAATGCCTGCAGATGTTTGAACAAATTATTATACATAAAATTTGTAATCTGAATCTTCAATTTCAGGTCTAAGAAAGACAAACTCAATTGGCTATTTTCCTTTTTTCATGTCTATCTAATTAAAAAAACATACTACATATTTCTAACTAAATTTTAATTTAATTTAGATATAATTATTTTTAACGTATTTTGTTGTCATTGTTATACCAAAACAATACAGTTTGTACGGTTTAAATAAATTTTAACAAGTTCGCTATATTGAATCTCATATGTGAAAATCTAGTCATTTTTAAATTAAAAAATGGTAAAAATCTTTTCTCAACTCTTTTGATTAAATTAATGTACTATGAATAACAATGACCCTGTTTAGTTTTTTGTTAGTTTTCTAATGTTTTTGTCATGTTTTAGGTTGCGTTTCACCAAGGCAGGATTGCAGATCTTGCAACAACAGTTCTTTATCATTGACGGATGTCTGCAATAATATTTCAAACCCTGTCCATTGTTATACAATGAAAATTCTAAAGTTTCAAAGTTCAATTCAATTTATTTATTAGAAATGTATGTATGCGAAATGTAGCGTTTTAAACCTGATTTCTTGTAACCTTTAAAGGAATTTAACAAAAAAACAAGTTAAGATAAATTTTTGTTGCATTGTTGAATTTGTGTTAACATTTCCTAACTTTTGAAGTGCCACAAGGGGGGTTTGTATTTAAAAATTTGGGGGCCTTCTCCTGGTTTTTGGGTGGGCAATGGGTGACGCAAAGCAAATAAAAAAAACTTCAGGATCCTATAAAAACATGCCAAAGGGCTTTTCATAATATTTCCTTTTTCAAAAGTTAAGGTGGGGGGGACATTTAAAACTCCCGGTATATTTGTATGCATTCGTGAGCGCCTGGTGTTTTGTAATTTAAGCGCCCGATGCAGGGTTAAGTGAGTTCGGGTCAAGACAAGGAGCCAATCTGTGAGCCATTACTTGGAGGACTTCCCGCCTCGAGCCTTGGATCAGATTACCCCTCTCCCGCCTTCACCCCTCTCGCCCCGGCGTTAAACTAATTTGTAACTCACCGGTTTCATTACTCTCCGCTAGATTGAAAAAAGCGAATCGTTTTTATAGGAGAGGATATTTTAGAAGAAGTGGACTACACAAAATTCCTCGGTGTATATTGATAATAAAATTACTTAGAAAGTACATATTGGTAATTTATCATCGAAATTGTCCTCTGACGTTTATGCATTGAGATATTCTTCAATGTTCTCCGAACACCCTATTTCAGACTCATCCATCCTTTCTTATGATTATAATGTAAATAAATTTATACACTGCAATTTTGCTGTAAATTTGAATTAAAATGTAGTTGCAATAGTTAAAATTGAACTCAATATTATAATGTAAATATTTTATTAATGATTAACTCATTACGATTAAATATAATTATTTATAGGAATTATAGCTATAGTGCCATCTGTAAATTATTGAACATGACATGTCCTATTTCTTTGTAAAAAAATCAATGGAATATCCGTTTCTTATTCTTATGAGCACAGATCCTGACCCTTAGAACACGTTTTTAAGCACTTTTTCAAAAAACGCTACTTACTTATCTATACAACATGTATTATCTCTACAGGTAGCATTTTTTATCCGATTTTCATGGAACTTGGTACAATTGTTCTTTTTGTAAATAAATCACTAAATCACTATTTGAGATGCCGACCACTCTCATGAGGGTATTTTAAGGCAAATATGTGGTGAGGGATGAGTGTGATGAGTGGTAGTAATGAGTTATGAGGTGTAGTCTTGTTACAAACTAAGGCTGACTCTTCCTTAGAATGGGTCATTAATTAATAGCCCAATGACCAATGGAAATACAAGGACCAAGGCTTACTTCGAACCACGCAGGTGATGGTCTGATATGTCTAGCGATGGTGGGAGTTGATGCGGTATCATCAGATGATCACTGAGACTATCTGAGCACTTTAGACCTATATCATCCTCAAAACCTGACCTCCATGAAGCTGGATTACAGGACCACACCACAGTACCAGTCAAAATTTATATTGAGTTCACTAACCAGCGAAATTGGACTAAAATTTGAACAAAAAAGTGGATTTAATTATTTAAAAACAGTAAATTTAATTTGATTTGGATGAAATTTAAAACAAATATGTATTTTGTTACTATACATCAATATACCAAAAAATGGCGGCCAAAAAAGTGGTTTTTTGCTATAACAGCGGAATGATGAGTAGTCGATTTTATAGAAATTTAAAATGTGTTTTCATTTCATGATATGTAGTATAACGTTCCGTAAAAAACCCTTAAGTCTCAGGCCGAAAGCTGAAGCAAGGCGAGAGAATTAGAGTAACAAATTGGAAATGAAATTCCCTTCACTCATGCCAGCAGCGCTTTAGCTCTTAGCTACGTGTTGTCTGTCAGTGTGGGATGCTAAATGGAATGTAGATTGAGGGGAAACATGTCCATTGCACTGTGAACTGCCGAGTGACAATTGTTTAACCACCAACACTGGCTTAAGTGGTTAAGTGCTCGGTAACTATACTCTCTCTCTCTCTCTCTCCGGGGTGATTTGGTTGCATTTCAGTCAGCTGTAGACCTTTCTAGTAATTTTCATAGTGCAAGTGTCGTCGCGTCCACTGCTGTTTTTAATCTCTATTAATGATTTACCAGTTCTTTTTTTAAGTAGGGTTTTCTTTATGCAGATGACGTAACCGTTTTCAACTTCAGCTATGCCATTGTCAAACCTTCAGATTGGTTTAAATCAAACGGCTTCTGTCTAAACGAGAATGAGACACAAAATATTGTTCATAGTTTACGTCCTATTGATGAAAATGTTGCTCTTTTTCTAATATTGATAAAGCAAAATGTGTTGTTATGTACTTTGATAATCATTTGACATGGGGATCAAATGTTGACCATGTAAGCTTCAAACAATCAAGGATTACATTTTTAATTCGAAAAATTAAAAGCTCCATAGAAAGCAAACTACTTAACATGACTTTGTGCATATTTTTCTTAAAGTTTCCAATCAGTACTTGTTTATTTACTTATTACTTCCTCAGTAAATATTGATATTTTGTTTAAAGAACAAATATATAATTTTAAATTGATATATTGTATTTTGTATTAAACTGCATGATTTGTTATTCTTGATTTAATTGAACTGATTAGTTTGGTCACATTGCCCTCAAAGCTGAAAAAAGAATTGCTTTGACCACTATCAGCCCTATATTCCTTTTCAAAATTTCTAACATCATTGTTATTCCACTTTTGCCCTTACAAGAAATTGTCACTAATTTCCCATTTATTATTATTTGTTTAATTTCATTATTTGTCCCTCCTACTTTTGTTCTCCTGATGCATTGTAGTTGTGTATTCAACTTGGTTGTTTACATGTGTGAGTGTTACGGTCAGTGTCACTCCGTCACGCTGTTACGCCCGTAACACTCACCGTTCACCGGCAACACCCTCCCCTACCCCCTTCCTCTCCTCGCCACACTTCAGTGTGCAGTGCCATTTACACACACAACACACAGGCGTAAACATTAGACAAATGAAAGTAAACAACAGTTCCTAAATATTACTAGCAGTAAACAAATTTAAAATTTACTTACAACTCCACATTGGTGGACTTTTTAAAACCACAATTTTTCAATCTTGTTTAGATAGCTATCAAAACTAAATTAGATGTTTAATCTAAAGTGGAATGATACATAAATAGAAGCAGGAGTTCAAACATGTGTGTCACATATGGCAGTTGTATAAACTTCAGAGTAGCAGAAAAACAATCATAGCAGATCGTTACATAGATGCAGCTGTTTATCCAGGACTCTTCGGTTTGTTTGTTTACAGTAGGGACCAACATGGCGGCTCCACATGGGTGGTCAAATCTTAATACCACAGATTAGGAAGGCAGATTGGGAATAAGTTACGAAAGGTATTGCAAAATAGTCTGATGCCTTGGCAAGTTATCACATTATTTCTAATTCCTTGGTGTCGACGCTGCAGTCCCATTATTTAGTAGAGATTTCCATATGCCTCGGCCTTTGGGTCAGACCCATAATTAAAAGTCATTATTCTTTTACTGCCTTTTCACCATAAGATTACAAACCATTATTATTCCTTTTGACCTTCGGTATCGGTGTTTCATTGTATTATAATATTTGAACTAATGTTCTCTCCCTCAGCCTACAGCCTCGGAGTTGCATCTCATGACAACAAAGTCTATAAAATTTTCATGGCAAGAAAAAGTAACATTTCAAATAGGTATTGATAAAGTAATGTGTTAATTTGGGTAAAAGTGAACAACACAACCATATTTTTCCGACCTAACAAAGTTTAGCAAGCAGTGGTGTGGTTGTCATTCATTATAAGAACACTTTCTGCAAAGGCAAGCTAGGTAGCACAACAGGGAGAGCCATAGGCGCACAGCTAATTCAACCAGATGAACAAATCCTACGCTTATTTCCTATTGTGAAGGGTTAAACTCAATCTACAGATATGTGTGTATGATAATGAATAGGGGGCTCAGGAGACATTCTGTTGTTGAGGAATTCAAAGGAGGATGTCAAGAAGTCCTACATGCGCTCTTATTTTATTATATTTCTTTATTGGACGATTGGCTTGGCCTCATGGACTGCCAGCCAAGGATAATCTTAACTTGGCAAACTCAGACTTAAGGCTTTTTGTCAAAATCAAATGGTCACTCTCTCTCTTTAGAGCCTCTTCAGCCAATTACCTCTTCAAGACACCTCCGGGTAGTCCCTCTTTTGACCCATAGACAGGAAATTTCGTACTGAGTAGTCAAAAACCTACCCAGCTTAAGACAAAATCCCTCTTTGTTATGCCCCAGTATCACATTCTATGCACAAGTAAAAATACCCTTAAAAATTCCTTGCTTTAAAACGACAAAATCTTTGACTAAATTTGCATAATCATGTTTTTCTCCGAGTGAGTGCACAATGGAAATTGTGGCCAATCCATCTAATCGCGTTTTTGGCATAGTCGATCTCAGATAGTTCTTGATTAATTTTAGCTTGGAAAAGCTTCGCTCTCCACTGGCGACGGTAATAGGTTAAGTGAGTAGAGTTCGAAAAGCTTACGTTTGGGGCAGTCATTTGCTATTGCATATTTCAAAACTTCCATCGGTGATGCTTTTTCTTTCACTAAACTAGAGATGACCATTAGCTCATCGGCAAGTTCGTTTGCATCAACATCACGACTTTCCCCCAACCGTTAAAACTTGTAAGTTTTTCACACATTTGAATCAGGTCATTTTTAGACAAGGATTTTATACTAAACACAACATACAAGAACTCAAAATTAGAACTGTGCGTTTTAATTTTTTGGAACCATTCTTCAAGTGATGTTACAGCGTCGTTAAGCGTGGAATAATAGAATTTTACTTTAAAGTCTGTTTTTGGATCTAATGTTATTGTTCATCAGTTTCATAGTGGAAGTGTTTTTTCAACCGTCGGATGCGGCTAACCGGAAAATAGTAGCATAATCTGGCACCCCTACCCCCTCATCCACCAGCAGCAGTTTCTACAGTCAGCTGATTTCAGTCTGTCTCTGTCTGCGTGGGGGCTGGTGTAGAGGCGCCGGCCGAGTGGTGTCTTGCGGTGGGGGGAAGCAGATACTGCCTGGCGTGTAACCTCTAGAACAGTGGCTGCTACGCACTAAATTGAGCCACCTGCGTTAATAGTGACGAATTGTTTTTAATAATAGTTTAAATGTCAATATTTATATGTCAGGAGGGCGCTTTATTTGAATTTTAAACAGTTATTTTTAAAGTGTTTTTCTTTTTTTGGGGCCCCTCTAGGCTTGGCGCCCTGTGCAAATGCACGATTTGCACCTATGGTAGCGCTGGCCCTGAAAGACTATTACTATGAAATAAAACACTTTTACCAGGAATATATTCTGTTGTATTTACGTAGTGTAGCTCGTAAATCCTAAAGGAAACTAGTCCTAAGCTAGATATAATTTAAGTTAGATTGGTACATTGCAAAACTCTAAAACCACAATAATCTTACATATTAGTAACACACTGAAGTCCAAGTGTCGAGTAATGATTCCTTAGAATCGAGTATTTAAGCTGTAGGCATCGTATTTAAGTTTAATAAAGACTCCTTAGAGATTTGTTTACAAAGAGAGAGAAAATACTGTCAAGTAGCCTAGCCTAATCTATTTGGGCGAGAAGAGGTTCAACTTTAATTAATGAGAGATTATTTTGTAAGATTCGTTTTTAAGGATTAACCAAAGTATACGAACCTCAATAATCTGTTAATCCAAATAATTTACACTTTCCACTTAAAACGTACAGAACGAACTAAACCGAAACTGACAGAAGGGAAGACTTCGCGTTTGACTGATCATTCACTGCTGTTTCTGCTTTCTGGAATCATCCAATCCGATTGCACCAATTGATTATTTTAATCTGAGTGCACTTGAATCGACAGGACGATGGCAAAGCTGTACAAACTATTTACACTAGTAATAGTTCATTAGATAATATTATTTGATGATTCACTAATGTGGGTTACTTGGGATAATAAAATGTATACAAATATAAATAACATAGTACTCTTTGGAAAAATGGGATTGCAATCAATTTAAATTTGTCCAAAGGGTGCTATGCCATTAGATAATGCATCTATAGAACGCCTTTGACTTTAAATTTGGATTTGAAATTTGTAAATCAATATCAAACAATCAAAGCGAGAATTTCTATCTTTATAAACAAGTACTGTCAGTAAATGTATTGTAATGAACGTAGTGAAAAAGTAACGTTTTTTGCCCTATCTGTTCGCGAGACCATGCACTCATTTGAGACCCACGCTTGAGAAGAACAGATAGATATACGGCACCATATTAATAGCTGTTATAATAGTCAAAAGTGGTTTGGTTTAATACAACAAAATACGTTCATGACTATCGGTCTAAATCTTCCAGTAAAGACCTTGTCAATAAAATATTATTTATACTATTTATAGTGCCAACGTTTTGCTCATTTTACAATCGAGCATCCGGATGGTCAATGAGTTTCCTGAAAACGCGAAACGTTTTATACAGTAAATAGTTTATTGGTGCGGTCTGTACCGGAAGCTTTAGATGATAGACGTGACTCGATCCGGCCGCATTTAAGCCTTAAATCTCATGAACTATAACGTTCGTAGCGCTTTTTAAAACATTATGTATTAAAGAGTAAAGAGTTTCAGTCTTTTCAATGTTCATGCCAGAGACTTTTTATAAAAACGTATTTCAAATCGTGTGGGAATCCCCGAAAGCTGTGTGGGAAAGCGTTACAAACCCTTGTGCCTTTCCTGGGAATCGAACCCGCGTGACTTTCCGCACCAGAAACCTCTCAGCTACAGACGCAAACTGTAGTCAAATTCAAAGTATCGCTTAAGAACAGCTAAGGTTATAAAGGTTACATCAGATTAAAGAATTCATTTAAATAATAAAAATAAGTGCTTGTGATTACTGATAAGTGGCGATAATGTACAGCAAAGGCGTCCATAGAGTTTGTAACAAGACCACACCTCATTATCCATCAAAAACACTCATCACACTTTCCATCATCCCATCTTCACCTTAAAATACCCTCTAGGAGTGGTCGGTGTCTCATATCAAAGAATCAAAGGTATCTTCCAGGGTAAGTGGGCTAACAAACCGGTGGTCTGGAATAATACCCTCCAGGAAGAGACCGAGTTAAGAGGGGGCCCAGGGGCTCTAGAGCAGTAGAACAACAGGAAAAATATAGCCTATGAAACACGTTTATGTGCGTTCTGGAAGAGAAATTTACCACACCTACTTAAAGATTAGAATTTTGTAGAACTATAGCTTGAAAATAAGTCAACATGACACTTTTCCTTGCGATGATGCTCTCTCGTCTTGGTTTTAAAACTGTAACATTAACCACAAGTTTTAAATACGAAAGTTTAAATGTAAAATTGCAAATACTTTTGAATTTCTCGGTTTGACAGTGGCATTACCACTTTTAATCAACCACCTACCATCCCAATAAAAGTGTAAAAATGCATTTACTTGAAATTCAGTTAACAAATAAAAACTAATAATTATTAGGGCCCTCTCTCCTGCCTACGAGTATGGGCTCATGCCGTACCCAGGATTTTCTGGCCACTGTGCATAGAACACTCTCAGGCCTCTCAAATTTTTGTAGCTGCAACTTCTATCAGATGAAACAACAAAATTAATGTTTAAACTACTATAGGAAATAAATACTAACATATAAGATTTGTTGGAGTTGCAACAGGTTTATTTGAAGGGGGCACTGTCCGAGTGGTGATTGCGAATGGGCAGAATGGTCAGACTGGGACTCGTGGCGTGGTCCTGTAATCCAGCTTCATGGAGGTCAGGCTTTGAGGATGATATAGGTCTAAAGCGCTCAGATAGTCTCAGTGATCATCTGATGATACCGATCAACCCCACCATCGTTAGACATATCAGACCATCTCCTGCATGGTTCGAAGTCACGCGTTGGTTTTTGTATTTCCATTGGTCATTGGGCTAATTAATGACCCATTCTAAGGAAGAGTCGACCTTAGTTTGTAACAAGACTACACCTCATAACTCATTACTACCACTCATCACACTCATCCTTCACCACATATTTGCCTAAAATACCGTCATGAGAGTGGTCGGCAACTCAAATAGTGATTTAGTGATAATATACCAGATCACAGTGAATGAGTAGACTAAATAATCAGAAGACAATTGTTTACACTGTGACATTTTGCAGTGAAGTCTGATCGATAATTTTATTTGAGTGACATCTACAACCTTGTAGCACTTTTCAAGGCCAATTAAATGAGAAATAGTAGGTCTCAAATGGTTTTTAACAATCAAACATTTTTGACTTGCCATCGGAAAGTGTCAGGGAAATAAAACAGTTTTGTTTTATAAAAATATATTATGTACAACATAAATAAAGCTAGAGGTACGCTTGAGCTTAACCTAGTCAGACTTGTTGGAGGGGAGAGTAGTGGGGAGATCTGTTGTTGTGTCGTCCGTATCGCCTGTTGTTGTTGTTTCAAACCTTGTTGTTGTCGTCAGTCGCTCATCAGGACAGCAAATTCCAGCAAACCTGAAACGGCATGTTTTACTCTTTGAAATTGCTAAATTAATGTCAATTAACTTTTATTAATTTATAGTTTAACATGAAAGTACCAAAACCAGAATTCACCCTAGGTGAACAGTCCATGTAAAGTCGGAAAAAATTGTTTAAGAGGGACATAGGTCATGAGGTAAATCTAAAGAAAATGCATGCTATAGTGAAGTGCAGTTACGCAAATCTAATCTCTAATGATATTCTATCTAAGTTAGTGGTATCGATCAGTAAACAGCTCCTTATTGGATTTTTAAAATAATACAGATTTAAATCAAACAATCCGATAAAAATTAATATTTTGGTGAATTTATATTTCTGATAATAGAAATGTTGCTTCAAAAAGGCCTCACCAAAATATACATTTTTATTTGATTGTTTGATTTGAATCTTTGTTAATTTTGTGGTACAGTTTAAATATTGTGAACTGAAAACTATTAAGGTCGCGTTTGTTCAGGGACGGATCCAGGATTTTAGTTTAGGGGGCACTGTCCACGAGGGGTGGGGTCTGGGGGTATTAGGGTGGTTCCGGGGGAAAAGTTTTAAAATAGAGATGCAAAATACACTATTATAAGAGTTTTAGAGCATTTATTTTGTAGACGACAAAGGATTGAAGTAACTTTTCTTTCTTCAGTTTAATAGAATTACTTCGTGTGATTGTGAGATTAATAATAATGTGTATTTATACATAAAACGCACACATCGTACTAAATGACACATACAAAAGAAACACGTCTTTACAGACGACAGCATTGTCTTTAAATATCCATTTAAAATCAATGACAACAGTCAAACAGTGAGGGAGGGGTACGGGTAAGAACATGGCCGAAGTGTTTGGGAATCCAAAGAATCATCCAATGAAAGCCATCGAGCTGTCAAGAAAGCAGCCCGCAAGCTCTGGCAAGCAGAAGCCGCCCCTCTGAGGGCAAATGGACCGATCTGATCTCGTAATAGAACAGAGCTGCGTTCCGGCAGCCCGCTCAGGAGTTTGACTTTTGTCAAGAACAAAAGCGCGAGGCTTAGGTCATGCCGTGTCTCATTCTTGTGGGGCTTTGCTTTGAAAATTGAAACTAATTAACAAATAAATTTACCATTCTCTACGATGTAAATTTTAATGTAATCCACGTATTTTGTAGGGGGTTCACGTGCTCATGTGCTCCTATAGACACTGATTAGTAGTCTACCATGTTTTACATTGTCTCTGGTGGATAGACTCACCCGTGGGGCAGTGGACAGTAGAAGCGTATGTAGGTGGAGACACTGGTGAGTATCTCCGGGAGAACGCAGTGAGGCAGATGCGCACAGTGAGAAGGTTTGCTGCTCAGAACACTGCTGCATTCCACGTCACTCCAGTCTCGGCTCTAAATGACAAGACATGTAAGCATGAGCAATTCAGCGATTGTAACATTTAGATAAACAAGGGGTGATCATATAATTTAGAATACTGTAGGTCTAACCATGAGTTCTTCGTGACAGTACTCCATGCTTAAATAAATTGGTTAGTACTGTAACTTTTGTTTTAGCTAGATATTCTAGTCCAACAAAAAACTTTTTTAAACTAGTTATGATGGATACTTTTTAGGATAGTAGTTTTTGTTTTGATGAGATACCTGATATTAAAGTCACTTACAAGAATGTTCCCAAATTTAGTTTTGACTCGCATCACCCACCGCCCCCACCACATAACTCATCATTAAACTAATTTTTATTCTACTAAACCAAAAAAATAGATCCTATCAATATACAAATCTGTTTTGTGGATACCCATGGTCTGAAATTTTCCCAGTAAGGCAGATAAAAACTCATTGACCAGTTGACCCCTGTCTAGGAAAAGTCTTTTTTGCTGGACCCCATAACTTCCCATCAATGTCTTTAATCCATCAAACAGAAGCCACCATCATCCACTTCAGACCACTAACAAACTCGTACATTTTATTGTTAACTATTTCAGCATGAACAGTAGCAGAAGGAGTGAGTACGCTGGATAGTTATAAGAAAAAGGGCTACAACTTCTTCAAGTACAAAAAATGCATACCTGGTTGAGGCCGAGTCGGTACTGCTGGTTGGTCCCATTGACACCGAGGGGAAGTGTGATGGTGGCATTCTCTCGGTCAACCAGCCCGTGGATCCACCGAATGTCGTCCAGCGTCAGGTTCTTTAACCTTTCCACTACAAAATGCAAAAACCAATCTAAAAACATTGTTATATTTTCAAAAATGAACTTTTTAAATTAAAATTAAGAAACATTATTTTTGTTAATATTATACATTATTTTTCAAGTAAGTGACTTAGTGAGGCATCATACCTAGATTACTTACTCGAGTAGACTTTATTTTTCGCTGTTGAGTCCTCCATAAAACCTATAAATAAAGGAAATTCTATGTGAACAAATATGTACAATATTAAGAACCATGATATGAGGGTTATTCAGATAGTATAGACGAATAATTTCACATCACGGCCAGTGCTAATCCCCTACCAATGTGATTGCATACTAACCTGATAACTACATGCCTTGGCGTAGTTTGTGCCGAGTTTTATTGCAATAAAAACATGCATCATCAATCCTTCATGTTTCAAAAGATCTATAATTCTAGTAATTGTAATTTTAATTTTGGAGGGTATTAAATTTGACGCTGCTAACCAAAAATGCTATAGAATTATGGCTCTAGTTTGTACGGCAACACAACTCGGCACAAATCCGGCCAAGCGGTGGAGCCATCAAGTAAATATGCATCATATTGGTATAGGGACCTGCACTGGCCGTGATGTGCAAATGTTGTTTACTTTCTGAGTGACTCTCATAAAAAATTAACATCTTAAATTAACTTTTGTTGTTAATGGATTGAAAGCTGTGGCAATCGAACATTTGACTACTCTTTAAAGTATCTTCTAAGTAAACCTGGCAGCTTGATTGGCTCAAAGCTGCTGACTTTCCAAAGCTAATGATGATAGCTTTCAGACAGTATTTTACTATTAACATTAGATAAATGTTACACTAATATTCAAATTTGTTTGAAACAATTTTGTTCTATGTCTACATAATGAAACATGAGTTGTTCACTTACTACTTGTTCCTTCATATTGTGGTTTATTAGAGCTGAACGTTGGGCGAGGCTTTTTCAAGAAATTCCCTGCATACAGACGATTCCTAACTGAAACCAATTATAAGAATGATTATGTATTTTAGTATTGAAAAAGGTAAGAACACTGATTGGATACTCTGAACATTGAAAAAGTTTAAAATAATTAAACCACTACTGGACAATATTGATGTTTAAAACTTAAGAAAACACTTCCAAATTTAATACAGGAAAGAACTTAAAACTTAACATTCATGTTATTTAGCACTGAAGCATGAAAACTTTCAGTTAAAACATTTTAATGCCAGTTGTTTATTAAATATGTTTTTGGATGTAGGTACAGTAAAAACTGGTTTACTATTTGTGGACAGAAGGGGTAGGGTATCAAACTATTGAAATGTCAAACTCTCTGGTATAAATGATTGTATCACATTAAGGTATTTAAATACCACTAAATACTGTTTATTCAATGAGTTAAGTGTAGAAAGTAAGTAAAAAAACCCCTGTTTGACTGTATAACATAGCTTGCATCATTACTTTAGTACAAAACGTGATTAATACAATTTTTGCCCGTAATTTGTGTTATTATCAAGTCATCTCCTTCAGAAGATGTAAAACTTTATTACATCATGATTTCAATTTAATGACCTCTTGTGTATTTTTCAGAAATATTCCCTGAACCAAACACCTTGTTAAACAATATATACTATAAATTGATATTAAATCGTCATGATTAGTGGTTTAGAGCCAAGTAGAACTCACAGGTCTGAGGCCGTAGAGAGTCTTGGTCGATCTCCTCGGAGTCATCGGGTTTGATGACTACCAGCGATGTCATCGGCGTCACAAAGTTGTACTGGAACACAACATCGTACAAGTATGTTCACTTTCAACAACTCACACTACTTTCAAAGAATTAACAAGTAAATCAGTAAGGAAACATGACGAAAGTTTTAGAGAAATCTGTGCTTTATCTTTCGTTTCAAAAATATAATCAAGAGCTCTTGAAGATTTGAAATCTGATCCCACCTTGGGCCCTGCAGATAAAGTCATTCGCTTGGAAAACTATCTTATTTTGGGATGTAAATTATTAAGCTACAAGATTCAAATTCCATGACTTGTCAGAGTTTGATCTTTTACCGTATTGAACGGTAAATTTATGTAACGTTGATATGAATATGTAATTTGAATAAATAATTTAAACTCACTTATTTATTTACCCAACAAAAAATGTACATTTACAACATAAAAACAAGAAACAAGAGTAAAGAAAATGTTTCCAAGATGTAGAGGCAGGATAGAGTCAACAATCTTAAGATAATGAAAACTGGTTCATACTTTACTCTCTCCTTTCAAATTCTTTGATTTTTCTGACTGCTTTCTTTTGAAGAAGAATGAAGATTCTGGAAAAGTTTGTGTTCAAGCACCCCCAATCCAAAGCCCCAGCACAAAGCCAATCCGTCAGAAAGGTGTAGATAGATTACCCTGTAATATGTTGTCATCAAGACCTGAACCGGCAGTATGCTGAAACTTGTCTCAAAATATAAATTCCAGAGGATAATCTGGAACAGACCTTGCCTGCGTTAAAATTCTAAGTAAATTCTTGGTCAAGAAAAGGTGGAAAGACGGAAGAAGAACCTACCTTGAGAGCCAGTTCCAGCACTCGCTTCTTCACCTCCTCGGAGTCTGTGACTTGACGCTTCTCGAGAAGCTGCTGGATGCTCAGGTACGCCCAGAGGCGCTTCAGAGTCCCCTTCCTCTTCTTCCTCCTCTTGCGTTTCCTCTCCTTCCCCTCTCCTGCCTCACTGCCATCTTCCCCTTCTCCCTCTTCTTCAGCTGACGTCGCTCCATACATGCCTGTCGATAGCTCGTCGATTGCTGCCGAGGTAGACTGTAACACCAGTGGAAGTTGTAGGGTAGAAGTAAAAGTTGTTTTTTAATAATTTCAAGTACTTGTTAAAAATTGAAATTTTTATATTTTGAACACTAGACAAACCTATTTGTATAAAATATGTAATGATAATCAGAATATTTCTGACAAATACTTTTCTTTAAAAGTTTTCTGTTCTAAAAAGAACTATTGTTTTCTTTTTAAATGCATAGAGAAAGTGTTTTATTTTCCATTGTTTCTGATTAAGTATAAATATTATGTAGCTGCTGATAGTAAATTGGTCTTGAGGCAAAACTTCAAGCCTAAAATTTTAATCTTTAGATCAACAGAACACAAAAACATAAGCTTTGAATGCTTTGACATTGCAAACTATATTTGAAACACTGTGTGCTACAGTTGAATTTGAAACATATTAAAATGTAAGAAGTAGGGAGTCAAGGCCTAAAAAGTTGTGACAAGAGAGGTTTAATAATTACAACAAGAAGATGAAGAAAAACTGTGAAACAAAAATGTTATTTGAGAGAGGGGGAAAAGGAACAAGGAAAAATGACAGTGTTAAAAGGAAAAGGTCTCCAACAAGTTGAAGAAAAGAAACCTGACAAACGTTGAGGAAAGAGAATCATCAGCACAATCCGGAAACTGGCACTGTTCGACCGATGATGATGACAAGAATTATTGCCTTACGTGGTTACTTGAGTAATTGCAGAGGCTACGATAGACTGACCTGTGTGTGGTACGTGGTGCTGCCATGAGCCGTGAGCCCGGTGACAGAACCGGACACTTGAGTTGTCTTGTCCAGGCGACCCGCCACGACCAGTTGGCTGCCCAGGAACAGAGTGTGGAAGTTCAGAGCCGTCAGAGACGAACGAGCCACCTACACAGTTCCAACTCTTAGTGTATACTTCAAACTACAGATTCAATTCTCCAGGTCCAAATTTATATCGGGTTTGAGCCAAATCCCATTAGTAGTGTGGGAGATAATAAATTATTAGTGAAAAATCAAATTGGTAAATATCTGGTAAACAAAGCGTTTTTTGACAAAATGTTATTCTAGATTTTCTTTTTAAATTGACCCAATAAACTCAACCTCAAGTTTGTGACACCCTTTTATGAACACCCTGTTTAGCCAGCAGGGTTCCCAAAATAAGTGGAAAGCTCGGAGTTGTCTGCTAACATACCTGACCAGGCAGATGAGAACGTAGCGTTGGCGAGGAGAGGGGAAGCAACTTCTCGGTAGAAGTCTCGAAGTTGCAGAGCTGCGTCCGCAGCCTCGTAGATGTTCCTGGCAAAGCCGTTGTTGGAAGCAGACAGTCTGCGCAGGAACGACAAGTCTGCGCCGTCTCCAAACGCAAGACTGAAGATGGCACTCTGCTTCACGTTCAGCTCCTGGACAATTCGTCGGTAAAACTTTGGTAGAGCCTGACTTCATTAAAAATTTCAGAAATATAATTGAGATAATCATATAAGTATTTATTTGCATAAATTCCTTTGAAAAATTTGTCTGCTAAAAAAGCTGCTTGAACAATAAGGAAGTTCTTTAAACGTTTTTAAATAAAATCTAAAAAAACTTGGTGGATTAAATTAAATTCACCTTGACCATGTTGAGTATCTTATTGGGGTCAGTGATGCCAATGGTAGGATCACCGTCAGTGAGGAATATCACCAGCGGCTCGGGCTTTGGCTTGTTCGGGTTGGTATCATTGAGGATTATACTTGTTGATGCAGCTAGCACAGCTGTTTTCAGAGCCCCGTGGATATTTGTACCTGCATCACAAGTCAATGAAACATGATGATTAAACAGTTTTCTTCAGGGACAGTGAGGAACAGAAACAAATGTTAAAAAATTAAAACTTCAAGGTTGTATGCTTTCAAAAATGCTCTCTTACAAACATAAATAAAATTTACATTGTCAGAATAAGATGTGAAGAAACTCACCTCCTCCAGCAGTCATCTTGTTTATGACGTCCCGGGCCTTGCGTATGTACTCGGGAGTGGCCGGGTAGGGTGGCACGGAGGGGGCAAGTGGAGGGGGTGTGGTGGAGGGAGAAGCTGTTGTCGGTAACTCTGCCTTGTTGAACCACCACAGCCCTGACGAGTGGAGTTCAGGCTGGAAAACCGCACTCGACGACAACTCATCCAAGTTCCAAACCTGTCCAGGAGATAAAAGTAAATCTTAAAGTGGTTGATAGAAAAAAAGGGTTTTAATATTCAAAAACGTATGGTAGAAGAAAAGGAATTTCTCAAGTTTGAATAAGGATCTTCATCACTCACAGTGACTGAGTAGGAGAACTCAATGATGTTGAAGAAGTCGCAGGGGTCCAGATCATCGAGGATTCTCGTCATCGCGTCCTTGAGCTGATCGAGCTTGCGCCCCATCATGCTGCCGCTGACGTCTAGCGTGAATATCGCATGCTTGAGCAGTGGCAGTAGATCACTTGGTGCAACCGTGTGTACGAAGTAGCCTTCATTCACCTGCGGACACAGCAAAGAAGACATTATCACTATATCACTATCACTATTTGAGATGCCGACCACTCTCATGAGGTTATTTTAAGGCAAATATGTGGTGAAGGATGAGTGTGATTAGTAGTAATGAGTTATGAGGTGTAGTCTTGTTACAAACTAAGGCCGACTCTTCCCTAGAATGGGTCATTAATTAATAGCCCAATGACCAATGGAAATACAAGGACCAACAGCTTAGCGTGACTTCGAACCACGCAGGTGATGGTCTGATATGTCTAGCGATGATGGGAGTTGATCGCGGTATCATCAGATGATCACTGAGACTATCTGAGCCTTTAGACCTATATCATTCTCAAAACCTGACCTCCATGAAGCTGGATTTCAGGACCACGCCACGAGTTCCAGTCTAATGAGTCCCATCTGAGCACACTGATAACTAATATTTCTAACTCAAGAAATGTGATCTTTCCAGATACAAAACTAAAGTTTATGTATAGTTGCAATTAAAACAAGCAGAAGAGAGACAAGGTGCAGAACCTGACCAGGATGGAGCCGCCGGGCAGTTGGTTGTCTACGTCGTAGCGGAGCACCAGTTGCCCCGAGACCCTCCCCCTTCCCCACGCTCAGCCTCTGCTGCAGCTCTGCATCCGGAGTCCAGCGAATCACAGCACGCTTCGGCCCCTTCTTCTCCACATTCACTTCCTTCCACACTGTAACATACATGGTGAACGTGATAATCTCGTTTAACAAGACTTTCTCTAGTACCATTCAATATTGTTCTTAACAGTTGTACCGGTTCTGAAAAGTTAAATATCTGCTGGGATTGAAAACTTGACCTTCCGAGCCAATTAGGGTAGGAGAAGAGCAGCCCTCGTGCCTTAAGGAATAAGGCACCTTTGCTTGCGGAGAACCAGCAGAAGAAATTTGTCATCAAAAGTTTTATTTAAAAGAGACTAAAACCAGTAAAGCATCTTGGTCTGATGACAGAAAATAAAACGTACATTCTAAAAGACTGAAAATATTTGTAGTTCCAATTTGAACCCATTCAATAAAAACTAAATACAGTAACTACTTTATTGGTTATAGATTGAAGGTTATGCTAGTTGAAGATTGAAAGAAGATTAGAAAAAGATTAGTAAACCACAAAACTTGGGAAATAATTTGAATTTTTGGCAAACTGAGTACTGACCTTGATCTTCGGCTGAGGCAGGGACTTGGCTGCTGGAAGAGAACGGCAGAACAGAGAGTCTCGTGAGAGGCTGGGGTTCAGAGATATCCACAAGAACTGACAATTCCGGCACTATCTGTAACACCATCTTCCAGTGCTAGTGTTTGTGTTTAAAGTGTCAGAGTATGTTTATCCATTGATGAAGAAATTGATTGATTTCAAGTAATACTACCGATTTTAAGCAATTGTTAGCTTCCCTCACCTGTCCTGGATGCAGGTTGAGCACATGGTTGTAGAGTCCGAGTTTACGAGTCAGCAGTTGTTCGTAAGTCAGGTTGAGGCTCACTCGGCTCCCGGCCTCCACGTTCACTGACACCAAGAAGTGGTTAGAGTCTCTCGCACTGTAACCACCAAAGTGACTTGAACACGCACCTAATAGTTCATATTCGTAATCAAACTAATAATTAATTGTTAATTATAATTTAGCAAACAAATTCTATGTATTTAAAAAATGCATGTTACACTGTATATAATATAATTGAATTTGAACTGATAACCGCTGAGATATGTTCAGGGTGTTCTTGAACTCTGTATGAATGTTTTAGATATTGTTGGTGGGCCTATAACAAAATAACTCATTGACAAAGTTGGTAGATCTATAAAATCAGTCATGCAGCTAACTTTTTGTTTACCAATGTGTTGTTCTTTTTGCACATTTACTAAACACATTGATTTTAAATTTTGCTAAATTTACTGCACTTGTATACAATTTAAACAAAGTTGGGAAAACCTTGACTTTTTTAACTATTAATACCAAAATAGCAGTCATTTTAAGTCTTTAAACAAAAACTTTTCATACACAACACCAATTAAAAATAACAAAGACTTAAGGGTACCGGTAGTGCAAAATACATTTTCCAGGCCATTTAAGGCACAATAATGCATTCTATTTCAACCAAATGTTGATTTTATCAGCTATTAGTGAAAAATTTTAAATTGCCTGACCAGAAGGCAGATTTTAGTTGGCCACACCTGGAAATCTAGGAACCAGCACGAAACCTGAAGAAATTCAGGATTTGAGTTGGAATATTCACACAT
The DNA here is from genome assembly GCA_018831715.1 of Matsumurasca onukii. Taxonomy (NCBI): domain Eukaryota; kingdom Metazoa; phylum Arthropoda; class Insecta; order Hemiptera; family Cicadellidae; genus Matsumurasca; species Matsumurasca onukii. The sequence continues at coordinate 3,556,099 of CM032060.1, forward strand.
AGTTGGAAAATCCTTGGTTTATAAGAGAATCAGATTAAGGATCAGCTATGATGAAGCAGGAAATATGTACCCGCATGTATAAGTCTGACTCTGGCTGCAACAAAAGCTTGAGGGGGTGTGACCAAGAAGGAGGTGGTGGTGTGGAGGTACTTTCTCAGTAAGCGAGGGGCAGGGAGGTTTTAGAAGAAAATAACAATTTAAATAAAAGTAGTGAAATCGGGCCAGTAGACTGAAGGAAAAATAATTATGGAGAGGTCCAATGAGCGTGAGAAGGAGGTAGAGAGGTAAAATTAAATAATTTTGATTTCTGCATAAGCATCCAGGCACCGGTATCATATTGCTCACTGTTCCGACACGGTACAGAAAGCTATTCCTCCTCAAACATCCTGCTGAACCTCCAGTTCCAACTCCCTTCTCGCCTTGCACCACCTCCACCCTCTCCAAGCTGATCTCTACACATACCTGACGGCAAGATGGCCGGCTGTCAGTCCGGTGTCTACGGCTTGTTGGTACTGGTGCTTTGCTTTCTGCTTCTCCTTCACAAACGCCTTGTACGCCTTGCCTCCGGCTTCCCTGACACAAACACACTTTAGCCACTTTACTCAACACGACACTTTACTCATTGTTGACAGTAAGAAGAGTGTAAATGATCTGGTTTTCTCAACATGCTTACTTTTGTTTTCGGAAAGAATTCCCAGATTTTTAGCAATTCCTTTTCTTTTAAGAAGAGATACAGTTTGATGCTCCTTGAAAACAGGAGCAGAGTAAAGTACCAAGTATCCACAACCCTTAACCACGGTTTTTAAAACCCTTAATTTGTCTCCTAAGTTTTAATGGATGACTGGGATTCGTGGCATGGTCCTGTAATCCAGCTTAATGGAGGTCAGGTTTTGAGGATGATATAGGTCTAAAGCGTCTCAGATAGTCTCAGTGATCATCTGATGATACCCATTAACTCCCACCATCGCTTAGACCATCACCCGCGTGGTTCGAAGTCACGTTAAGCCGTTGGTTCTTGTATTCCATTGGTCATTGGGCTACTAATTAATGACCCATTCTAAGGAAGAGTCGGCCTTAGTTTGTAACAAGACTACGCTTCATAACTCATTACTACCACTCATCACACTCATCCTTCACCACATATTTGCCTTAAAATACCCTCATGAGAGTGGTCGCATCTCAAATAGTAATAACCGAGCATCACACCCTGAAATTTTTGCTGTGTTGCTTTCAGTACTTGAGAGTTGCTTACAAAACTCTTAAATTAAATTACAGCTGAACTTTTAAACTTCAGATTTTCCAGTGTAGTTTTTAAGACCCTAGGTTTGCTGTCAATGCTTTTGAAACCTGATGTATGCTGCCAATGCATTTGGAATTTAAGTTGTCACTTTTGGACAAAGATTTCTAAAACCACAAATTGCCGCCTTAAGATCTTTTGGAATATGGAACATTCACTGAGGCTATTGGAAAGCCTATTGGCTATTGGAGGGGACTGAGGCTATTGGATTGGCACTCATTTTTCCACCTTAATGGAAAATATATTATAGAGTCAACTTCAAAAATTTGAAATTGTTGACACTACCTTGCCTCTATATTTTAGAAACATGTCTTTTTTTCAAGTCAAAATGTGGTCTCGTAAGAGGAAGTGACATTCACTTTTATGAAACTAGAGGCAGGGAAAACTACCGAACTGGGAGACACAGAACGGCAGTTCATGAACGTTTACCTTCTCAGGTAGGAGTTCAGCTCATCAACAGGTTACCAAATTCGATCAAAAGTGCCCATGAGCTTAAGGCTTTCAAAACTCGCCTGAAAAAAGTTTTGACCGCAGAAGAATTTTACAATACAGACGAGTTTATGGCACACCATGGGAAAACGCTGAACACACAAACTGACTACAGGGCTAGAGTGGTACAATCCGAATGAATGAGAGAGAGTGAATGTCAAAATGTATGTCTGACTGGGATTTCAATGTTAGAATGTGTGGAAAATTTTAGCTTTTCAAAATTACGGTAAGTGACGTTTGCATAACATGTCAACATGTTGAACATAATAAACCATTTATTTATTTAGTTCTGACTGAAATTTGCTATTCCAGGCATCCAACTACGCAGTTTATAAATATGAACTCCACTCAAGGAAACTTTCCTCTTCACTAACTCCCAAAAATAATTAACACACGCAGACGGCAAGTATCAAATTTTGCAAAAATGTATATACATGTTACAACTTTAGAAAAACATGTAGATATTTTGTTCACAGTGTTTTAAATATTAGTTTGTCTCTGAGATAAATGTAGATTTGGATGCTTGATCCATTAAATTATGCTTCTAATTCAGTAGAAACCGAAAACAAAGCTCCCAGCAAAGTACTAGTTCACTTTGTGTTGAAAAGTTTAAAATAATCAGTCCGTTATCTATTTCATAAGACTGATCTGTTTTTAGCAAACTCTCTACATCAGAAAGGTGAAGGTTACGTTATCAATGTTTGATTGCTGATTCCATACATTTCCAACGATAATAATAATTTGTTATATTTGTAGTATTTGCAACTGTTTTGATTAAAATTTATTTTTAGCTTCTTATTTTCAACTATCACTATTGTTAATTAGTTAGTAATTTATGTTTTCATTATATTCAACTAAAAGTTAAGCTGGTTTTCATATATATTTTATTCAGATTCCAAAATGATATTGTACTTTTTTCAACTAGAAAGTCAAGAATAATTTACTCTGTTAATCATATAGAGAGGTCGGATATATCTCTGTCTGGGGACTGCACTTAGGGTAATTTAAACCAAGTTTGTGGGAATATTTGATTCTCCCTCGCCTTCTGAAGACTCATCCCCCTCCCCTCACACAGTGTACCCCCTTCCTGTGTACTCTCAAGTATCACTTATCACTTTTTGAGATGCCGACCACTCTCATGGGGGTATTTTAAGACAAATATGTGGTGAAGGATGAGTGTGATGAGTGGTAGTAATGAGTTATGAGGTGTAGTCTTGTTACAAACTAAGGCCGACTCTTCCTTTAAATGGGTCATTAATTAATAGCCCAATGACCAATGGAAATACAAGGACCAACGGCTTAACGTGACTTCCGAACCACGCAGGTGATGGTCTGATATGTCTAAACGATGGTGGGAGTTGATGCGGGTATCATCAGATGATCACTGACTATCAGCAGCTTTAGACCTATATCATCCTCAAAACCTGACCTCCATGAAGCTGGATTACAGGACCACGCCACAAATCCCAGTGTTTAAAACTTAGGAAAACACTTCCAAATTTAGTCCCAGTCATAGTGTTGAGTTCCCCCTACAATTTTGTCTGTGTTTTAAGTCAGGGCGTAGCCAAGGGGGGAGGTGTTTCAAGATTATGACCAGATGACCTCCAAACTTGTCTCAAAAGTCTCCTTAGTGATACCACTTGAAAGGACCTTGAGCCTTTAAGCAGCCGTCGTCAGTTGGCAACTCACAGTGTAAACCCTGTGATGAAAGCACTCTCTGGCAGCAACACACTGAACTTGATCTGCTGTGAAGTGTTGTGAGGGTTGACTACTCGGCTAGTGACCAGGGTGTGCGCATAGCGGTACATCAGTCGTGACTCCTACGCACAGGCTCTCTATCCTGACTGCGTCCTCCGAGTCCTCTCTCCCCTGAAATAGAATTGAGAGATAACATGATCATGTAAATCGTACACATTTTTTAGGTTTTACAGTTGATAATAGTCTAAGCTGGGATTCTCATATAGAACTTAAGTTTAAGTTTTAAGGTTTTTGCATTGTATAAAATGTTGTTACCGCAAAAACATGTAACCATAATACTTTTAAAATAATTTATTTTGCAGATATTCAATCCAACATGGTCTTTTGGAATACAACTGGATAGATCAACGACTAAAAACCTCAATAGAATCTTAAAAGTTAAAAGAAATGCAACTAGAAATATGTTAAACATGAAATGGAGAGAATATTTTTAAAGTATGGGATTCATATAGCACACTTGTATATAGTATGAATATTTATGATTATTGTTCTATAATGCATGACACTCTTACTAATATTTATATATCTCTAGTAAACGAGCAATCTTCACCCTATTATTTAAAATTATAATACTTTTAAAGTTCAATTACACTACATTATTAATACAGTTAAAAAACCACTTTATACAAAGATATTTACATAACATTTAATTCTGAAGATGAAAAACTATAATTTAAAGACTTCCTAGTTTAATTTATAACTCTGATACCTTAATATTTTATCCATTTAACATATATTATTGTTTTTGTACTCTGCTAAACTGACATTAGCAGTGAATAAATAAATATGAAAACTAAATTCACTTACCTGCCTGTCTCGCCGGAAATAGGGGGATTCACTGTGGGGTTTGCCGGAAACCAAGTCACTACTTTCCAAAACCCCCAACAGTGACATCAGTAACATACTTGATTGCATCCTGAAAAACTTTGCAAAGTACAACATTAAAGTTGTGCACCAAAAATTGCACTGGAATTTTCTTCTTCAAACTTGTCCACTATTGTAAACTAGTATTTTGAGAACTGCTTACTGGGTTTAATTCATCCTCATTAAATTTTGGCATTGGGAGCATATTCTAAAAAAGAGGTTTAAGTGCCTTTAATTATACCAGCAAAGGTTGTACAAATCCATCTAAAGCTAGATTTCAAGAACCTTGCAGGGAAATTTTTTAAACACTCTTAACATATTAACACTATACCTTGTATCATTGTATGCGCCATTTTTTTAATCAGTTGTTCTTTTGTTTGACCAAATGTAATTAGAAACTGGAGCTAACTTTTCATGTACACATAATACAAGGTATTTAATGTATTGAGAAATACTATTACAGGCTTCGGCTTATGACCAACTCCCTTGTCAAGTGGAAGCAATTATTATATAACAAACTACCTGAAACATAAAACTGAACCTAATATGGGTACTGTACTTTCAAAAGAAAATTAAAATCATAAATCAAATAAATCAATAAATCACTTAAAAGTGTGGGTGAATTATGGATAACATTTAAACGTGATATAATAACCTGCACAATATTACACTCAACCTTGGCCTGTCCTAAAGTACCATAGGTTGAATTAAATGCTTTTCTTTTTATGTTACTCATTAGTTATAGTTTGTTTTTTTTTTGTTTTTATATATAGTCAACACAATTTTTTTTTGTAAAATTGACTAATAAATTGTTGAAAAATTGTTAAATATGCAGCCAGAAAACTAGACAGAGAAATAGGCCGACATGCAGCTAAGCATCCAATTTGAATGCAGTGTGAATCAAATTTCCTTTGTAATTTGTTACCTTAATTCGCTGTGATCGTTAACCTTGCTTCGGCTCGCCCAGCTTGGCCACTAGTATGATTCACGGGTGCTATGAGGCTGTTCTTACCACATCCTCACCGCCTCAGATTTTACGGGGTTTTTATTGGTAGTATGTTCTACATATTATCAAAGATGGAAAATCGTGAAGAATTATCACTGCCCCTCAGAATTGAACCTGGGCTGATTTGGGTGCGCGGCACAATTTTTCCAACCCCGGTATTTCACCCATGTTAACAAACACCGTTACCTTTGGCTCGACCGTACCAAAGTCACTGTTTTCCAAACTCTAACAGTGAGCATCAACATACTTGACTGCATCCTGGACAAAATATGAAAAGTACAAAATGACATGCAGCCAAAACTAGATAGAGGAAGAAGCTGACATAGAAGAGGGTGCTGTACTCGGCCCTCGCACTACCACTGAGCTATGGCCACCCCCACCGATGTACCGAGGTCGTCGAAAGCCAAGGCAAAACGATTGTTTGTTAACATGGGTGAAATACCGGGTCCGAAGGGTAGGAAAATTATATGTAATGTTATGATGAGAATTTGAGAATGAAGAAAGCCATAATTTTTGGGTGAAATGTCGAGGTCGAGAGAGAGAGCAATCATATGTAAGAAGACGTACACTACTGTATAAATATCTATGCCATATAGGCTGCTCATAGGGGATGGCTCTTAACACAAGGAGTCGAGCTGCACACACATATAGAGGTTTTGACTTTAAAGGAAAATGGTGGTGTTTGAAGGGTTTAAAAGTTAAATTTAACTTAGAACCACAATTACGTCTCATCGAACCAACCGTTCGAGGTCCGGTTTGCGAAATTGTTTTCTACAAAGGATACCAAACTCATAGCCTCTTGCAAGAAGCTTTGTTCTCAAAAACCATGTGGAAGTCTAAAATGTCTTTCAAGGTACGACAGAATGATCAGGAGGGGGTACGATGGGTTTCAGAGGCGAACTAGAAAGGTTTATCATAACCAAAGTTTTTTTCCACACCTTGACACTACCGCCATTTCTTAGTCAACATTTTAAAATTGAATGTGTACCATCGGTTGTTTTCTGTTCTAGACCTTTATTTTGATCTGCAACACGGTCTGTGCTCTCTTTGAGAACTCTAACGACTCCTTGCGAACCGCCCCCGTAGTCGGGAAACTCAGAAAATTGCTTGATTTTACTTTTATTTTCGTTATAAAGTTACACAAAAGTCCCATACTTTTAGTACATCCGGTATAAAATACAGTATACTTACTTGTTTACGTAAATCCTGTTCAGGCCTAGCACACTCTGTGACACTCGCACTGCGCGGCTGGCGCGACGCGACTGGCGGGCTTCAGTCAGCTGATAAGCTCCCCTCTCCCGCAGAGTACGCGACTCCCTGAACGTGGGAACTTCGGCCGCTATTGACTTGTTTACGATTAAATCTTTCGCTCAGCACTGAACATGCATTCCGACAAGATGAGGCCCAAGTCGTGCTTTGTCAGACTCTTCTCACACGCCGTCGCCGTGAGAAACACACAAACTGTAACATATCCTGTGTTGAACGTTTCGAACATGCTTTGCAAACCAGAAGCGTAGCCAAGGATGATGGATCCCCCGAAATCTTTCAGGAGAAAAAAACAGAACAATTACACGAATATTTTTACAACATGCACATTGCACAAGTAGTTTGTAATTGTGTTTACCAAACGTGCCTATTATGTCTATAAGTAAGTAAAATCAAATAAGTCACTACCCGCTTAAATTAAATTAAGTCTTAATCTTTAAAGATCTGAAAATCATAGAAAAGTAGTCAAAATGCGTTTTTGCATAGGTATAGACTTCAACTATTTGCTGGGAGGGCCCCCAGTCCCCCCCAAATACCTGGCTACACCACTGCAAGAACCTGTCGGGAAAAAAAGTTCTCATGAGTGAAGTCATTCCATCTCAAAAGTCCTTACAAGGGTTGTTAACTTTGTATTGGAATATTCAATTATAGGACGATTGTATAAAGAAGGCAACCCCCTGAGTTGTAGCTTCGCCTATACATTTTTTTTCACCGTCGAATTTGAAAATACAACGTTCGGCTTGGAGCCTGCCGAGAAATATACATCAGTTTCGCTTGGTGGCTAGCTAAAATTGTGTTTCGCTCACGGTGAATCTTCAGCTTCAGCCTCATGGGTAAGGGTATATTGGCTTCATCCCTTCGTTCATGACTATTTCGAAGGAAATAGGTTGAGCCATAGACCCGCCATTACTCAACCTGAACTATATACAGTTCGTCAGGTTTAGCATGGCCGGTGATATGGGCTATAGGGCCATAAGCGGCCAGCAGGAAATCTCAAGGCCACCGGCCATGCTATACCTAACGAACTGTACTAACAGTGTGTATAAATTCATTATTGCATTCATTTTCCTTGGTGGAATTTGCGGCTTTCAATCCCACTACCAACTTTTAATGTCCAGTACAACACGACAAGATCTTTGCTAAAGAACTGTCCGTAGTGATTCTCTCAAAGCGGATGATAATCCCTCTTTCTTATCGTCCTCCCAATTTCTTTTGCTATTATATAATTATGTCATCTATGAATCATTCGATAGATCAGCTGTTATGTTTTTGCCGCATTTCATTATACGGTTAAGTAGAGTAGTATGTAATACCAGTTAGCACGATGAACATTTTGATTTTTTGGTTTTGACAGTTGGAAGGCCGACTCGTGGACGTGTTAATCGGCGAGCGTCGTGCCGTTATAGATGAGAAGGTGATGGTGATGAGGTGATGAACTGGAGGTGATGAGGTGATGGAGTGAGACGGAGCTGTGACGTCACAGCCAAGGTCGCACCGTGGGAATCACAAGCACCTAGACTCCCAGCACACACACACACACACACACAGCGAATCCAAGCCTTGTCTACACCACACACACACACACGTACACTCGTGAGAGGCCCGTTTACACGGAAGTGCAACAGGAGAATCTGCACGGGGCGCAGTTCACGTTTACACCACTTCTTCCACTAAGTTACAGCATTTGTTGCTTTTCCTACAAAATGCAGATACTTTTCGGGTTTTCACTTGTGAAGAAACAAACTTTGGTTTCCTATAAAATGTCGGTAAAGACCGAACAAAGTTGGCAACAAAAGGTGTAAAATTTGTTGCTGCGCGCTTTGCGCAAGCAACTTGTAAAATCCACGTGGATCACGTGACGTCGAGTGCTGGCGTCCTTTCGTCATACTCAACCCTCTGCAGTCTGAACTGCACGTATACACTTCAGCTGCAGGTGCTTCCAGTGATTTCGTGTTTATTTGAGCCAAGGTGGAAGGCTGTAATGAGAAAGAATGGTCCAAGGTGAAAACCAGTGAAATAGTTGAACTTTACCTAGGCCGAGAGGGTCCTTAAGACAACGACTTGAAAGACTACACAGGGGGGATTACAGCCCGACATCTTTCGCACTACTGACTACTAAAGATTTCACGCCAATTGTTTAGCAACAAGTTGTCCACTTGTTTAAATTTGAATTTGTTCGACTGGGACTTGTGGCGTGGTCCTGTAATCCAGCTTCATGGAGGTCAGGTTTTGAGGATGATATAGGTCTAAAGCTGCTCAGATAGTCTCAGTGATCATCTGATGATACCCGCATCAACTCCCACCATCGTTTAGACATATCAGACCATCACCTGCGTGGTTCGGAAGTCACGTTAAGCCGTTGGTCCTTGTATTTCCATTGGTCATTGGGCTATTAATTAATGACCCATTCTAAGGAAGAGTCGGCCTTAGTTTGTAACAAGACTACACCTCATAACTCATTACTACCACTCATCACACTCATTCTTCACCACATATTTGTCTTAAAATACCCTCATGAGAGTGGTCGGCATCTCAAATAGTGATTTAGTGAAAAGAGCAACTTGTCGTCAACAAATTTTAGTTTTCAACAAAACAACTGTTGTCAACTTTTAGTTGTCAATTTTGCGCTCATTTAACTTCAACTATTGACAATTCACCAGAAGTTCAGCACTTCAATTATCCCCAACAATGTCCTCAGCCAACAGCCGCGGCTCGGCATGCCGGGAGCGTACATCAAATAAGTAAATGACGAAGGTAATGAATTAACATATCGGCCGTGATCTCGGACACAGAGGCGCGTTTAGAATTCGTCTCGTAGCCACCAAAACAAATCAGATGAGATGGCGCGCGGAGTTGGTATTCTGTATTGTATCAATTTGTTTGTCAATGGTCACAGTATAGTAGCGCTACGTGCAAGGAAGGCGTGGGAATAGAGCTAGAGAGTCTGGACTCGGTCCAAGCACACAGGTACATCTGTCCCCTGGCAGCTGGAAACTATCTGGAGTCTATCTCCACAAGAGGTGAACTGTAAAGTGTGAACTGTGTTTTAAAAGGAAGAAAGAATTTTTAGCGAATTTCCATAGGCTGTTAAGAGGATTGGTTACCCCAGAAAAAGTTGCTAAAACATTTTTTCGCAGTACCCCTTTTAGGAGGCTATTGTTTGGTGTAGATATTAGAAAAGTTGTTTTCCATGTTCTCAAAGGTTGTCTCTAGGTTTTGTGACATCCAGTATAACCTTTTTTTTAACTCTTACGCCAAAATTAGCAAAAACATAATAAAGAAACGTAGAACCATTCCTACTTTATCATATAAACCCGTATTTGTACGTTTCGGTTCATAAACGGGGTCGGAAACAGGGGAACCGTGTTTTGCCACTTTTTCAGTAAGCGGAGTAAAGTTGGAATATCGCTACTACAATTTCTCTTGACTGGCAAGGTCGGCGGCACGCGCGACTCTTCAAAGAACTGAGCCAGGCAAGACAACCCTACTAGAGCCGATGTTTTAAACAGAAGATAAACGTGGATTTCCACCTACCCTTCGTCCACCGGGGGGAAATAATCAATAATCCGCTATTTCAGTGGCAAACATGGGTTCTTGCTTGATTTACTAATCCTCTTAATTTCCGTCGCCAGAGAGAACGAAGCGTAGAACAAAACTGCAGTTTTAACTTCCCAACACCTCCTCAGTAAAATGGCAAAACGACCCCCCAAAGGGGCACCTCCGGTGGACCGATTTTCTTAACTAACGGACTTAACCTAGATATTTACAAAAGAAACATTTGAACCTGATTTCGTGAAAGTCTGACAAAAATGCAACCTGTAGAGTGGCCATGAGGGTAAAAAAGGTGTCAAAAAGGGCACTTCCTGCAGTACTATTTTGATAAACTATGATTTCCGGTTTCAGGACCTATTAGAAGTAGGAAATTAAGTCTTTAGCCTGAAGATCCTGAATGAACTTAGGCTAGATGGTGCTGATTTCGTTCGGTCTAATAAGACCATCTTCAGAGCACGATCACTGCACTAAACTAACACTTTAACTGATTATATACACTGTTTATTTACACTACACTCATTGAGGGGCAACGCGGGGGATGGTAAAGTTCTGAGTGCGCCGCCTCCGCGTAAACAATAATGTGTCGGCACCTTTATCACATCCCCGCGTTGCCCCTCAATGAGTGTAGTGTAAATAAACAGTGTATATTATCACTTATAGTTTAGTGTAGTGATTGTGCTCTGAAGATGGTCGTATTAGACCGAAACGATCGTCAGCACCGCATCTAGCTTCTAAGTTCATTCAGGATCTTCAGGCTACAAAGAAGGTAAAAAAAGGTAAAGGTAAAGTTTGTCTTGTTTAACGAAGCGAAGTTAGGACTACAAAGTCCTCTCTACCACTCAACCTCGACCTTTACCTAGCGTCACCGTTTTAGTCACATTACAAATGTAAGTGGTGACTGCGAGGATCGAACCTGCGCCACCGGAGTGATGAGCTCCGGAGTCGCGTGCGATACCAATCCGCCACGGATCCGCTGAACCGTAATGTACTATTTTGATCTTAAATCAAAAGATCAAATAGACGCTGATAGTCTGCGTGTTCAATCTTTTGGTCTAGGATCAAAAATGTCTCCAAATAGCTAAAAACACGCTGTTTTCAAAAAGCTGAGGATACTAACTGTTTATGGGCAGTATATTTACCAAAGTCTCCAGTTGGTCAGGAGTAACTTGCCCACGTTTGAGAACCTCCAGAGCTACAATGTTCGAGGCAAGGGCCTGCTTAACGTTCCGTATTGTAGGCTAAGCATGAAGAAGTACAGCTTCCCTCTACTGGCAATAAAAATGTACAATGCCTTAACTGATGATGGAAGACCTTAGAGTCTCAACGCTTTAACTCTACAGTAAAAAATTGGCTCCTCTCCAGACCACCTTATTCTATAGAGGAGTTCTTCCAATCTTTGAGCCAAGCCAGCCGCCATCTATGCCATTAACTAGTAACTATGGACGCAATCAATCCAGCAAAGCTTCAAAGATGAAGAAGGAGGTAATTATCAGGTAATTTCGTGAACAAAAATAAGATCATTTTCTGGGAGACCGCTCCCTTTCAAGGGAATACCCCAGTCCTCCCTCTGGTTAACGCTTAGAAAAGATCGTAGAACTCCCCACTCCGAAACCATGGCTTCGCCACTGATCTCGTCAAAGTAAAGCTTGAAAGTGGAATGTGATTGTTGAATTTGTTTGTCAAAGTGGGCCGCCGCGCCTGCCTCGTCCTTGGATCCGATCAGGAGAATCTATCCCAGATATTCCAGCGGAATCCGAGAGCCGGGAATGCTACGGCTGCGACATTTAGCATCGCTCCATTTCCACAGATTCTTCACATTTCTCGAGTCAAAGGGCACAGAGGAAAAACACCGCAGAGTAGAGTGAGTAATCAGCTGATTCCTCTGTGGAGCCGCCGAAATCTAGGAGCCGCCATCTGTTGCCAAACAACATTCTCCCGCTCCAACCTTCGGGTGTTGGGATCGTTTCAAATTTTAACATTTACGAACACTTGTTTACCAATTTCTTTTTTAATTGTTGCTATAATTTCACTGTTATAGCAATTCCGTAGCAGGATCCGTCGAGCCCTAACTGTAAAATAGTTTTTAGGACGCGAAAGACTATTTTTGTTTTGTTTTAGAAAAAAAGGTAAAGTTTGTCTTGTTTAACGGAGTGAAGTTAGGACCAATGGTCCCCTTTACCACTGAATCTCAACCTTTCCGTAGTGTTACCACATAATCACCTTATAATTTGTTAGAGGTGACTACGGGAATCGAACTCGCGCTACCGGAGAGATGAGCTCCGGAGTCGCGCGCGACACCAACGCGCCAATTAGGACCCGCTCTCCGAAAACGTCATGTGGGGCATTTCTTTAAATGTGTTCTACGTGCTGAGTTAATAAAAGCTACATTCAGGTCAAAAAAACTCTCATAAGTGATTATGTCATTGGTTTTCAGGTGAACAAACCGTTTATATTGGAAAAAGAAAGGAGGGTATAGGTGAAACGCCAATATGTTATAAGTATTTTCTCGGGTGAAGCATAGTATATTTTTCGCCACGTTGAGTCGAAATAAAACAAATTTTGTGTAAATATAAGTGCTGATATTATAGATTCATCAGTTTTTATTCCAATAAAATGGTAATTTTACTATTTGATCAACACCAAAATTGATAAAATATCTCTTAGGAGAGGTTCTTTCGACCTGAAAGTAGTTTTTTATCGGTTCAGCATTTGGAAAACCGCATACAGTACAACGTTACTCCACATAATCCTTTTCTGAAACTAAAAATTTAGTACCTCCCCAATTTTATTTTGTATTTTAAAAGTACTCTATTCTATAACTGTAACTTCCATAATTATTTTATTACTAATTATTTAACTAATACATATTGAAATAATCAATAATAAACTATTATTTTGTATTTATTTTTATCCATGGTGAATTAATTATGATTTTAATAGTTATTTTGGCTATCATGACGGGGCAGGACTAGTTGGGCGAACACGCATCGCAAAATAATGTGTTCAACTAACGCCGTGTTTAACGAAACGGCAATAAACATACACATCTGTCGTGTTAAAGCGTTTCCAAAGAGTCAGGCGCTTAACAAATTCACAAAATTCTAGTACTGTAATTTTATTCTAGCAATATTTTTCTCAATCGTAGAAAACTGGAAATGTACATTTATTATTCCAAACGAAAATGTAAACAAATATTATTAAATTGGCGTTTTCCGTGGAAAGTATTAAAATTAAGAATAATTCTTAAAATTGTAATATTTGCCAATTTTGCGGTGGACGCTGAACAGTAATAATTAATTAAACTTATATAATTTTGAATTTTTGATCTAAAAAGGTTTTGAATGGAAAACCCAAGTTTTAAATAAATTTATAAAATATAATACTCAATGTATTTATTAAATACAAAGTATTTAATAAACAGTCGTATAAATCTAAAATTTTGTTTTGTACAAAATCAGCTAATGTATGATTGTTTAAAACTTCAATTTTGTGTCGAAGTATTCAACATTTTGAGTAAAACGGCAGTATTTTTAATAAATACTCTGTGGTATTATTGAATGAAAGGTAGCTTATGTTATTGTAATGATTGACAAAGGATGGAATGGAATGCATTTCAACGAAGGTCAAATCACAACTAAACTTAAAATGCAAGTAAGATAAAAATAATTTGAAGTGTGTTCAATGATTTAGATACTTTATAAATTTCTAAACAAGTATTTTTGTTCCAGTACACCATAAAATTAATAAATTAGTTTGATTTCCTTGTTGATGTTGTGTTTACTTTTCGATCAAAACACAGATGACCTTGAAAGAATTCTTTACTTTCTTGATTTTCATACCACGTGACCAATACGAGCCAATCACCGACGATGTTTTCTGCAGCGTCGCCTGCGCAACGAAGATGCGCCGTAGCGATGCAATTTCACAAAATGCCGTCGGAGGCAAAACCCTTGTTGACAGCTCAAACAGAGAAGCCAAATCACTATTCGTAAGTGTTTTCAACTCTAAATTGAATAATCCAGCTACCATTTGACTTTTTCAAAACTTTCAATTACCATTATTGTAATTTACACTTTTGTTTGCAGGTATTTAAAGGAATTCCGAGTGGAACAATGTCCTCTCTTCCTACAACACAAATGTACACAACACAGACCTTTCACTTGTTTTCATTGGCATTTTATGAATCAAAGACGACGAAGACCTGTCAGGAAACGGGATGGATCATTTAATTATAGTGCTGACAATTACTGTACTAAATATGATGAAACAACTGGACTCTGCCCAGAAGGAGATGAGTAAGTAAACCATTTGTTTTGTTGTGTCTGCCATTTTAGGCTAGATCAGATGTTATTGTTTATACTACCGAGATTAGTTTTTGTTTTGTATTTACAGTGTTTGTGAAATTCTTTCGACGATGGTGTTTGATATTTCGAAAGGTAACTGTACATTAGTTCAGTTCCAGTTGCACTGTTCAAATGTACTGTTGTTAAATATAGTTATTAGCAATAAAATAATACTGTTTTCCTCAAGCTGAAATCTCTTTACAAATATGAAAGTTGTATCTAGGACTAGCTCTTGTTTAGTAACTAGTATATTGTCTAGTGTCTATTGGTTTATTTATTTGCTGTATAATCTTATTTTATAAGGATTTAAATTGGACCAAGCCAAATTCAATACACAGAAACTTATTTAATATAATTAAGTTGATACAGTAGAAACCTGATACAGTAGTTTGACAGTTTGTGGACAGAAGCCGTTTGGAACTATCAAAATGTCCAACTATCCAATTTATGTATATACAGTGGAACCTCAATATAACAAATGTCAAGGGATTTGTAAAATTCGTTATATCAAGGATTTTGTTCAAGTTATATTGAGGTGAAACCAGACATTTCATATTTAGAGGTTTTGCAAACTTTGGTGTTCAACCTCACCAACGAAATCTATAACAATACCAATATAATGTTCACTATCAATGCTGACTACATCGTTAGATGTACGAGTTGCCCTACTGGAAATCTTAGGCAAGAAGGAGTAAAGATGATAATAAAAAGATGATATTTTTACATAGAGTACATATTTAATAAATTGATACTGTAGAAAGTCTCAGTACATACAAAGGAAAATGATATTTTGCTTTGTGAGTAAAACACTCAGGGGAAATTGCTATATAGAGGTTCGAACGTGGGAATTCTTTATATAGAGGTGGACTAATGTTATGTAGAGGTTAAGAGTTCTGAATTTTGTTATATTGAGGTACTGCTTGTGGCTTTTTGGGGACCAAAATTGCTATATCGAGGGTCTTCAAAGTGTTTCTTTCGCTATATAGAGGTGTAATTTGCATTGAGTGTTATGGAGAATTGAAGGATTTGTAAAAATTCTATATCAAGGATTTCGTTGTATCGAGGTTCGTTACATCAAGGTTGTACTGTATAGGATTTTATAACAGAGAGGTATTGAAATACCACTAAATACTGTTTGTTCAATGAATTAAGTGTGACAAGATAAGGAAAAACAAGTTTACTGTATAACATAGCTTGCATACATCATAACTACAATACAAATACTTTTAAATATTTCTTTGCATGTAGTTTTGGTTCTTGTAAAGTCACCACAAAAGGTGTCGAACTATAGAGTTTCTACTGTATTTGTAGTATAGAAAAATCCCAAAATAATAGAACCACTACAAGGTCTGGTGGTCTACTCTGGTAGCCTGTCCCATTGGCTGGATTCTACCATATAAATTGTCAAAGGGCTTGAGAACTTTGTTTATAAAATGATGGATTCATGGTTGAGTCTGCACTGGTACAAAACATATTTTTCTATTATTGTAGTGATTTATTTATAATTATATGCATTGATATTATGCATATACTTTGTAAGCCAACTTACTGTAATAATTATAATGATCAATATGTTACCAATTCTAAATACTCTCATAATTATTTGACAGTAAGTTAATTGTCAAAAACCAGTTTAACCTAACTTAAAACCAAGCTTTAACAACACAACTTCAGCTGGACCAGCTGTCGTCGAGATTGTAACTAGGACTAGGTCACAGTAGTAAGCTAGCTTGGGTATTATTTTAGAATAGTGATTTTTCTTCTAACTAGTAAAAATGAATTTAGTACAAATAGAAACGGGCCCCCACACTTTTTCTTTTTTTTAGCATGGAACACATTAAAAACATGATTTAAGTTGGGACTATTCCCAGGTTAGGTTAGGGTTGGTTAAGTTAGTTTTAGTGTGGGTTAGGTTAGATTTGGTCAGTTTAGGTTAAGGTAGATCAATGCAGTTTTCACCTATTTCTTGAATGTAAACCAGTCATTTTTGGGCATTTCGGTTTTAACTATAGTCCCTTTACTGGAATTTTACGCTAGCTTGTTGTTGCAGTTGCCCATACCTGCACCGCACTGCCGGGGACACGGAGCGTAGGTATCACCTGAGGTACTACAAGACCTGCATGTGTGTGCACGATACAGACTCGCGAGGTTTCTGTGTGAAGAACGGACCTCACTGCGCCTTCGCTCACGGCAACCAGGACTTGAGCCCTCCCGTCTACGACATCAAGGAGATCCAGGTAGTAAGCTACTTTCTGGCTAAATCTATTCATTTGTGAAAACCTAATTTCTGGCATAAGTAAGGGTTAAGTAGTTTAACCCCTCAGTGTCTTACAGTAACTCTCCCGCACTGGCCAGTAGACGCTGCTTTCTAGGAGATTTATTTTGATTAAAACTCGTCGGAATATAAACTTACAAACTATTGTATCAGTTATTTCTCAACTTGTTCAGTTGTTAGTACTCCTTTATTCTGTCTATTCCAGCTGGGAAAAAATTGTAACTAAACAGTTTCATTTTGAGGATTCAGCTTTCAGTCCAAACAACATTGAGCTCTACAACCTGTGTTTACTGATTTGTTTTACTAATTTTGTAAACAAATGCGATTTGTTTCTTAGTTTTATGAATAAATAAAGGTACAATTTGGCTGTTGTGTTTGAGATCTTTGATGGTAGTGAGATTCTGAAATGGATTGACTCCTGCTGAAAAACAGCAGGAAAAAGCCAGAGCATAGGTGTAGTTCTACTGTTAATTAGTGGGGACTGAAGAGGTTAATTAGTAACATGGACACCCTGTTAGTTAGTCTAACATTTGTTTTTGTTAACACTGCCAAATTGTTTTTAATAATTTTCAAAAATTTGTTAAAAGTGTTAACGTTTTTATTTTCAGGCACTAGAGATGCCAGACGGTGACGGAGGCTCATCCAATGGACCCAATGTTTTAGACAAGGAGCGGAATCTCATGAACGAAGACCCAAAGTGGCAAGGTAATAAAAACAACAAAACTTTATTTCATATTTATGCTGTATTGTCTTCAAACAGGTAACATAAACAAGGCTTTCCTTGCTGTCAACTTGACTTGAGCGGTGATGTTTCAGACACTAACTACGTGCTGTCGAGCTACAAGACAGACGCGTGCAAGCGACCACCTCGTCTGTGTCGCCAGGGCTACGCGTGTCCGCAGTATCACAACAGTCGGGACAAACGGCGCAGTCCGCGCAAGTTCAAGTACAGGTGAGTGAGAAGAGAACACGCGTCATTGATTCGCTAAACAACTCAAATATCTCTGGGAAACCTGGTTTGAAAAATATTAAATGCAGGAGCTCAATTGATTAAAAGGGTTTTTTTAATAGATTAAGAAAATAAGTCGTAATTCATTCTGCAGATAACACATTTCCCGTTCTGTTTTTGGGTTTTAATAAAATTTTGGATGGGACAACATGATTATATTTTGATTTAAAATACATCTAGTTCATAGTTTATCAACTTTACAATAGTATTCCAAGAAATAATGATTAAGGTAATTTGTACAGGAATATATACTTCAGCAGTTGGGATGAAATTATTTTAAACATTCTCTGTTAGCCAAAAACTTTCTCAGTTTAATATTTCAATACAAACATTACTCTTAATTATCCACCCACTAAAAAAAGATCCAGCTTATTTTTTCAATTGTAATTTTTTGCTGAAAGAGTCTGACTTCTTGGAGTCCTCTACTCCTACCTTCTAATATCCTACAACCTTTCATTGACTTCCCGTGTTGTTCTAAACCATGGGATGTGTCGCAGGTCGACGCCTTGTCCGAACGTGAAGCACGGGGACGAGTGGGGGGAGCCAGGCAACTGTGAGACGGGGGACTTGTGCGGTTACTGTCACACTCGCACCGAGCAACAGTTCCACCCTGAGATCTACAAGAGTACCAAGTGCAACGACGTGCAGCAGGCTGGCTACTGTCCCCGCGGCGTGTTCTGCGCCTTCGCTCACGTAGAACGTAAGTCACTTTCACTCTGGGTAGCGTCGTTAACTGATATTCGACATCCGATAGAATGATTACGTGACTTCGGGTTTTTTATTTGTGGCTTCTGATTCCCAGTTTACAGAAAAGCTAAAACCAAGAATTGCTAATTTTATAGTTTAGCCTCTTTGGGCAGTTATTTAATTCAAAATCATATTTAGGAAATAAGGCACTAGGCCAACAAGGAATAGAGAGGAGAGCAGGCTTAACTGGATAAAGTAGAAACACGTAGAAGAACAGACTGTCAAATTTTCAGCCCAACTAGGACCTTTGTCAAGACAAAGTTATCTCTTTTTTTTGTCTTGACAAAGGCCCGAGTAGGGCTGGAAACTTGAGTTTGTGTTCTCTTATGTGTCTCTACTTCATTCAGCGGAGCCTGCTCTCCTTTCTATTCCTTTTTATTTAAAATCCCTGTATTTACTGTGTTAGATGCTAAATAAGTGCTAGATCAATCGTGTGTTTTGCACCAAAATGAATCTGGTTCAATTCTCGGCAGTAATAACATTTTCCCCACAAATAACCTTTTATTCTCCTAACTTAGATGGGAGTAACTATGACTCTTTTTAGATAGAATTTTAAAGTGTTTCCAAATTCAAATATGAGTTAAAGCCTAATAGTACTGTGTCTCAAAACTAGGAAATCGGCCATATTTATTTATTTGGCAAAATGCTGGAATTATACAAGAATTCAGTCACGTGCCTCACCGTCATTGTTATGAAACTACCCAACACTGACCTGTGTGTGTTTGGTTTCAGAGGAGATGAGCATTGCGCGGGAGTTGGCGGCACCGCTGGAAGTGGGCACAAACCTCGGCGACATCCTCTGCAACGTGCTGCCCAAGCGAGACCAGAAGTCCAGTGAGTCCTCGGTAAGTAACCGGCAACAACTAACTTTGATTGTGAATTTTTAATGAGTTTAATTAAATTTAAAAGTGTACATAGAACATGGTGTAACACAAAGTACCTTGTTAACTTTGTTAAATATTTGTAAACTTGGCTTTCAAATATTCCTTTTATAATAATTTAGACAAATGTTTATGTGTTAGATAATTTAATGTGAAATCTGTAATAATGTAAATTTCAAATGTGCTTGAATGTAACTATATTATTGAATCATTTAAAGTAAATTTGTGTTCGCTATTTCATAAATAAACAATTCTGACGATGACCATTGCAAATTGTTGTAAATGGTCAAAGGAAAATAAAGTTATATTTGTCATGCCATGTTGTGGTACGTTTGTACAGAACGGAAGCGGGGAGATGTCAGAGTGCGCCAGCACCAGCAGTCTGGGTAGCAACAGCTCCAGCAAGGCTCCGGGAGCCAACCGGCACTCCTTCTCTCAGCAGCCACAACACGAGGCGATACAACAGGTAACCAACACAACACCCAGTTCATCCTGAGAGTGCGAGTGCAGGAGTTCTGCCAGTACGGAGGATAACTGTGCTCAAGAGTTATCGTGGTGTAAAATGGCACTCAGAAATTGTTGTGTAAAAACTAGGATTCCAAAGTTAAATTGGTAGTACAATGGCACTCGAAAATTGTCGGTTTTAAGACATCACCAGGAAATCGACAAGGAAGTGATATGGCACTCACAAATTACAGTAGAGTCTCGATAATCCGAGGTAATTGGGGCTGATGGTACCTCAGGTTCGGCTTCGAATTCAAGAGACAGAAAGAGTTTTCAATGTATTAATAAGTCATATTTAACTTATATAAGTATTACAAGTGCGTATACATAATAAAGAATAAATCGTTTACAGTACATGACTTTAAAATAACCTGAGTAAAGATTTCGATTATCAGTCTCAATTTAGCGAGCCTCTGCTGGATGTGGTGGAGAAGGCACAGCAGAAGCAACGACTGTTGATTGCGTTGAACCTGACTAACCATCACAGCATGAACAACCACTCCAACCTCATCCCGCTGTCGCCGCACTACACGTTCAACCCTTGCGACGCGCTCTGCGAGTCTGTCGTCGGTGAGTCACCGTCACCGTCTCGTACTTTACATAAGCTGCTTAGAAAAAAGAATTTCCCAAATCTACGCATGATACAAATAACATTCTTCTACTACCTCATTGTTAATTGCTGACATGTTTCCAGGGAATGCTTTGGAAGACCTGCATTTAGACGAGCCGCTAGGTCTTGTAGCTTCGATGGAAAGGGACTTTGATACAGGCTCTCCAGTAACAAACTCCATTTCCGCCGGTCTCGCAAGTTCCGGTAAGCGTTTTCCTATTGAGTACACGGAGTTGTTAATCACCTTGATCTAGGTTAGGTGCTACTATTAACCCTTCAAGGGCTTGGGCTGTTTTTAATTTGTTTCAATTTTTGTCTACTAGATTATTACTATCTGCTCCAGCAGGAGTCTACTGTACAATCAATGTGATTTCATCGCTACTCAGTTTTAACGTTGTATTTTAACATGGATGAGGATGAGACATCTTATCAGTTCTGGTTAACATATTAAGAATAATACTTAGGGGAACCCAACAGTAGCACAACTACGAGGTCTGTCGAATAAGTTCGCGAACTGGTTCAATATAGCGACCTTGAGGCAACGTAGAGCTCCGCCCACTACATCAGGTGACTACTAGACATCCAATGAAGCGTCAGTGCTTGTTTGACAGTCGAGCTGTGCCTATCAAGCTGTCAGTGTCAGTTTATATTTTTCTTAATTTTGCTGTTTGTCGAAAAATGGAGATTGATGAAATCACTGAACAACGAATCAACATCAAGTTTTTAGCGTAAACTAGGGAAAAGCTCTCATGAAATTACAGATATGTTGAGGGCTCTTTACGGAGATAATATTTTAAAGAAAAGTCCATTTTCAAATGGATTAGCGTTTCAAGATGACTGCTAAAGCTTAAGATGATGCAAGGCAGGGGCGACCTTCTGCCTCATGTTTGGATGACATGTCGTGTCTTTGACCTGGTGTCTGATGATTGATGGAAAATTGTTAGAATGATTGCAGACAAACTTAATTTAGGTCCCGATGCTTGAGAGAGATCACGTCGTGGGTGGTCTATTTTGTGTCAAGGCGATGGGTGGATCCTTCACCAATACAACGCCCCTGCACATTCTGCTGATCGTTAGGCAGAATTTTTGGAAAATTCTATCACCCTCCTTGATCACCCACTCTATTAGCCAGATATTGCCCTCTGTGACTTTTTCCAAAATACAAAATGGTGATGTGAAGGCATCACTGGATCAACTTGATGTTGATGCTTGTTTTGATTTCATCAATCTCCATTTTTGGCGAACAGCAAAACAAGTAAAATATAAACTGACACTGCCAGCTTGATAGGCACAACTTCGACTGTCAAACGAACACTGACCTTCATTGGATGTCCAGTAGTCACCAGTGATGTAGTGGGTGAGCTCTACGTCACCTCAAGGTGCTATATTGAACCAGTTCGCGAACTTATTGGGCAGACCTCGATACAACACGAGATTACAAGAGCTTTTCAGAATTTGGTTTGTTCATTTTTATAATCTCTTAAACCAAAATGATCTACATGTAATATTCCTGCCAGCCAAATAATAGGCCTATTAATCTAAAAAATAATTTTTTGTGGAAGGGTTTCTTAAACCCTTGGATAGCCTAACATGTTAGCCAATTTTATTCTGTAACTTAAAAGGTTTGCACGTAATACAGTGATTTGCACACTAAAACAAGTTGAGCGTGAATTGCGTCTGTTTTTTATGTGGACACTGACGGCAAATGTCATGCAATTGTTTAGAAAACCTTGGTATGATAAGTGCTCTGAATTTTATAGAATGCCTTAATATGATGATCTTTAATTTAATGAAAAGTGTCTAGAATAGATGTGCATTTTACTATTTTTGAACGGAACTTAGTTTAAGAATAGCCCTTGTGTGTTTTGAGTTGTCTACTAAGTGTGTGTTGTGTTGCAGGCATTCTGGGCAGCTCGACGCCAGTCAACATCCCCGGCACAGGACACAACAGCCTCGGCAACTTCTCCCCCTCCGCCTCCTCCCCCCTCCACCACTTCCTGTCCACCTCCAGGTTCTCCCACCAGGAACCTCTGGACTCGGTGAGTTGACAGTAGACACAGGCACTCGTGGGTAAGACGTGAATGTATGCACGAAGCACAGGAAAAGTGTTAAGCTACCATGTTTACTCTGGCACGGAAAGTACAAAAGAGGGTTTTCCACAAAAACTACTTTTGTATCACAGGAGTAAACAGCCCTTGGAACTTATCGAAGAATAAAACTACTAAAGGACGGCATCTCAAAATAAGTAAAATCACCCTCATAGTGTATCGCAGCTCTCGTAATGTATCGCAGCTTTAAAAGTACATTTAACTACAAGACATAAAAACAGGTGCATCGGCTATATAACTTAAAAGAACTTACTCAAGTCTTTGATTATTAATGCCACTACGCATTTGAAGGGCCTCAGAAATAAAACAATTGAATCATTAGACAGTTTGAAGTTTTGTATTTCTAAATCATCTATAAACTACTTGCTCTTCAAGACATGTATTTAATTAGTGTTTTAGTGAAGCAATATAACTATGTTAATAAGTATTTGAACCTAAAGAAAATTATCACTTCCGTAAAAATCTTGCAAAGTATAGAAAGCTTTTTAAGGAGTTAATTTATTTAATTTTGCTAAATAAATTGATTTTTAAATAAATTTTCTTACTATATATAGGTGTTCCATAGAAAGTGCCAGACTCTGAAAATGGTGTTAGGTCAAAATAAGAGAAAATCAAGACAAAAATGTTTCCAAAAAACGTTAATTAGATATTTGCATTTTATATTTTTCAGTAATTATCTATTATTCACACCATTTATCGGATGTGAATCAAACTTAGCATACATTTGTATCTGGTAAGACGATTAGCAGAAAAATAGCATGATTAACTTATCATTTTAAACGGTGGCTATTTTATGGTATTTTTAGGGCAAGCATACTCTAACATGACAAACTGATCACGATAAAATGTAAAGACTACCGCTTTGTAGATAATGTCATATTCATCTATTGACACCAAAGTCAAGTCAATTAAGAATCAACAAAGTTACAGTGGAAACCGTGGCAAACATCAAGATAATAAGGTGGAAAGTTGTATGTTTTCAGCCAGAGTTTCCCCTAAAGCTTCGTTGTTTCCCAATAGATTTTTATGATCTTGACGTCAATAGATAGGTAATAAAATTCACTACAAAATGTTATTCTTAACACTTTATTGTTAAACTCACCGTTTATTCGCTATTTAAGGTATAACGTCAAAAATGCCTTAAAATTACCATAAAATAGCCATTGTTTTAAAATGATAAGTTAGATCATCCTGGTAATTTTTTCCATAGGAGTGTCTTACTTAGATACAAATTTATGTTAAGTTTAAATCAAATCCGATGAATGGTGTGGGAGATAATAAATAATTAGTGTAAAATATAAAATGGCAAATATTTGGTTAACTAAGGGTTTTTGGAAAAATTTGTATTCTTGATTTTTTCTTTATTTTGACCCATATAAACTTGTACCTTTCCCCAGAGTCTGGCACTTTACTTATGGGACACCCTGTATAATGTGCTTTGCTACTGCTTTTACTTGAAACACACTGTATGTGTCGGCAGAGCGGGCTGTTCATGAACCACGTAGGCAGCATGGGCACCCATTCTCACAACCACGGACTAAGCACCAGTGCTAGCAAGCTGGGCAGTGCACTCTACGACTTCAACATGTCACCCAGTTCACACTCACCACTCATCAACAACTTCCCCGTCAGTCCCAGGATAGGCAACGATGTAAGTTTACGCGGCCCTTGTTAATATATGCTGATGACGCAACCTCTTTTGTTGCTAGTAATTGTACCGGAAATCATTGTCACCATTTTGTTGGTGGGTAAACTAACAATCTGGTCGTGCCGGTGAACTAAAGCCAACACGTTTGTTTGTTCAGGTAACGAATAGGAACAAACTGTTGTCGGGACGAAGCGCGGTGAACCAAGCTGCAGATGTGGCAGCGGAATGTGAAGAGAGGCGAGCCAGCGGCAGCATCGCGGAGCAACAGAGAGACGAGGTGAGTCTAACACCGCAGCAGTGATGAGGCCATTCGTGCTTACGTAGGGTTGGCTGGAACAAACCAACTGAGCGTTGAGAAGCTTTTCAAAACAATTTTTTGAGCAGTTGTAGAAAAAATTAGTTAAGTGAACTAGAGATTATGTCGTGGTAGGTAGATTGAGCGTAGATGCCACATGGTTGTGGCAGGAAAATCAACATAGTTGTAACAGCCCAAACACAGATAGCGCTGCAGTCTCTTGCTGTATTTCTCCCATCTCGGCTCCACATGCTTGAGTTTGTTTGACTTCAATGACTTAAATGGGGCCAAATCGTACGGTTTTCAAGGACAAACAAACTACTTGAGACTCTTAAAAGAATTCCCTCGCAGCGCTATCCGTTTAAGGGTTGCCGAACTATGTTGATTTTCCTGCATCAGTCCTGTGGCATCTATGCCCAATCTACCTACCATAACATAATCTTTGACTAAACTGACAGAATTTTTCAGTCAGTCCAACCAGACCCAGAATTTTTCACCCTGCAGTCGCCTATATGTTGATAAATAGGTAGGTGTAATTTTATTGAGGCATCTAGATGACTATTGATATCAGTTGTGATGCAATGCAATGTACAGTAGTTGACTGTCCTGTAACAACTATTAAATCAGTTTTAATGGTGATAACGTTTTCATTCTTTGACAAGTTATCAAGCTTAGGTGGCTTACAGAAGCAACAAAATCTTGCTTAACTGGAACAACATCGAGGAGAACATCCAAAAAACTTAAATTTAAAGCCATATTTACTTCACTGCAATGCGTTACCTCTTGAAATCCAATTTTATTTCAAGAGATGACTGCCCAATTGATAACGTAGCTGCTATAATTAGGCAGCAGGATTAAGATTGCTCAATGTGTGACCTTGGTACAGGCGATATCACAGGCCAAGGCTCTGCAACAGGAAGTAGACCTGCTGCAGGGTTCCCCGTATCTGCACGGGCTGCGGAGAATATCAGAGCTGCGGAATCTGTCACTAGCTACACTCAAGTCTCTGCAGTCGCAGCTTAGAAACGATCTGGAGGAGATTGAAAAGGTAAACGACCATGTCTCTTGTAATGAAAAGCTGCTGATAACAGAGAATATATTGTTTGTCGCTATGCAGCAGCAATCCTTTGATTTTTGGTATCCTCTACAGAAATTCTTTTGTCTCTTAACACCTCTATGCCAATCCTTTGCCCTTTTAGAATCTCCACAAAATTCCATTGGTCTCCAAAATCCTATGCTTAGATCTTGAGTTCATCCAGAGAAATCCAAATCCTTCGGTCTTTTAACACCACAAAGCCAATTCCCAAATTTCTGAGATCCTTTTGTCTCCAAACACTCCCATACCAATTCTTAGATCCTCCAAGGAAACTCTTATGTCTTCAAACTCCTCCAAGCCATTCCTTTGATCCTTGAGATCTTCCACAGAAATCCTTAGGATCCTCCACAGAAATCCTTTGGTCTCCAAGCATATCCACCCTGATCCTTTGCTTTTTGAGATCCTCCACAGAAATCCAAGCATATCCACCCCGATCCTTTGCTTTTTGAGATCCTCCACAGAAATCCTTTGGTTTCCACAATCCTCTGCAGCAGCTGTTTGATCTTTAAGATCTACTACAGAAATCCTTTGGTCTCCTCTGCTTTCTCTTCCTAAAAGCCTCCAAAGCTGTATTTTATGCAAGTCTCCACCTCAAAAATTCATAATTCACATTTTCTCCTGAAGTTTCCTCGAAGTTGGCTCAAGGCCAAGATCAATCATTTGATAATCCGGCCGCGTGTTTCAGGTGTTATATCTGCAGACGGCCACCAAGTGCATGGTGTGTGAGGAGCGCAACCGTAGCGTGACTCTGGGTCCGTGCAACCACTTTGTGCTGTGCACCGCGTGCGCGCCCGCGCAGAAAGACTGCCCCTACTGTCAGACGCAGATCATAGCACACACTTCCAACCCCCCGCTCCAGACGTAAGCGACAGACTCCCCCTAGCCCGCACGTTTGCTGGTTCAAAATCCACCATGTAGGAGTTTAAAGGAAGATAAAGTTGCGATTTTTACAATCGTAAGTGCTGTACGTTGACATTTGTTTGAGTTTGCCTGCAAATATATTTTGCTCGGTTTTTAAAAATGGTCTTAGTAAAGTAGAAATATTTTAAGCATGCCATTTTGCAAAGCTGAATCTAAGAACTACCGTGAAATTGGCAGTATTTATTGTACTTTATAATGTAACTTGTGAAAAGTTTCTGATTTGAGGAAGTAAGAAAATTATTGTAAAATTCTTGCAAACAAGTTTTTATAATTTTATTGTTTTTTGAATTGTATTTTTTTGTCCAACTTTTTAACTTTACAAAATTTGTTATAAATATCATATTTAAAATACGTCAAACTTTCAAGGAATTTAATTCCTCGTGGAATTGTACGCAGATTCGTATTTTGAACCAGCAAACGCAAGAACAAATTTACTACAGATTATATAATATTCTACCAAATTAATATATTTAGTGTATTTCGGTGAGGTGTTGTGGATGAAATGGACTGTGGACTTTTAAGAAATTAGTGTTTTATATTGTGAACTCGATATGATAGACTTATTCCAATTGATTTGTGTAAGTATGGTGAGTGCCGCTAGGTTCTGTGATGTTTTAGGTTTTTCAAATGTTTCGATAACGTCGGGCTGCCAGTTGAAGTATTGAACCAATACCGGCGCGAGGGTCAACTTTGAGAATGGTTTCATTGATTTAGAAATGAACGGAAAGTTTTTCCTGGAGGAGTGTAAGCAACAAATCTTTTCCTGCTTGTGGTTGTGTTAAAGTTTAGGAGATTGTAGTTTTTTTTACTTTTGTTCCATAAATTTCAACATTCAAATCAAAGCATTTAATCTACTTTGAGTCAAACGAACTCTTCTGGGTGTAATTGTCCATTGGATTAACATGAAAAACAATTAAAGTGAATAATTTTCCCCAAATTATTTAAAGCCTCACTCGTTTTGGATCAACACTATTTCAGAGACCGTTGTTTTTGTATCAATTATTTCATTAGCCAACCTTCATGACGTTTGCCATACATGTAACATGTCTTGCACATAAAATATTCTGATTTGGTTAAAATAATGGGTACAGCATAAAAATCCGCCAAATAAGGTCATTTATGTTGTCAGCAAGATATATTTTCGCTGAGTACCATTCCTTATATTTTCCGTGTTGATCTAATCAACCGAAATAAACCTTACCGTCCCGCAAGTGAACGTAAGCATACTGAGTAGCAACAGAAGCATACATGTTTCAAAAGGTGTCATACAGAAAGTTTTTACACTCTGTAAATAAAGAATAAAAATGTAAACCATCCAAAGTTGACTCTTGCTGCCTCAGCTGACTTACACACGAAGCTGTCGAAGAAAGACTGGCCGAAAAGTTATTGTTACTATTTATTTCTCTGTAGGCTATACTCGCTAGGGAAGGGTCCTATGTTGGCTATGTCAGTATTATACAATAGTGTTAATTATATTTCTGTGCATTTTCTAACCCAGTTGACATTTGCTTTTTTTCGCAAAAGACAACCAAGTGTTGCTGCTTTTAATATTTTTTGCCTTGACTTTTTATCCTTTTATCGTTGTGAATAATGAGTATATGGCATTTATATTTTATCAATATGGGTGGGGATTTACATGGTTTTAATGTTGTCGAACTACAGAAAATCACTATTGGTGGTTGGAGTATTTGGTTGTCACAAACATTATTCAAAGGCTATTTTAAAATTAAGTTCCGTTCAATAATATTAAAATGGAAGCGTCTAGAATGTATAGTTCTAGAAGCGTTTCATTATAGTCATATTAAAGACTTTCAACTGTAAGTTGACATAAAATAACACCTCTAGTTTAATTATATTTAGAAAAAGAAATATCTTTCGGTGGTTATGATGTGATGATTGATGTTTTCTTTACCATTAGTGGTTCTCAGTAGAAAAAATCAAGGTCTTGAATAAGAAATTTTGAATTTAAATTGTGAGGTTTTAATTTTAACGGTACAATTATTGGAAGTAGTTAAACAAAGCCTATCTCTGGTAAAAAACAACCAAACAGCCATGAAAAGACCCACCCTTGAAATTTTACTTCAACACCTATTTTTTCTTTACAACTTATAATATTATTGCTGCATTAATTATTTAAACACTTTTTCAAAATGTCTTAGCACAGTGTTCTAGGCGTTATATACTATTGCACAATTTTGTTGGGTTATTAACTATTTTACTAGTTTTATAATTTTTCTAGTGCTGTAATGAATTGTTTTTATTAAAGTATATTGTTACGTTTTGTTATTTTATGAACAGTTAAATCAAAATAACTGACCAAATCTTTTTAAAAATATACTAAACTTTGTCATACTTTCAAAGGGCCTATATTATGTTTATAGTTTTATTTATATCTAGATTTAATAGGAATTATCGTAATGATAAATACTTTTATTTGGTTTAGTAGTAATTTCTCATCATTGTTCGGACCAAAGATCTTAAATTGTAATTTATTTACCTTTAATAACCCTTCAAAATGGCTTAGGTGGATACATTTAGTTCCCTATTATTAAGGTTTGAACAAATTAAGACTAAAATAAAAATTAATAGCCTATCTCTTTCAAGAAGTAAGTATTCAATGTGTGTGTTTCAGTGATTTTGGGCATTTTAGTTGTAAAAGTTGAAAAATAATAAAATAAAAAAGCCACTAAGACTCCCAGTGAATATCCATTAATTAGGGTTACAAATCATACAATCCTTGCCCTCAGGTTTAAGGTTTCTTAAATTTGTTGTTATAAACATTGCCCTGGAATTCTGTTGGAATCAAAGTGGTAAGAAAATGTGTCTTACAAAAAGTAATCCCCTGATGATGGTTGTTTGTCGAAATGGACTTCAACTATTGGTACTCTTATGTAAGTTTTGTTTCTGGTTACATACACAAACCTCTCAGTTTTTCATAAAAAAAATAATAAAATTGGGAAGATATGGGAAATTTTGGACAAATAACTTTGAAAATGATCCAGTACTTACTTTTTGAAAGATTTTGTACTTTTGCAAGAATACAGTTAAGTTTTAATGGCTTAAAGTCGGCTATCTTAGCAAAAGCTATATTATACATCACTCGTGCATTTTATTGCTTTTTAATAACCCCCTCCTCTTGAGTTTTGTAATATTGTAAGTTTTTTCGTACATAAAATTGTTACTTTTTTCTAGTACGTTGTAAATTCAAAGATATTTATTGTTATAAAAAATAAGTGTGCCATTTAAAATCAAAATACATTCCATTTTCTAGATGGATAGTCTTTCTATCCTTGTATTTTTTTGCTTTTAATGTGCTTTGAATGTTTTTTAAATTTCAAAGATAATAATGTTTGCTAAATAATTTGTTTGTTAATATTGTTGTTTGTTAAGAATTTGGGTTTCAAATTATGCTTTCCTTGTTTTTAAGCTAGCATAAATAAGTGCCATCTGAACTTCAAGAGGAGGGGGGAGGCTGTATTTCAAAACACTTTTGAACAGTTTATTTATTCTTATTGAAATTAGTGTTTTTCAAACAAGCAATGTTATATGTAGAGACAATTTTGTCACTAAACAATAATAATAACATGGTTATTGTAATAGTAATAGTTAGTTTAATATTTCCAATGTATTAATTACTAGGCAGATATATATTAATATATAATTATATGTGAATTTTTGAGTTTTCTCTGTTGCCCTTATATTTTTTTAGTTTTGCAAATTTTGCTTGCTGTCTTGTACAAAGTCTGTTTTACTGCAACTTTATTTATTTTTGTTTTGACCTCTGTTACAATTCATTTATCCAGCCAATTTTTATTTACTTTTCTATCGATTTAAAAAGTATTTTATTTTTTATTATTCACCCCTGTTGGATGACGTGAAGTACATTAACGCCGTTTTGGAAAGTTTGCTAAAATAAACTGGGTGACAAAATAGTTAAAAATTCCTTGAAAACGAGTCAAATTGAAGTCATTTTCACTATTTTCAGTACACTGGACCAATCACAAAATAAATTTTAAAAGTAAAAGATAAAATTCATGTTTTAAACTCTTTTCCTGTACTTGAAGACGATTTGGAAATGTGTTATCGCAAAGGAATAGAACGGGACCAGGCTCACCTGTATAAAGTAGAATCACATAGGAGAACACAGACTGTCAAATTTTCAGCTGTCAAGACAAAAAGAGAGCACTTGAAAGAGTTGAGTAAGCTTCATAATAAAGCCAAGCAAAGAAATTAATTCCATTTCTAACAATTTGGAAATAATTATAGCAAACGTCATCTAGAAAGAATTTTTGAAATCAGTCGTTTGGTTGTGCTCCTACTATTATGAGTGCGTTGTTGTTAAGGAGACGAAAAGAAAATGTGGGACTAAGTCCGAAACCCTCCAAATGGGGACCAAAGATGTGAATATAGTGTCAAAAAGGTTCCAGAATGGCTGCAACTTCACATAACTTATGCAAAAGATAGTAAACTGCTTTTCAAGCAAATTAGTGAGAAGTCACCAACGGGGCATTGTCCGTAAGTATTCGGAAGCAAATCTTCAATTAGAAAACGCCAAGTGAAGCTGTCCAAAGGCTAGTGTAGATTTTAAAGCAACAAAAATGTCTACTCGCCAGGGTTTTGT
Source organism: Matsumurasca onukii (assembly GCA_018831715.1). Lineage (NCBI taxonomy): Eukaryota > Metazoa > Arthropoda > Insecta > Hemiptera > Cicadellidae > Matsumurasca > Matsumurasca onukii. Next base: position 3,587,389 of record CM032060.1, read on the forward strand.
TTTTTGCATCCCCTGACAGCTTGTCCTTTGGTTGTTTCCGGAAGTTTTAAGCCTTGTCTTTGGTTGAAACTCTTTGTTTTTCATAACTTGTAAACCAGTTTTACTTTTTAGTATTCCTCTTATATAATAAATTTACTCTTTAGCATAAAAATTAGGTATTGTCAATCAATTAATGAAGGAATTTCAACTAAGAATTGACCATAACGTGAGGTTATTTTCCTTTTTTAGTTGACTAAATAAATATTAGCCGTTCTTTGGTATGTATCAAGTGAATTCATCGGATGTACAAGGTAAGCCTAATTTATTGTCGGAAAGTATTAATTTAAACTGCTAATTTTTATTTTCCTCAGATAACTTTAGACTTGTTTAACTTTTGTTCTAGGATTTGAGTTTAATTAAATCCTATGTAGCATAAAACCGACCATTAAAAGTTTGATTGAAAACACTTTTAGAAATAACACTTTAGCAACTTTAAATATCACGGCCAATGTTATTAAAAAAGAATTAGTAGGAATGTGTTTATTCCATTAAGCAATAACCAGAAATTGTTGCCCTAACCCAATTATATATCATTTTCATTTTGCATTTCTTTAAACAAAAAATTTAATTTCACTCCACCTTGTCTCTTTGTTACATCTAATACATGGGCCTAATATATTTTGATAAAGGTAATTTTTTACAAAAAATACTGCTAAGAATTTGAAAGTGACAGTGTTTGTACTTTTGATAGATTTCGCCTAAGACATGACTGGATAACTCTTAAAATGGTTGTTGTACGTATTTCAATAAATTTTATTTTTATTCAACTGTGAAAATCGCTGTGAAATTTGTGTTAGGAATTTTCATAATTATGCATGTAACCAGTAAATGTCGCTTGGAAATATAAATTGCTTTATCATGTGTCAAAAGCTTGCTTTGTACACATTTTAATAGTTAATAGCTGTGAACAAGTAGAGTTATTATAATAAATTATTATGAATCAAATAATTATAGAGTATATTAGCAGTTATGATGTTTCGCCAGATCGAGAACTCCCAGGAAAATATGTTGGTTTTTCTCAATAGTTAACCTACTCTTTTAAGATTCTAATTGAATACTTAGTTAATAATAACTACGTGATGTTACTAAACTCTCAAAAATATTTTAGGTAGTACTTGTAGGCCAATAAAAACAAAAGAACATACTGAAAAAGTCCATAGTGTCAAAATTTATTCAGAAATCACATAATTATATTTGTGGACAAGCTATATTTTGTTTTCAATTAAAACATAAACAATACCTGAAAATATTGTCACAGAGTTAAGGGACAACATATATACTAAGAACTTAATTCCAAAAAAGTTTTATGCTACTTTCAGTGTTTGCTGTTCCTTTTTGCAATTAAATCACCCCTGAGCGGATCCGTGGTGGATTGGTATCACACTCCAGAGCTCATCACTCATGGTGCCGGTTGATCCCCGAGTCACCACTTACAATTTGTAATGTGACTATACGGTGACGCTAGGTAAAGGTCGAGGTTGAGTGGTAGAGAGGACTTTGTAGTCCTAACTTCGCCTCGTTAAACAAGACAAACTTTACCTTTTACCCCTTAAAACTTAACTTCCGAACGAGTTCTCCTTTTGGCCAAACCACATAATATAGATATAGAAACAAATACAGAGCAATTAAACAACTACTGTATGTTATCCTTAACCTACCAATTGCTACTATAATTGTATTGATGAATTTCAAACAGATACATTGTTACTATTTTTAATGTACTTGTAGGTTTGTGACACAGCTGATCAGCTGCTTGTAGGTTTGTGGCACAGCTGATCAGCTGTCAGTGTGAAGAATATCATGTTCATGTATTTTACGAATATTTTTAACAACTAGATTCTATAAAGCACTTGGATGTAACTGTCTAGCGTCAAAGAGTGTATTTTTTCTGAAGAAGCAGCGATTTTGATTATTCCAATACAGAATTTATACTAGTACTTTTGTTGTTGGATTATTTTCCTCGTCGAGCTTCATACGCCCAACTTTGAATGTAAGTAGTTTTGTATGTAAATAAATAAATTGTTTATAGCGTTAGACATTGGACATGTTATGCAATCGTCAGTTAATTTTGAAAAGCTAAAATTGTCCACACATTCTAACGTTGAAATCCTATTCAGACATACATTTTTGACATTCACTCTCTCTCATTCATTCGAATTGTACCACTGTTGTCCTGTAGTCAGTCTGTGTGTTCCGCGTTTTCCCAGTCGTGTCCCATAAACTCCTGCGGCCAAAATAGGGCTTTTGACGAGTTTTGAAAGCCTTAAGCTCATGGGCACTTTTGATAGAATTTTGCAACCTGTTGTCGAGTTGAACTCCTGCCTGAGAAGGTAAAGGTTGTGAACTGCCGTTCTGTGTCTTTCTCATAGTTTGGTAGTTTTCCCTGCCTGTAGTTTCATAAGAGTGAATGTCACTTCGTCTTATGAGACCACATTTTGTCTTGAAAAAAAGACATGTTTCTAAAATTATTTGAACCATTAGCGTCGCCACCATCAAAACTTTGGGGTCCAGGGGCACTCTTAGGGGAAAGATTTAGATTTAATTGTGACCTTAAAAACTCAACATAATAATTATACTTAAAAACTCGTTTTTTAGTTATAAATTTTTGGATTTAAACGCTCTTACATTAAAATCAACTTTTTTTACAGACACTGTTCGGTTTGGCCTAAAGTTATGTTAAAACTTAAATATGTAAACAAATTAGGTATTAATTATAAAACAGAAGTCGTCTAAGTTGATAAAAATACAAATATCTCTTCGTAGTTTAACAGAAAAATTCCACTCCTTGACGGTGGTGAATATGGGATGAAGGATGAGTGTGTTGAGGGTTTTTGATGGATGATGAGGTGTAGTCTTGTTACAAACTAGGGCCTACTGTTCCCCAGATTCATTTATTAATTAATAGCCCAACGTCCAATGGAATGGACCAACGATTTAAAGTATCTTCCGAACCACGGGGATGAGCGTAGCGAACAGCCGTAATAATAAAGAATGCTAAGCTGAGGTCGAAAGCCGAGGCGAGGCTGTGAGCGTAGTCTCGTAGCTCCTATTGTAATAAGAACATTCGCTTTACTCATGCCACCGACGCTATAGTGCTTTAGCGCATGTCGGCCTGGTTTATAATTTTGTACTTACTAGTTAGATGCATTTGTGTTAGATTATGATTATTAACTAAAGCTTTTGAGAGTGCAATAAAAGCGTTCATTGCGTGGATAAGCCGAAGTGTATTAACCCACGTTCTTGCGCACGGTCTCAAACCTGTGACTCTTCAGTCCTTGTCACTGAGCTACCCGCAACATTTTTTTAAATGTTAGGGGCCGTTCGATTTTACATAGTACGGTATGCCATGAAGGAGGAGTGAGATTATAATTATACTAAGAAGTGTACGTTAAAATATTTAAAGTCAATGCACAAACTTCACAACACAAGATATTGCATTAAAACATGAAATATAAGGTAGTCGTATTCACAATGTTTGGGGGCAGCGGCAGACTTAGTATACTATGCGGTAGACTTGGTTGGTATTATGCATAAAAGCGTCGTACTTTCTTAAAGGTTCTGTAGGTTCGAAGGTAACACGCGTCATCATTCCAAGTAGAAAGATTTCGTTAGTCAGACACGTGTAGCCTTACAATCGAAAGTAATAGGTCGTATTATTAAATTATAATAGTGAATCCGACCAAAAGTTACATTTAGTACTTATAAAACAGAACATTATGGATTAGCTAGATAAATTTCTTTGACTATATAAAGTCAACTTATTTCTACTAGTATGGTATTTTCAGTTCTCTATGAAATGCTTAGTTACAAAATATAACCTCTCTGGATATACCAAAGAGCTTATTTCCACCAATAGAAACTGACGTTATTATGACCAATGAGAGAGGATTATTTTCAAACAATCGTCCAATCACACGCAGTATCTCGCTGGAAGTCTTGCTTGTCGTTGCTGGAAAATTTAAGCACGAAAAAGGAAAAAGAAAGCAACGCAATCCTCTGAACAAGCAATAGAGTGATTCCAGTGAACGTTCAGTGCAGTGCCGTTGGTTGAATTTGTGTTGCATTATCAAAGGTAAGTTATTTTACATCTTTGTCTTATATTTTGTAGTTTATGTCTACAAATAACAAAACGTTTATTTAATTCATTTCGATTATTGGTATTCTGTTACAGAGCTATTTGTTATATCTGTTGCTTTCAGCCCAATCTCTTTGTTATGAAATGACGTTAACTTCCGCCATCTTATTTCTTGATATGTTCGTGAAAGTGAAGTGAGTCATCTTTAATTTGTGACTAAAATACATTTTCCTAAATAGGTAACTTGAAAGCTTTTAAATTGTAAATTTTTGTTGTAATTGTTAAAATAGGATTTTCATAAATAGGGCATATTGGCTAACCCGCTATTTTTTTCAAGTCTAGACTTGAAACACAAATTGAAGCTTCATTGTTGGTATAAAGTGTAGAACCTAATTGTGAATTTTTGTTTTTAGTTGTTAAAATAGGATTTTCATAATTAGGGCTTATTGGCTAACCCGCTATTTTCAAGTCTAGACTTGAAACAAAAATTGAAGCTTCATTGTTGGTATAAAGTGTAGAACCTAGGCCTAGGTACATATGACTGAGCAAAATTTGGCTAACCCGCTATTTTCAAGTCTAGACTTGAAACAAAAATTGAAGCTTCATTATTGGTATTAAGTGTAGAGCCTAGGCCCAGATAAATTTGACTGAGCGGTTGTCACAAAGGTTATAACTCATCTTTGGAAAACTGGCTCTGTTGTATCAATAAGAGATTCTTTGACACCCGGCACTGTTGTTTCAACAAGGAATAATCTAAGTCAATCCCAATTCTCATGTTATGGGTCTTGCCGCTGCAGCGATGCCGATCTCAGTATAATGAATCTGTTGTTGATGTTTTTTGTTGCGTTTCAGGACTTGCTAAGCCATGGCTCGTACGAAGCAGACCGCTCGTAAATCCACTGGAGGTAAAGCTCCCCGTAAGCAGTTGGCTACCAAAGCCGCACGTAAGAGTGCACCTTCTACTGGAGGAGTGAAGAAACCCCATCGTTACAGGTAACAATCACTCCATTCATTCTTAACTTTTTTGATTAGGTTAATATAGAGTGAAGCTCAAAGTGAGTCACGTCTTCTTTCACTATGAGCGGTGAATACAACTGATGCCGGTTGAACAAGCAAGGTCTGAGGCCGACCTTACCTTGTGGCTACTTGAGTTTTTCTGAGTTATTCAGAGTACAAGATTTTTGTGTGATTAATTATAAGTCTTGTAAAGTAGCATATTAAGTAATTTTGTCCTGTCAAGAGTTAAAGTAAAGTTTATGTCAAAACAGATGTTACTAAATAACACATCTAGTTAGGTTAACTAAAGGTAGTTAGGTATCTAAAGTGTTGCGTCCAATACATTTTAATGAACTGCTTATAAATAAAATTGGTTTTGACTTGGTTTTGTTGTTGTCGTGTGATAGGCCCGGTACAGTCGCCCTCCGAGAGATCAGGAGATACCAGAAGTCGACTGAGTTGTTGATCCGCAAGTTGCCGTTCCAGCGCTTGGTCAGAGAAATCGCCCAGGACTTCAAGACAGATCTGCGTTTCCAGAGCGCCGCCATTGGTGCCCTCCAGGTGAGTTCCACGTAACTTTCTCTTGTTTACAGACTCTTGAGTTTTCATTGGTTTTTTACTATTTTTAGTAATAGACTAATATGCATGTTTTGGTTTTATCTAGAAGTTTTTAAAAAATTACCAACTTTTGATGAATTTTTTTATTGTTTGACTCTAATTGTGCATTAATACTTGGTTCCAACTTTGAGGAGTTGTCTAAATTTTGCAAAGTGACAAACCCTAATTATAATGATCAAGTATTGCCTTTCACAAATTAAGCTGACAAATATAATTTATAACATAAAATTTTGTTCAAAATTAATATAATGAACATTGGTTTTGGCTATATAATAAAAACCCTACAAATTCAAAAAACCAACAGTAATTTCAAAACATGATGTAACATTGATAACATACAATTTTGTTCAAAATGAGTGTAATCAAAATTAGTTTTAGTATGAAATTCGAACAAAATAAAAAAGTTATTGGCAATTTCAAAGCATAATGTAGCGTAGCCTATGTATACCGTATGAATTATTTCATAGTTATACTAATAATTTTACAACAATAAATCTGTTTTTTGTGCTTCTTAAGGCCAGGGTTTACGGTACAAATCCTTTGGTTTTTTATCCAATGGTCTGAATACAGCACCATTTGTAATGGTGCTTTCAAGACAATGCCTCTCGTACATGAGTCTCACAATGTTAAGAGCATTACGAGGAGAAACCACGTGAAGGTTGTACATTATTCTAACCTGACTGTCGTGTTGGTTTGCAGGAGGCCAGTGAGGCGTACTTGGTCGGTCTGTTTGAAGACACTAACTTGTGCGCCATTCACGCCAAGCGTGTCACCATTATGCCGAAAGACATCCAGCTCGCACGCCGAATCCGAGGTGAACGAGCTTAAGCCCACACATTCCATCTCACCAATCACCGTCTCAATCTCAAACTATGGACTAGAGGTTTGTTTTCACTGCCAGGAAGCTGTATTGTGGTCCATCGCTTATTTTCGCTTTCTCAAATTCCTCGGTTTTATATATGAAAATGAACTGTTTTGATTTTATACTTAATATTATCGCTTCGCTTATAGTTTGTAACTCGTGACTGATTTATGATATGTGTAGTGTATACTGTTTTAAGGTTATATTTCTTGGCAATGGTTCTCTGTTAGCGAGTGTTGTGTTTCTTTGTGTGGGATAGATTGGTCCATAGTGTCACTCCATGAACGGTAGTCCTCAATGTGAAATCTCAATGTCTGTCATGTAGTCGTTTTGGTTTTATTGGAAAATTTTATCAAATGACCGATTTTTGTTCGTAAATTAGTAAGCAGTATTAACGCATTGCCAAGATTTTCAGCTCGGAAATTCGTCTGTATGAGGTTGTTTTGTAGTTTAGAAAGTTTATTTACAAATTTAATATCCAAATTCTCTGTACTGTCTACTTTAGAAAAATGTAGAATTTGTTTTGTGTCTAATTAAATATTTCTACCACAAATAAAACTGTATTTATTTTGCCTCCTTGTGTTTCACGTCAGTTACAGTAACGCGCCAGATCCGCCCAGTAGATGCTGCTTTCTAGTGGATTTATTTAGAACTTGTTGGAATTGAAACTTTTACAAAACGTTGCATAGATTATTTCTCGACTTTTTGTCGTTTCTCTTTTATTTGGTCTATTCCAACTAAGGAAAGAAGCAACAGTGTTGGTAACACTGCTTCCACCTTTCTTAGCTTGTTTAGTTTACTTACTCTTAAGTTATCTCTTTTTGTCAAGGCCCTGGTAGGGCTGAAACTTTGACAGTTCTTTTGTGTGATCTTACTTTATCGAGGTGAGCCTGCTCTCCTTTCTATTCCTTTTTGATAGCATAAGTTGTTTTATTAGTATACAAATGGCATTTGTTAGTGTTATGAATTAGTAAAGTTATAATTTGGATCACAAGTAATGGATTGACAACTCCAGCAGCTGGGAAAAGTCAGAGACCGTAGGTGGAGTTCTACTGTAGATAAGTGAGGGTTAAAGGTTGATCACCCTAGAAAAAGTTGCTCCAAACATGCTCGTAGTCCCTGTTTAGGACACTATTTTTTGGTGTAGAGATTTGAAAAGTGGTTTTCTATGTCTCAAAGGTTGTCTCTAGGTTTGTATAACCTGGTTTTTTTAAACAGTTTTTGTCTTTTCCGGAACATAGAGCCACTCCTAACTTATCATATAAACCCGCATTTGTACTTTTCAATTCTTAAACAGTGAACTACAAAACCATGTTTTGCCACTTTTTGAGTGAGGGGAACCAAGTTAGAATATCGCTACTACCATTTCTCTTGACTGGCAAGGTCAACGGCACGCGTGACTCTTCAAAGAAATGAGCCAGAAAACTAAGACAACCCTACTAGAGCCGCCAATGTTTTTGAAACAGAAGATAAACTTTGATTTCCACCTACCCTCATCCACCGGAGAGAAATAATCAATACTTTGCTATTTCAATGGTAAACATGGGTTCTTGCTTGGTTGACTAATCCTCTTATCCAAATATTCAAGTGTTGAAGGGTTTTAAGGTATGACTAGTGAAAAGTTTTCTGTTGCAAAAGTTCATTTCATCATAGTTATTTATGAGCTCTTTGCTAATTCAACATTTTGTGTTAGGCCTATATATCTTTCCTCAAAGATATCGAACGTATAAATTAAACTTTGAACACAAATAACAATTGAGTGCAAATATTTATTTTGTGAAAACTTAACCCCTATTTTTCACTTTTTGCAGCATTTTTATTGTGTTAAGCAGTGAAATACTTAAATTTAGGCAGAGTTAAACTTAACAAGACCAACACAAGAAGTCAACTGTACAGATTCGATACTTTTCCCTGAAATGAGAATTTTAGTATCGGCCGCATGAAGACAGAGCCTGTATTTTCTTGCTCAGCCTGTAGAACACCTCTCAGATGACATAAAAATAATAGAGGTCCCAAGATCGATCCTTGTCGGTATGTTTGTACAATCCAATAATAATCTGTAGTTAGGCCTGGTAGATGTTTGAAACAAAATGAGTGGTTAATTTGCTATGAACCTGACACTTGATTCTAGTGGTTAACAGTGGTTAACAGAATGCACTACTAGGCGAAACCACGTGAAGGTTGTACATTATTCTAACCTGACTGTCGTGTTGGTTTGCAGGAGGCCAGTGAGGTGCTTGGTCGGTCTGTTTGAAGACACTAACTTGGCGCCATTCACGCCAAGCGTGTCACCATTATGCCGAAAGACATCCAGCTCGCACGCCGAATCCGAGGTGAACGAGCTTAAGCCCACACATTCCATCTCACCAATCACCGTCTCAAACTCAAACTATGGACTAGAGGTTTGTTTTCACTGCCAGGAAGCTGTATTGTGGTCCATCGTTTATTTTCGTCTTCTCAAATTCCTCGGTTTTTATATATGAAAATGAACTGTTTTGATTTTATACTTAATATTATCGTCTTCGTTTATAGTTTGTAACTCGTGACTGATTTATGATATGTGTAGTGTATACTGTTTTAAGGTTATATTTCTTGGCAATGGTTCTCTGTTAGCGAGTGTTGTGTTTCTTTGTGTGGGATAGATTGGTCCATAGTGTCACTCCATGAACGGTAGTCCTCAATGTGAAATCTCAATGTCTGTCATGTAGTCGTTTTGGTTTTATTGGAAAATTTTATCAAATGACCGATTTTTGTAGAATTAGTAGCAGTATTAGCATTGCCAAGATTTTCAGCTCGAAATTGTCTGTATGAGGTTGTTTTGTAGTTTAGAAAGTTTATTTACAAATTTAATATCCAAATTCTCTGTACTGTCTACTTTAGAAAAATGTAGAATTTGTTTTGTGTCTAATTAAATATTTCTACCACAAATAAAACTGTATTTATTTTGCCTTTGTGTTTCCGCGTCAGTTACAGTGCTTGCAGATCCGTAGTAGATGCTGCTTTCTAGTGGATTTATTTAGAACTTGTTGGAATTGAAACTTTTACAAAACGTTGCATAGATTATTTCTCGACTTTTTGTCGTTTCTCTTTTATTTGTCTATTCCAACTAAGGAAAGAAGCAACAGTGTTGGTAACACTGCTTCCACCTTTCTTAGCTTGTTTAGTTTACTTACTCTTAAGTTATCTCTTTTGTCAAGGCCCTGGTAGGGCTGAAACTTTGACAGTCTGTGTTCTTTTATGTGATCCTACTTTATCCAGGTGAGCCTGCTCTCCTTTCTATTCCTTTTTGATAGCATAAGTTGTTTTATTAGTATACAAATGGCATTTGTTAGTGTTATGAATTAGTAAAGTTATAATTTGGATCACAAGTAATGGATTGACAACTCCAGCAGCTGGGAAAAGTCAGAGACCGTAGGTGGAGTTCTACTGTAGATAAGTGAGGGGTTAATGGTTGATCACCCTAGAAAAAGTTGCTCCAAACATGCTCTCGTAGTCCCCTGTTTAGGACACTATTTTTTGGTGTAGAGATTTGAAAAGTGGTTTTCTATGTCTCAAAGGTTGTCTCTAGGTTTGTATAACCTGGTTTTTTTAAACAGTTTTGTCTTTTCCGGAACATAGAGCCACTCTAACTTATCATATAAACCCGCATTTGTACTTTTCAATTCTTAAACAGTGAACTACAAAACCATGTTTTGCCACTTTTTGAGTGAGGAACCAAGTTAGAATATCGCTACTACCATTTCTCTTGACTGGCAGGAAGGCACGCGTAGCGACTCTTCAAAGAAATGAGCCAGACAAGACAACCCTACTAGAGCGCCAATGTTTTGAAACAGAAGATGTATGTATCGATTACCTCAGTTTACTGCTGACAGTCAGAGAAGTGTGCGTTGTTTATTGCTAATCTGTGGAACTGTTCAGTATGGGCCGTGAGATGTAAAATCATAAACATGTTACTTTGACAATAGATAAAAAGTATGTGATTTTAAAAATATTAGAAAGTGGTGATCAGTTAGCTACTCTATTCAAGGAATTCAACATCGGCAGATCACATAAACTCACCGACATAAGTAACAAAAAAAATGAAATTTAATAATTTTTAAAAGTAGTAATCATTTTCTAATATAAGAAAGATTATTATTCCTGGCAAATTGAGTCTTTTTAGTAACCTCTATTGATCCGGCATTTTTGATAATCCGATCCTGATATAGGGCGGATTAGTGAGATATTACTGTAGTTTGAACGCTTTCAAAACGCCAAGTGACCAGGGACACGGTGAGTATATGAAGTATCTCGACGGCTTTGAGTTTCTTGTCAGATGGGCAGTTTCAAAGCATGCAGATGCGTTAAAACGGCATGCCGTGAAACAGCTTGGCTGTCTACATGGACGCAGGCGTCGAAGCAGAAGGGTCATGCTGATTAGCTTTAGTTAGTAATGTTATGTTCTGTATTTATTAAGAATATACATATTCAATTTAGCTTAATGCAACTGTTGTTTTATTATTTTGTTTAATTTTTAAAGAGATTTCCGTTTTATACCCAATCTAGCCCTACACGTATTACAATATTGTCACCCACTAAAGTGAACAAATTATCAAATAGGTACAGACATTCCATAGAATTTAAAAATGTTTCTTTTTTTATCTGCGGTGCTCACAGAACATTATGTGGAACTGACCGTAGACAATCGACTTGCTAGTCCAGAGTGAGTTCTCCCATCTCTTTTTTTCTCAGGCGTTAAACTCAATTTCAAAATAAATTTTAACAAACTAGCTGTAACCACTGCTTATATAGACAACACACTGAGACATCAGCAGTGACAGCCAGAATGCCTGTATATAGCACGCGGTTTTAGACGCAGTTCTACGGCTATTAAAACGCTATCGCTTTTAAAGGTTCGTAGTTAGTAAGGAAAACGCGGTCACAGCGCATAAACTGCCACGTTTGACAGTCTATATAGAATGGGCAGGAGTAGCCCAACCTTCAATCTATATCTTCAGTCTATATAGTTTTCAACCTTCAATCATTCAAAATATTTTTCAACATACACCAACTTAAGAGAAGTTGTCCTGTTCTATATTTTGCCATAAGATATTAGGGTTTTTTATGAAATGTTTACCACTCTGAAATACTGTACATTCAATTTATTACATTATTTTGTTAACAAAATAATATCACATATCAATCAGTCAAATATGACAGTTAAAAATACAATGTGTATTTAATTTCATATGCCTTTTTTGTTTAGAATACCTAAATGCTGTAAATTTGTAACTCTGCTCTGAGACAGATCTATTTCAGAGTTAGTACAGTAGCTTGTCTGCCGATTTTGTAAATACGGCTAAAGTGAACGGCAAGTCAACTTTTGTTCAAACAAATTTATTAGAGATTACCTGAGAAACAAGTATTTGTTTAAAGCTATAACTTTAATACATAAATAATATATGACCTATTAACAAGATTCATTCACACTATATACAAGATCACTATTTAAATTCAGCTATGTCTGCGTTTTCATTTTAGAGTCAATTCATCACTGTTATAATTCTTTGATCAAAATAAATATTTTCTTTCCTAAAAATACTTTATTAAATAGCTTGAATATTTTTCCATTACTGGTTTAACACTTTTTTCAAGTTCATTGGTTTTCTGCAATATAGTTTACATGGCAATAATGCTAAATGGCCAATTCAATTTACTTCTAACAGTCACGTAAGATGGAACCTTATATGGTTTTTAATTTTTGAAAACCACTTGGTAACGTGTACTTCCACAACACAGACATAGCTCATTGTGTGCGTTGCGCTCGGTTTAACCCTTCTTCTCCTTGTCCAGGCGTTCAGCCTGCAGCACTTTGATCCTGGCGTCGAGTTCCCTCACGTCCTCTCCGCGCTCTAGCTTCACCGTCCTCGCTAGCTTCAGCTGCACCTCCTCCAGACCATCTACTTTGCTGTATAAGTTGTCCTCGAATATGTTTGAAACAAAATGAGTGGTTAATTTGCTATGAACCTGACACTTGATTCTAGTGGTTAACAGAATGCACTACTAGGCAAAGCTACTCACAGCTGAGTGTGAGATTATACTTGATGTGTCAAATGTCTAGAGTAAGGCCCATTCTATATGGACTGTTAAAACACAGTACAGTACAGACTATAATCGACCGTTTCATACGTCCAGTAATCGGCTGTGACCACGTCAACTATAGTCACCTGTTTTCAAGCCTCTACTTGTCTGAAAAGCGTATGACGTATGTATTGATTACCTCAGTTTACTGCTGACAGTCAGAGAAGTGTGTGTTGTTTATTGCTAATCTGTGGATCTGTTCAGTATGGGCGTGAGATGTAAAATCATAAACATGTTACTTTGACAATAGATAAAAGAGTATGTGATTTTAAAATATTAGAAAGTGGTGATCAGTTAGCTACTCTATTCAAGAATTCAACATCGGCAGATCACATAAACTCACCGACATAAGTAACAAAAAAATGAAATTTAATAATTTTAAAAGTAGTAATCATTTTCTAATATAAGAAAGATTATTATTCCTGGCAAATTGAGTCTTTTAGTAACCTCTATTGATCTGGCATTTTTGATAATCGATCCTGATATAGGGCGGATTAGTGAGATACTGTAGTTTGAACGCTTTCAAAGCGCCAAGGGACACGGTGGTATATATATGAAGTATATCTCGACGAGCTTTGAGTTTCTTGGTCGTATTGTGGGAGCGGTGGGCAGTTTCAAAGCATGCAGATGCGTTAAAACGGCATGCCGTGAAACAGCTTGGCTGTCTACATGGATGCAGTGCTACGTCGAGCGAGAAGGGTCATGCTGATTAGCTTTAGTTAGTAATGTTATGTTCTGTATTTATTAAGAATATACATATTCAATTTAGCTTAATGCAACTGTTTTTTATTATTTTGTTTAGTCCTTTGTTTAATTTTTAAAGAGATTTCCGTTTTATACCCAATCTAGCCCTACACGTACTACAATATTGTCACCCACTAAAGTGAACAAATTATCGAATAGGTACAGACATTCCATAGAATTTAAAAATGTTTCTTTTTTTATCTTCGGTGCTCACAGAACATTATGTGGAACTGACCGTAGACAATCGACTTGCTAGTCCAGAGTGAGTTCTCCCATCTCTTTTTTTCTCAGGTGTTAAACTCAATTTCAAAATAAATTTCTAACAAACTAGCTGTAACCACTGCGTTTATATAGACAACACACTGAGACATCAGCAGTGACAGCCCCAGAATGCCTGTATAGAATAGCACGTGTTTTAGACGCAGTTCTACGGCTATTAAAACGCTATCGTTTTAAAGGTTCATAGTTAGTAGGAAAACGCCGCGGTCACAGCGTACAAACTGCCGCGTTTTGACAGTCTATATAGAATGGGCAGGAGTAGCCCAACCTTCAATCTATATCTTCAGTCTATATAGTTTTCAACCTTCAATCATTCAAAATATTTTTTCAACATACACCAACTTAAGAGAAGTTGTCCTTTTTAACATTTTTGCCATAAGATATTAGGGTTTTTTATGAAATGTTTACCACTCTGAAATACTGTACATTCAATTTATTACATTATTTTGTTAACAAAATAATATCACATATCAATCAGTCAAATATGACAGTTAAAAATACAATGTGCATTTAATTTCATATGCCTTTTTGTTTAGAATACCTAAATGCTGTAAATTTGTAACTCTGCTCTGAGACAGATCTATTTCAGAGTTAGTACCGTAGCTTGTCTGCCGATTTTAAAATGTTGCTAAAGTGAACGTCAACTTTTGTTCAAACAAATTTATTAGAGATTACCTGAGAAACAAGTATTTGTTTAAAGCTATAACTTTAATACATAAATAATATATGACCTATTAACAAGATTCATTCACAGTCTATAGCTTGGGAGTACTGAGATCTTCACTATGTGGTAATGCTAGGTAAGAGTCAAGGTTGAGTTGAAGACAAGACTATTGTAATCCAATCTTCACCTCATTAAATAAGACAAACTTTATAAAAATACAAATTCAACACCAGCTTTAACAATACGAGAACTTCTCAGTCCTAACTTGTCCACAAAATAGACTTGTTTCATTTAAATTCAGTAAAGATCACTAGTTGCGCCTAAATAAAAACGGCAAAATCGCAGCTTGGTCAGGGTAGTTGCGGCCTAACATGTAAACGGTCACACAGAGTAGACTCACCTGTCATCGATATCACTCTCCTCTCGCAACCAAAGGAAGTACAGGAGGAACACGCCCGTGCTGAGAGACACGATGAAGGGTTGTGCGTCCGGGGAGTCGTCATAGATGTTGCCCCGACGTGTGTACTCCGCACGCCAGCCGGCAGCTTCACTCGTTGTGAACTTGACCGGCTTGCTGCGGTCAATCACCTCCTTGCTGTACTGACGACATCTCTGGCTGCAACACAAGTAATCAGTCATGAACGTACCGTCAACAGTGTATTCTCGAGAAACCAAACTTAGCAATATGGAGAATAAATTCATTAGACTTAGCTGAAACACCTCTAATATCCGAGGTTCTACGCTGTGATCCATAGTAAAAAAGTATGTAAATGGGAAAGTTAAGGCTAAAACATACAATTACCTGATGATGCAAGATATCCTTCTTAAAGGATGTCGCAGCACCATTGACATATTTAATCCAAAAGGAGGCTATTAAACTGAGCTAAAGAAGGAAAATGTATTAAAACTGAGTAAATGTTATATAATAAGAAGTTCTCAATAACATGTAAACACCTAATAATAACCTATAAATGTTGCCTTTATTTTTCCCTATTCGCTGTTATGACTTCTGTTGATTGGCCCTTTTTTGCAGACGACATAAAAGCTACAGAGTACTGTTTCAAGACTTTTTTGAAGTATTTCCACAGATTACTTGGTATTTTATGTCGTTTCCAGTAGTGTTGTACAGTGTTTTAGGTTAAAATAGGAAGAAAGTTTACACTATTATTTATATTAGTTTAATTAAATCGTGGAGCTATCCATAGTTGGCATAGTATAGTTGAAATTAGGGTAGATCGAAATATATTTAGTTGAGTTTTTCTTTGTAAACATGATAATATTGGTTTCCTCCTTGTAGTCAAGCGCCAATCTTACTCCGCGGGTTTGTTTTCGTAATTTTGTTTGCGTGAACTTGAATGTAGAATGACAGTCGGCAGTTGTGAATATAGGTTAGATTAGATAAGTGAATATTCTAACAGATCGAGTTTGTTTGAATTTAAAATCGCGAACTCTTTAATTAGATGGATATTTATTTTTTAGTAAGCTAGGTTATGATTAAATTTTTACACGTAAGTTTACTAAAAACTTACCATGTTTCACTCAAACTAAAGGAAAGTAGGACTATTTCATCAGTCCTACTAGGGTCTATCAGATTTAGTGGAATATCAAGTGCAGATATGAATGTATTGAATGTTGCTGAGAAAAATGATGTTGCAAAGCATCTTGCTGGGTACTTATCAGGAGGTAATCTTCAAAGGGTAAGTGAAATATGCTAATTAGTATTATCCTTCAAAGTCATTGTGGTATAATTGACTCAACTGTAAAGTCTTGTGGATAATTGATCCATTGGATAGGTTATGAGTCAGTACAGAGTGTCTAATCAAGGTACACGTACGTATGAGTTTGAACATGATTTGTTCAGAAAGCTAGATCTTAAGTTGTTGGTGGCATCTTGTAACCAACTAAAACCATTTTTCTTTGGAATGGTTCTTAGACCTATTTCTTAACTAATCATTTTCAGTTCTACACTTGAGAGAGTGTTGTCGTAAAGTACAATTCCTTACAAAAAACTTTTTAAATTCGTTAACTAACGTTTAATGAAACTTTTTTGCTGAGGTTATTTAATATCCTTAACAAAAGTATTATGGAATATTTTATCACCAATTTAAGTCCCATTTTGTATTCAAGCCAATTTTAAAGCTTGTTTCTAAAACCAAGATAATCATGATGTTTCTTAAGACCTATTTCACAACAATAAATTGTTCAAACTCATAGGGTGTGTGCAACTGTGTAGCATCTTGAGAAGTTGTCACAGCTGTTAACCTATTTTTATTTATTCATTTACGGCAATACACCTTTTTACAATGCTTTTTAGATATTTCCGTTGGCTGGTTGAAATACAATTTATAACAAGAATATACATCTATAATACGACTAAATAACAGCTGATAAAATATAATGTAACATAAATGTGATGAGTAGTTGTCACGCCCAATGGCTAAAAAGTACATCCTGTCAATCAAAAAGTATCCAAGCAAGGCCTAACTTGAAATATTACCAAAAGTTAAAGGAAAAAGGTTTCATTTGAAGGGGTTTTTTGATCTTTAAAAAATAAAATTCGACTTGAGATTTTCAAATACCAATGCAAGTTAACATTAGTTGAAATAAAATTAAAAATATAGATTAGACCTATAACAACACCCCAGAAAAGCAATCCTTGTTGATTTTTAAAGTCAAATTCTTACACCAATTGTTTGTTTTAGAGAGAAGGGTTATCAAAGTACAACAAAATCTATGAATTTGAGTGCCAACTGCAGGGTCGACAGAGAAATATGATCATGACATCTGTCTCGGGACATCTTCTCAATCTGGAGTTTGTGGGAAACTACAAGAAGTGGAGGGGTTGCAGCCCTGCCGACCTGTTTGATGCTCCAGTCCAGAAGTTTTGTCCTCCTGATTTCGAACCAATCAAGGTTAGTAACCAATTTGTGAGTTAGTCAACAAACTTGTTTCTACTTATATTACTTACATTTTCTTTTCTTTAAGGTATCACCTTTTGCACAGAGTTTCTAATTTGTTTCTCTCTTGATTAAAATACAAAATACTACATTTTATTTGGTAATATAATTTTATTTCTAAATGCTTTTCAAGTTTGGGGAGTTACAGTTTTAAACAGAATTTACCACAACTGCTTGCAGCATAGAAATTTAAGAAATGTTTCAATAAAATATAGCATTTCTTTAAAATCACATTTTATCTCAATTTTGCTGTATTTTCCTCAACTAAGGGCTCAGCTTCAAGACACAAATATTTACAAAGTGAAGTACTTGTTAGCTCTAAAATGATAGTCCAGGTAAATGTGACATTATCGTTGGTGTTTATCATTCATTATAGTTAGCTTCCTAATAAGGGTTTCAAAGATAATCACAACTTTTGAAGAAATCAAAAGAAAAATACTGGAACTGAAAGTGCCTAAAAATTTGTTTTGAGCTACTCTATTAATACATTTTTCCTTGGAGGGTCCCGTACCCTCTTGGACATGTGGTATTCCACACTCCCAGATCCCTGGTGTTTTCGCCATTATCAAGCCTCATCTGTAATAATACCCACAAGCCACCACTGCGAGATTCACAGATTTATAAGCCCTCGTTACATAGTCACTCTGGTGTGTTGCAGCGGACCCTCGGCGGAAGTGAGGTCTTGTAATACCCTCATCATCTGGACGGATTGTGACAGAGAAGGTGAGAACATCGGCTACTGAGATCATCTCCGTCTGCACTGCTGTCAAACCTAACCTCAAAATATTCAGGTCAGTAGGCCTAACGATCGTAAGCCTTCTGTAGTTGTTCTAACCTAACGATAAGAATTTTGTAACAACATCTAGTTGTTGGGGTAGTAGTGGTAAGAGTTGGTAGGTCACGTTAAGCGCCCGCCTCAGCCAAAGGTCAGTAGTTAATTAAGTCACTAAGGTCATTGCACAAGCATGGCGGATTAACTTTAAAAAATTATCTTTGATCTTCAACAGCTGTTTGTATTTTTAAGAAGTCTTCTGCTGAAAGTCATCTACTGATATTTAAAAAGAAATATTTTTCTTTTTCTATTTCTTAACTAATCATTTTCAGTTCTACACTTGAGAAGTGTTTCGTTAAGTACAATTCCTTACAAAAACTTTTAAATTCGTTAACTAACGTTTAATGAAACTTTTTGCAGGTTATTTAATATCCTTAACAAAAGTATTATGGAATATTTTATCACCAATTTAAGTCCCATTTTGTATTCAAGCCAATTTTAAAGCTTGTTTCTAAAACCAAGATAATCATGATGTTTCTTAAGACCTTTTCACAACTATTGTTCAAACTCATGAGGTGTGTGTAACTTTATAGCATCTTGAGAAGTTGTCACAGCTGTTATTTAGCATTTGGCTAAAAGTATATCCTGTCAATCAAAAAAAGTATCAAGCAAGTACAACATAATATTATAAAGTTAAGGAAAAAAGGTTTCATTGAGAAAGGGGGTTTTGATCTTTAAAAAATAAAATTCGACTTGAGATTTTCAAATACCAATGCAAGTTAACATTAGTTGAAATAAAATTAAAAATATAGATTAGACCTATAACAACACCCCAGAAAAGCAATCCTTGTTGATTTTTAAAAGTCAAATTCTTACACCAATTGTTTGTTTTAGAGAAGGGTTATCAAAGTACAACAAAATCTATGAATTTGAGTGCCAACTGCAGGGTTGACAGAAATATGATCATGACATCTGTCTGGGACATCTTCTCAATCTGGTTTGTGGGAAACTACAAGAAGTGGAGGGTTGCAGCCCTGCCGACCTGTTTGATGCTCCAGTCCAGAAGTTTTGTCCTCCTGATTCGAACCAATCAAGGTTAGTAACCAATTTGTGAGTTAGTCAACAAACTTCGTTTCTACTTATGTACTTACATTTTCTTTTTCTTTAAGGTATCACCTTTTGCACAGAGTTTCTAATTTGTTTCTCTCTTGATTAAAATACAAAATACTACATTTTATTTGGTAATATAATTTTATTTCTAAATGCTTTTCAAGTTTGGGGAGTTACAGTTTTAAACAGAATTTACCACAACTGCTTGCAGCATAGAAATTTAAGAAATGTTTCAATAAAATATAGCATTTCTTTAAAATCACATTTTATCTCAATTTTGCTGTATTTTCCTCAACTAAGGGCTCCGCTTCAAGACACAAATATTTACAAGTACTTGTTGCGCTCTAAAATGATAGTCCAGGTAAATGTGACATTATGCGTTGGTGTTTATCATTCATTATAGTTAGCTTCCTAATAAGGGTTTCAAAGATAATCACAACTTTTTGAAGAAATCAAAAGAAAAATACTGGAACTGAAAGTGCCTAAAAATTTGTTTTTGAGCTACTCTATTAATACAATTTTCCCTTGGAGGTCCCGTACCCTCTTGGACATGTGGGTATTCCACACTCCCCAGATCCCTGGTGTTTTCTCGCCATTATCAAGCCTCATCTGTAATAATACCCACAAGCCACCACTGCGAGATTCACAGATTTATATGCCCTCGTTACATAGTCACTCTGGTGTGTTGCAGCGGACCCTCGAGCGGGAAGTGAGGTCGTGTAATACCCTCATCATCTGGACGGATTGTGACAGAGAGGGTGAGAACATCGGCTACGAGATCATCTCCGTCTGCACTGCTGTCAAACCTAACCTCAAAATATTCAGGTCAGTAGGCCTAACGATCGTAAGCCTTCTGTAGTTGTTCTAACCTAACGATAAGAATTTTGTAACAACATCTAGTTGCCGGTGTAGTGGTAGAGTTGGTAGGTCCGTCAGCCCAGCCTCAACCTAGGTCAGTAGTTAATTCGTCGCTAAGGTCATTGCACAAGCATAAGCCGGATTGACAAAACATTTGGCAGATTAACTTGTAAACAAATTATCTTTGATCTTCAACAGCTGTTTGTATTTTAATCCAGTTCTAAACCGTAGTTAAGTTTATAGATTTATTCCTAGAAGATATTTATAATCTGCTTTCATCGCTTGCTACATCTGTTTGGTTTCAGGGCCGTGTTCTCGGAGATCACGGCTCAGTCGGCTCGCAGGGCAATCAACAACCTGGCTCAGCCCAACGAGCGAGTCCACCAAGCCGTCGAGGTCAGGACTGAGCTGGACCTCAGGATCGGTGAGTGTATCCTGACACGCTTCTGTTGCCTCTGTCAGTCTGGAAAATACTTACGAGAGTGGAATCGCACAACCTTACGCAGACAATATGTCATGAAAAGCTGCTTGCGTGTTCCAGGGGGGGGTGTTTGTGTTTGTTCTTCACAGTGGGGGAAGGAAGGTGGTTGTGCATTTCAGAAAAATCGAGGGCCTGGCCTTTGCGTGGTTGTCATTACTTTTAGTGGGTGTAGTAAATAACCGATATTCATTAACTTTTTATCTTGAGCGTTACTACACTTACCTGACATTGTTTTCCAAAACTCACAAAACATAAAGAATTAAAAGAAAAAAGTTTGTACCTCGCAATTTGTTTCTGTATTCAATCTATGTAAAAACAGCAACCTCTACACCTATATTAATTTGGTAACTAGTTAAGGAAGACTTCTCGCAACAGAAGGCAAAAGGTAAGAGTTTCTATTTTGGAACCAATCCATATTTTGTAATATTGTGAGAAATTCTCTCGTCAGTTTGAGTTTTACAAATAAGAATTTAGAGTAGTTAAATCATTGAACAAATTGCTTTAGAAGGATCTCTCGTGTTAGAGTTGATGTCAGGCAAAACTAAGAAACTTGTTTCTCAAACACCTCAAAACTGAGAACGTGTGTTGTGTTCAGGTGCGGCCTTCACACGGTTTCAGACCCTGCGTCTGCAGCGGGTGTTCCCGGACCAACTGTCAGCCAACATCATCAGCTACGGCAGCTGTCAGTTCCCCACCCTCGGCTTCGTGGTCGAGCGCTACAAGGCCATCGAGCGCTTCATTCTGAGCAGTTCTGGAAAATCAAAGGTACTCCACTCAACACTGCTCTGCTTATTTAAAGGGGAAAATAGTTATTTGATTGACTTATTTGGTGAAACTTATACGTACAAGGTGTGATCAAAATGTTCCAGGACTTGCAGGAGAATGCAGCAACATTCAACAATGCAGTTTGCAGCAATGCATTCTCTGACTCAACAGTAAGATGGCTGTGATTTTGGATCAATCCTATCCTCACTTTAAGAAAAATAAACAAAGCTAATACAAGGCATAGTTTTTTTATTTTGGCTATTTTTGGTTCAAGAAAGTGAGCCTGAAAGAAGATCAACATGTTCGTGTGAAATTGAACAAAACTTTCACTGAAACTTTTCCAATGTTACTTTTTGGTGGAATTTAACATTTTATTTAGTTCATGTCAAGAAACTTTAACTGGAAACTTCAAATACGTAGTGAGTTGCGGCAGAGTTTGTTGTAAACTTATGTGGAAGGGCGTCTGGAACAATGATCATCATCTGTTGATGCTCGGCCATCTTTAAACCTCTTGTACCACTCATGACAGAGTGATTGGCTTAAACACTCGTCACCAAAAGCCTCTTGTAACAATTGAATAGTTTCAGTGAAAGTTTTGTTCATTTTCACACAAACATGTTGATCTTCTTTCATATTCTTTTTCATGAACCGAAAAAGAGCCAGAATAAAAAACATGTCTCATAAAAATCTTGTTTATTTTCTTTGAGTGAGGATAGGATTGATCCAAAACCACAGTTGTGTTACAGATGAGTCAGAGAATGCATTGCTGAAAACCGCATTTTTGTATGTCACTGCATTCTCACACTATAGAAAAAGTCCTGGGACTTTTTGATGAGCCCTCGTAGACGTCTGGTGATGTTGCAGTGAGCCACGATGTGGATGAGGTGAAGGTGGACTTCTCGTGGGTGAGGGTGCGTTTGTTCGACGAGGGTGTGGTACGAGCCTTATACGAGCGATGCTTGGAGAACCAGACAGCCCGTGTGGAGTCCGTAGTCAACAAGCCCAAGAGCAAGTGGAGACCACTTCCTCTAGACACTGTGGTACGTCTCAGAGCTTTGAGTAAAGAAAATACTTCAAGTCACAAGAAAAGGCTGTAGAATGTAATGTAGCTCAATTTTCTCCCACTAGTCATCGTTTGCTAATTTTATTTCTGATTACTAAATCTTTTGAGTGGGGTGAGTAGCGTTGGTACTACGCGCACATGTGTGTTGTCCAGGAGTTTGAGAAGCTGGCGTCGCGCAAGCTGCGCCTGAACGCGAAAGAGGCGATGGGTGTCGCAGAGAAGCTCTACACCAAGGGTTACATCAGCTACCCGAGAACTGAGACCAACATCTTCCCCAAGGAGCTGAACCTGGTGAACCTCGTGGAGATGCAGGCGGAGAGCCGACACTGGGGAGGTAACCACCTGCTGTTAGCGGTCGGAAAAGTCAAGAATTTTAACGGTTGGACGGGAAAATAATCGGATCTTGGTACTGTCCGTGATTGTTGATGCGATTGCGGGTTTGCAACCACTGCTCGGTTTACAATTTTGAATGTTAATTTTTAATAAATTGATTCCAGTTTTCCTATGTGATATGTTCCTGTTCGTTAGTGTGAGCGCTGCTCAGTTGCCATTTTTTACCACAACTTGCTTAAACCTGTGACAAGTGATGCTTTAACATTCACGACTGCTAATTTTGGGGTATTTAGCACAGGAGAATTTCAGGGAAAGCAAGAGGTAATCAGCTATCTATCTATAAATATCTGGAATCATGCAAAATTTCGTCACAAGTGGGAATTTCAGTCACTGTGCACAGATCAATATATTCTACTATTTCTAATTAAGAGAGTATTTATTACTAAAGAAATTTGAAGACAAAATCTGAGGACTGAACCGGGACTCAAACCCAGGTCTCTCACTTGCCGGGTGATTATGCAAAATGGCAAGAGACCCGGGTTTGAGTCCCGGTTAGGTCCACACATTCTGTCCTCAAATTTCTTTAGTAATAAATTAGCTTTTTAGCGTTTATACCAATTACGATGTAAATTAAGTAATTGAAAATATTTAGTAGTCAAGATTTTGAGCTAGATCATACCATACGAGGCTTTTTGTCAGTGATATTCCTGAAATCCTATCCTGCTCAGCTCTTGAAAATGTAAAATTACTAAGAAATATCACTTGTTCGTCAGATATCTCTAATTACCCTTTCTTTTACAGAAACAGGCAATGTACCTGACTAAGCTGTGTCTGTTGTTGAGTTAAGTTAGTGTCTGACACATTGGCTTGTTGCAGACTTTGCAGTCCGGGTGCTACGGGACGGGCCGAACCGAGACAGGGACGGAAGAGCGACCAGGCTCATCCCCCGATCCACCCGACCAAGGCCGCCCACGACCTGCAAGGTCAGATCACTTGTACATGTACCATTCTACAGAATAATTTATCTCCATCTTCTTATAGAATTTGTTTATCGGCAATATTTCACTAAATCACTATTTGAGATGCCAACCACAGTATTACAAAAGGAAGCGGTAAGAATAATATCACAACTTAAATATTGTGATTCCTGCAATGAGTCCTTTTGTCCTTGTACATTTTTAGACAATTTTGTTCTTTATTCGTTTGACAATCAAAATTATGCACACAGCACTAGAATCTATTTAATTAGACCAAACCATCACAGACTCCAAATATACGGTAAACTCCCAATTGAAGCAGGCAGAAAACTAAATAATAAATTACCATATTACTAAGAAAAATGCAACACTAATACATTTAAAACCAATTTAAAAGGTTATTTGACTCATTTTTTTTATAGCGTATCGTAACTGTTAAATAATTAGATAACTTCTTAGTATATTGTTGTTGTTACTTGAGTCTCACCAGTGGCAGTAAATTTTTAGTTTTATGTAAACAAAATTATTTTGTATATTTTGACAATAAATAACTTGTTTATTTATCGATGCATGACTCGAACCTAAGCTAATCAATAGTGAAAATACGTTTTGAGTCACAAGTGACCAGGATTTGATTTCTTATCAGATCAGATTTCAAAAGAAAGAAGTCATTTATTGGTTTACTTTCATTTTCTTGACTAGCCACCCTGTCGTATTTAGGCCAAAAGAAAACCTATGAACAAGAAAGAATATCTCTGATAAGATACAATGACTGTACATAGAGTATATTCACATTATACTGATATTTTATACATTATTTGAAGACATAAATAATGGAGTAGACTTGGCCGGATGGCTTAGTGGTTAGCATAATCATTTGGCAAGTGAGAGACCCGGGTTAGGTCCGCATATTTTGTCTTCAAATTTCTGTAGTAATAATTTTATACATTATATTTTTGAAAAAAAAAACAGGACATTTTAATTTTGTATTATCTAATTTACTTTTCAAAAGTGTTTAATATTAAGTAATAGTATTTATTGGCATTTACTACAAACAAATGTATTGACAAAAACAAAAATAAAGTAATACAAATAAGTTTGGCAAAATCAATGTAGGTAATAATATAATTTTATATAATACTAACAAACTAATAAGGTTTTTGTTAAAAGCTAATCTTGGTTTGTATTTAAAAAAATGTTAATCTGTGTTTTACTTCAACTATACTAATATTTTCCAATCAGCTGGTTTATCCAATAATGAGAGGAGACATTGTTTTGTTGTCATCAAAATTAATATAGTATTATGTTTTCAATTCAATCTTTTATTGTACTAAATGTAAATTTGTTACAACTCAGTTGATCTATTCTGCATATTTATCAAGAATAAGAACAAGGTATCATGTATTTATCTATCTGATCAATCAAACACGAAACTATCAAAATTCCTATTGGATATCTATTTATCTTGTTTACATTTTTCATCTCATAAAAATTATGCTACTGATGGAGTTTTCTTAGGACTATTCCATATCAGCTTATAGTGTAGGTTTTTTGTCAACAATTTAATGCAATAAAAACATTATCTAGGCCTGGTTGATATCAAACTATGCTAAGGACTAGAAAGGTATACACAACTAACTTGTAACTGCCTAGTTAATTGTTGTTTTAATGTTTATCAACATGGCTGCCACTATCACTAGCGATAGGGCTTGACTAGTGAAAATATCAGCTGTGACTCGTAATAATAGTGTAGAATTTCAAGAATTATGAGTTTGTTTTCATGAAGCAAAAATATCCTCCCAACTATATTGGCTATAAACTGCTGTTTTAAACTCTTGAAATCGATGGAAGAGCTTTTATCTAGGCTATGTAATTTTATATTGAACAAAGTTTTAGAAGTCTTCCAACTACTATTTTTACACTATTATTTAGGAGTTTTAAATTAGTAATTTATATAAAAACAGAACCCTGGATGAAAAAAGATTATTTTGAGTTATCTTTATTCAGTTTTGGAAATCGATTTATTACTTTACATGTTAAATCTCCACGTAGGTGAACTCTGAAATTTTGACATTGAATGAAATGGGATCGGAAATAAGTTAATTAAGTTTCTACTTTGTCAATAAAACTAATATTTTTTAAAGAAAACTTTACATAGTTCAAAATGTATTTAGCAATTATGAAAACTACCGTTCATATTATACTGCTTAAAGTTAATGAGGCATGAATAGTCGATTTAGGAACAGATATCTGCTCACAAAAGAACTCTGTGTCGTTGTTGATTTCAACAACATTCCTGTTGTTTGCGACAGGAGTGGAATGGCGAGTGTACGAGTTCGTGGTGAGACATTTCCTGGCATGTGTGTCCAAGGATGCTCAGGGACACGAGACAGTCGTCCACATCGACATCAACGGAGAGAAGGTAGTCAACCTCGCTACACAGTGTGTGTCATCTAGTAGTTTAGCTTTAGCTGGCTAGTTTTTTGGTAAGCCAGGGTGTCTAGCATGTGAAAACTTTGGGAAAAATGAAAGTTATAAAGTTGATAAATGGGAAAAGTCTGGGGATATGCGTGTATTTTCTAATTTACTTTTCAAAAGTGTTTAATATTAAATAATAATATTTATTGGCATTTACTACAAACAAATGTATTGACAAAAAACAAAAATAAAGTAATACAAATAAGTTTGGCAAAATCAATGTAGGTAATAATATAATTTTATATAATACTAACAAACTAATAAGGTTTTTGTTAAAAGCTAATCTTGGTTTGTATTTAAAAAAATGTTAATCTGTGTTTTACTTCAACTATACTAATATTTTCCAATCAGCTGGTTTATCCAATAATGAGAGGAGACATTGTTTTGTTGTCATCAAAATTAATATAGTATTATGTTTTCAATTCAATCTTTATTGTACTAAATGTATTTGTTACAACTCAGTTGATCTATTCTGCATATTTATCAAGAATAAGAACAAGGTATCATGTATTTATCTATCTGATCAATCAAACACGAAACTATCAAAATTCCTATTGGATATCTATTTATCTTGTTTACATTTTTCATCTCATAAAAATTATGCTACTGATGGAGTTTTCTTAGGACTATTCCATATCAGCTTATAGTGTAGGTTTTTTGTCAACAATTTAATGCAATAAAAACATTATCTAGGCCTAGTTGATATCAAACTATGCTAAGGACTAGAAAGGTATACACAACTAACTTGTAACTGCCTAGTTAATTGTTGTTTTTAATTTTATCCAACATGGCTGCCACTATCACTAGCGATCGAGCTTGACTAGTGAAAATATCAGCTGTGACTCGTAATAATAGTGTAGAATTTCAAGAATTATGAGTTTGTTTTCATGAAGCAAAAATATCCTCCCAACTATATTGGCTATAAACTGCTGTTTTAAACTCTTGAAATCGATGGAAGAGCTTTTATCTAGGCTATGTAATTTTATATTGAACAAAGTTTTAGAAGTCTTCCAACTACTATTTTTTACACTATTATTTAGGAGTTTTAAATTAGTAATTTATATAAAAACAGAACCCTGGATGAAAAAAGATTATTTTGAGTTATCTTTATTCAGTTTTGGAAATCGATTATTACTTTACATGTTAAATCTCCACGTAGGTGAACTCTGAAATTTTGACATTGAAATGGGATCGAAATAAGTTAATTAAGTTTCTACTTTGTCAATAAAACTAATATTTTTAAAGAAAACTTTACATAGTTCAAAATGTATTTAGCAATTATGAAAACTACCGTTCATATTATACTGCTTAAAGTTAATGAGGCATGAATAGTCGATTTAGGAACAGATATCTGCTCACAAAAGAACTACGTGTCGTTGTTGATTTCAACAACATTCCTGTTGTTTGCACAGATGGAATGGCGAGGCATACGAGTTCGTGGTGAGACATTTCCTGGCATGTGTGTCCAAGGATGCTCAGGGACACCGAGACAGTCACCGACATCAACGGAGAGAAGGTAGTCAACCTCGATACACAGTGTGTGTCATCTAGTAGTTTAGCTTTAGCTGGCTAGTTTTTTGGTAAGCCAGGGTGTCTAGCATGTGAAAACTTTGGGAAAAATGAAAGTTATAAAGTTGATAAATGGGAAAAGTCTGGGGATATATGTGTATTTTCTCCCAGAATCGAAATTATAAGACAAGAGGTTTTTATTTATTTATTTATTAACGGTAGATACCTTTTACATAGAATAGAAGCTGAAATAAACAAACATGATATTGAATGATGTGGAGAATGAGGGCTAGTTCCCAATCCACCCCTACTAAGTTGGTAACTTTATTTTTGTACTTTTGATGGATGTGTGTTTATTGGTAGGGGTGGTTATGGGTAACAACGGGGCAGGGCTTAACGACAGAACAAGCAGCTAATATAGTGTAAGTGATGAAGGCTGTTGGTGAACATGTGGAGACACGTGTAGAGACAAGAAAACTGTGTTAGAATAAATATGAGTAAAGAATAAGATATGGTAACTAAATTATTGTGATTTCATCACAACGCTTACGAGAGTCTTGATATCCTTGAGGAAGGCAACTGCAGTCAAGATATCGATGGGAATGGCAACGAAAGTCAGGATTTTGTCGCGGACATTGTAACAAGAGTTAAAGTATTGTCGCGAACAGCAATGAAGTCGTTATTTCATCCCGGACGTAAATAAGAGTGTAGAGATTGTCACAAACAGCAACGAAAGTCTTGATTTCATCACAGGTGCTGGTAGGAATTTAGAGATTGCTACAGTCTTCCACAAGTAACTTTACATCCTGAAATGGGCAAAAGTAACTAAATTACTCTCTTAAGATAGCATTTAAACAGTTTTGGTCATTATAATGTAAATTTATTTATAATGCTAAACTGGAAATTGGCCAAATGTATCTGGGAAAATACTAAAATAATATGGGAATTTAGTTCTTCCTGAACGTTAGAGATCCTGTTAGCTAAATTTTTAGTTGTTTGATATTTAGAAAGCTTTTATATTTTAAAATTTTGTTAACCTAAACACTGCCCGTAGGTTCTGATTATTATTGTACAAGAACAATTGCCAAAATATATACCAAAATTTTGTAATGTACTGTTTATTTATTGTTATTCAAAACATACAATAAAGATTGTGTCAACTGCATCTAAATAGCATAATGGTCAGTTTGTAGCAAGCGGGCTGATGATTCTGGCTCGGAACTACCTGGACGTGTATCCGTACGAGAACTGGTCGGACAAGCAGATGCACAACTACGAGCAAGGTCAGACGTTCCAGCCCTCGACCCTGGAGTTGGCCGATGGCGAGACCTCACCTCCCAAGCTGCTCACGGAGGCCGACCTCATCGCACTCATGGAGAAGCATGGCATAGGTAACTAGCACTCCTCTTTCATTCCCCACCTTGCCTCTACATTTTGGAGACGTGTCTTTTGTAAATAAAAAAATAATACCATAAGTGGTAGTGACATGAAACTAGTAGCTAGGACAACCACTGGGCTGGGAGATACAGAGCGGTGGTCCGGGAATGTTTGCTTTCTTAGACAAGAGTTCATTTAGTGAACAGATTACCTAATTTGATCAAAAACACCTCTTGTGCCCAAGGAATTCAAGACTAGTTTAAAAACAGTCCTCATCTCACAAGCGTTGTATAACATAGACATGTGTTCTGTTGTTTGTGAGTTCATGCATTTAATTGGGAGACTCTAAAAATCAGCTGACTGACTAGAGTCTAGACTTGAGAGTGGTACTATTTGAGTAAATGGAAGACTGTGATTGTAAAATCTGTACATCCGAATGAAATTTTGATGGACGTATAACAGGAAAATCTTAGCTCATAAACAATAACAACTGCTGTACATGTTATGTAAAAAATAACCATGCTATAAAATATTTATTTATTCGGATCATCCATTCATAACACACATGATGCGTTTATCATTTTGTAGCTTAGGACTAAAGGCCTCTAGCGACCTGCTAACGACTGGATGCTAAACAATAATGGGTTCTGGATACTCAACTAGAATTGAGTCTAAATAATGCTGAACAAGATTGAATTTGGACACTCAAAAACTATTGATTCTGGATATTAAACCATGATTGATTGTAATCGCCGAGTAACAATAGCTTAGAACCTCAAACATAGCTTATAATCCATCAAGTAACTTCCAAAACACAATTGGTTGTAGCTAGGAAGTCTAGAATATCTCAACTCCAGTTGACCTGTACCACACTTGTGTGTGTTGACAGGGACGGACGCCACTCACGCTGAGCACATTGACAAGATCAAGACTCGCTCGTACGTGGGCCTGGAGAACGACATGTACTTTGTGCCGGGACACCTGGGCATCGGTCTGGTCGACGGCTACGACGACATGGGCTTCGAGATGAGCAAACCACACCTGCGCTCCGAGCTGGAGGCCGACCTGGTCAGGTAACCGTGACGAGTCTCTATATCACTATTTGAGATGCCGACCACTCTCATGAGGGTATTTTAAGGCAAATATGTGGTGAAGGATGAGTGGTAGTAATGAGTTATGAGGTGTAGTCTTGTTACAAACTAAGGCTGACTCTTCCTTAGAATGGGTCATTAATTAATAGCCCAATGACCAATGGAAATACAAGGACCAACGGCTTAAGTGACTTCGAACCATGCAGGTGATGGTCTGATATATCTAAACGATGGTGGGAGTTGATGCGGGTATCATCAGATGATCACTGAGACTATCAGAGCTGCTTTAGACCTATATCATCCTCAAAACCTGACCTCCATGAAGCTGGATTACAGGACCATACGAGTCCCATCAAACGTTCTGTGCTTCATACCGTTCTGTGTCTCCCAGTTAAACACTAGACGTTCTTTCGTAACATAATTAATGGTCACCAGTAGTGTGTTGTATAACACAGGTGCTTTCTGGACGAACTGGAGTGAGTGGGACAGAGTGCGAGCTTCGCCAATAATAAAATATTATTTTATAGTATCATGACTGTAAAGTTTTTTGTACAAAGGCAGGCTGTTGCTAGGGTACTGGCATTAAACTACCGATCCTTACACCCACCCCTGTTTCTGCTTTTTGAAAATTAGCTTAGTTTCCTAGCAGAACACCTGTTCTTCGCTTGTGTTTAATGTTATAGTGTAGCGATAAACTTGAACTATGTTTGCCTGTTATTTTACATGCCAACTTCTGTGTAGTACATGTAGACAAGAGACATAACTATCCAGCTTCATCACGGGAGAATTCGATTTACGAAGGATACATATTAAAATAACTGTTTTACAAAACGCTTGTTTGAGCAGTATTTGCTTTTACAAAACAATTAATATTGATGGCTTCAATAAATGGATTATATTGAATCTCGTAGTTATTTTTTAGTAATGCAAATAACAAAGTTGTTTTATTATAGACAAACTATTTTTAAATTGGGCCACTTTAAAATTCAAAAAACTGGAACAGTGTAGAGTGCCAAGACTGTCCGAGTAGGTCAAAGTAAATATATAAGTGCCAGAACATGTATGTATAGTAAATGAAATAAAAAAAGACAGCATCTGTGTTGGCATCCAGCTCAGGAACGATTGGGTGCCTTGGTCCAAGGGCGTGAGCTCAGAAAGATGTTTGAGATGGGCAATATAAAATAAACAATTAAAATACAAAATAACTCTTAATCTATAACTAACTTAATCTATTGCATTTTCATGCTTAATGACAGTACAATGCTTGATTTCTGAGAGAGTTACCGACAGATAGGAATTAACAAAGGATTTTTTGTGAACCTGCGCAGGGACTTTTTTGTACAGGTTAAAAATCAGGAACTATGTGGGAATTTTTTCCCGCAACTGGGAGATTTTCGGGACAAGTGTATACTTGTGGTGCCACCATCATTGTGAGATCTGTGAAAGTTCTGAAAACATCGCAACCGAGCAAAAGATTGTCGTAACTAATTACAGAAGTCTTGATTTTTCTTATTATTTCAGGTTGGAAACCTATGGTTTATTCTTCTACTGTAATAATAATTAAGTAGTGTTGAAAAAGTATATCGTACATTTGCGAGCATGACATTTTCATTTTATTTAGTTTGCTTCACAGCTTTTACCGAAGGTTTGAAGCAATGATATGTTTTGATTGCAGGATAAGCAATGGAGAAAAGGACCCCCGAGTGGTTCTTGCAGAGCAAATAGCCAAGTATCGAGAGGTGTTCCAACTCGCAACACAACAAGTGAGTTGTCATGATCGGTCACAACCTAACCCAACCTATCCTAAACCAACCTCTAAGTAAAAGCACCACCAAGTTAGGTTCTAAATTTCATAAAAATTTTAAGGTGTTTTTTTGAAAACTTGTCTATTACTGTAAAAGAATAGAAAATTAAAAGTGTGATGCCTTGAGGTAAAGGTAGTTACTATTTTAGATTTAAGAAATAGGGCACTAAGCCAGGATATGCTATCAAAAAGGAATAGAAAGGAGAGAAGGCTCACATGGATGAAGTAGAAACACATAGAAGAACACAGACTGTCAAATTTTCATCCCAACTAGGGCCTTCGTCCGCGACAAAAATTCCTTTTTTGTCTTGACAAAGGCCCTTCGAAAACAGATGGGAGCCAGTTGGTAAATGTGGGTTAGGAGGAGGCCGAGTAGTGGTCGGATCCCCAGATTGTTGCAAATGCAAACTAGAACAATGATATTACAGCGCGGCAAAACCTCTTCCAAATCACCACAGACCCCCCTTAATATTCCGTTCTAGGCTGAGAAGATAGACACAGCGCTGGCTCAGTACCTGCAGACAGCGCCAGTGGCCGTTGCACCGGGCACCACAACTGACACACCCACAGTAGTGACACAGTGTCAGCGGTGTCAGTGCGGGGTGACACTGAAGCAGAGGCCCAACAACGCAGGCTGGTACCTGGGCTGTCTAGGCTATCCTGACTGCAACACTAGTCTCTGGTTCCCCCGCGCGTCCTGGAAGTGCAACTCGATACCGCCCCGTGTCCAGAGGTGAGTAGAGCCGAAGATAATGTTATAGTAGGGAGATTGTGCATAGACGCTACATGGTTGAGGCAGCAAAATCAACATAGTTGCGGCAGTCCAAGCACAGATAGAGCTTGCAGTCTTTCTCCTTCCTCGGCACCACATGTTCGAGTTTGTCCAATGTCTTAGTGACCGAATCGTGCGATTTTCGAGAACAAACGAACTTGCGCTTGCCTCAGTGGCTCTACCTGAGACCCTTAAAATAATTCCCTACAAATCAATTGGTTCAGGCGTTGAAAATAACAGACTTTCCCAACCGATTTAAGTTGACAGTAAAATGCCTAGGAAAGTTATCTAGATTTGGGGTCATTCACTAGTCACCTCCCCTGAAGTCCAGACTTCTCTCCACTTGACTTTCTTCTGGGAATACCTCAAAGTCTAGATCAACTTTCCTCCTATTTGACCCTAACTGAAGGAGCGTATTTGTCAAGAGATGGAAGCGATTCCTGAAGCAGTCTACTGTGCGGTCTTCGCAGATGTAAGGGTCTGGCTAACGGAGTGCAGCTGCCGACAGGATGAACATCTCGATGAAATAATCCATCGCACATCATTTCCGAGAGATATTCTGTAAGATATGTACCTGGATATTGTTTTTACAAAAGTGGTTTGGCTGTTATACAGTTTTTAAATGTGCATTCTTTCCTGGGCATTTCCACCCTGTATTTTGAAACAACATTGGATGAAATGTTGAGTTGTTTTTGCGTTGGCTTGTTTCAGTGTGGTCCGACCGTGAAGCAGCTGAGGTTCAAGTTCCGCCCAGGCTCCATGTCTCCGTACTATCCGAACTCTCACACCGGCTGCATCAACGGATGTGACACTCGTCTTCTAGACATGCTCAACATTCAGCCCCTCTCTACGATAGGTGAGCTGGCTGAGTGAGTGAGGACGGAGGGGTTCTGAATTTCTGCGGCATGTTTGGACGAATTTTAGTCATAGGTGGACGGTCGGGACAAGATTTGTTTGGGAATTATCTGGACAAGAAATATGTTTGCCACTAATCAGAGATGCGATAGAGTTTTCTCTTCAGGATTTATAAAGTCAAATTAAAAATTGGTGAGCTTTTTTTCCTGGTTATTGTGTTGAAAACTACGGAACGTTTTGAGCCACCAGTAACAGCACAACCATAAGGCCCAGCAGAAAACAAACAAAGGTAACTACAGGTGGGTATACAGAGTTCCAAGAATTCTGGGGAAACTGGGAACAAGTCAGGAGTTTTGTCCGTAAAGGGAGAAGTTTTGAGAAAGTAGTGACTTTGTTCTTTGTTTGAAGTTTGTTGTTGACGATGGGAGGATTTCAGAAGTTGAACTATTATTGCGGACATTTTCCATCGTTAGTGAACAAAAAGGATCACGACATTTCGGGATCTGCAATCTACCTGTTCGGGGTAGGGTTAGCTCGTTCAGTTAGTGGGCGTGTTTGTGATTCGTTTGAATTTACTCGGTGACTTGTTTACTTTCATAGTGTGGCTTGTGTTTGTAATATTGTAGTTTTGTTTTTCTCTAGGCTATTACTAAATTCTAAGGTTTAATTTGTTGTTTGACTTAACAACTACATGTTGTTTGGTAGAGTTTGACTGGTCAGCTACGCTGACTACTTTTAGGCTAGCTCATTTTCTAATGTTCTGTGTTATGTTTTAGGTTATTTTCACCTGAAGAGCGGGATCAGATTGCAGATCGAAGCGTCGTGATCCTTTTTGTTCACTAACGATGGAAAATGTCCGCAATAATAGTTCAACTTCTGTAGTGACTTTGTAGCGGGCAATAATTGGAGTCTAGATTTTCTCATGAATGGCAATGAAAGTTCTGATTTCTTCTCAAACACTAACAAAAGTTATGATTTGTATATGCGAACAAACTTTCTAAATTTAAATGTGAGTGTAAGTCGAACAAATCACTAAATCACTATTTGAGATGCCGACCACTCTCAGGAGGGTATTTTAAGGCAAATATGTGGTGAAGGATGAGTTTGATGAGTGGTAATAATGAGTTATGAGGTGTAGTCTTGTTACAAACTAAGGCCGACTCTTCCTTAGAATGGGTCATTAATTAATAGCCCAATGATCAATGGAAATACACGAACCAACGGCTTAACGTGACTTCCGAACCACGCAGGTGATGGTTTGATATATCTAAACGATGGTGGGAGTTGATGCGGGTATCATCAGATGATCACTGAGACTGTCTGAGCCGCTTTAGACCTTTATCATCCTCAAAACCTGACCTCCATGAAGCTGGATTACAGGACCACGCCACGAGTCCCAGTCAATAGTTTTGTACTCCAGAACTGAAATATCGACAAAATTCTTTCAGAAGGAATATGAGAAATACAGAAATATAACTAGAATCTCGAGGGTTAGGAGTAACTAACTACCATATTCGGAATATAGTAAAGAGCTTTTTATGATTTTTAGAGGATCAACAAGTAGCAATAAGAGTAACTGATGTCGTAAAACACAACTTTGGTAACCGTTGTTGTCACTGTTTTAATTTTCATTTAACCCCACATATAGACTAAGTTGTTAAGCTCAAGTATGTCCAATGATTAGTTACTGCGTTGGAAACGTGTCTCAGTGTCGGTATCTTGTCCAGGTGCACAAAACCGAGGACCTACACAGGAGCCGTCCAGAGCGTCGTCCAGCGGCTACTCGTCCAACCTCACAAGTAAGCACCGGCGAGCACGGAAGTGTATACAGGGTGTGTCATGTCAGACGCATCTATCAGCTGGCTCAGCACTTCATTCCGGCAGTGGTGCCATAAGACACAGAATTAAAACCTAAATAAATGTTTGGATTTTAACAACAATACAAATTTTAGACGAATGATTTTTATTTGATTATTTTTATGGAAGTGCAGGATTGAATTCACCCGTTTGGGCCAAAAACACTTTATCTTGTTTGATTTTAGACAATTTTTGGGTAACATTGAAAATTAATTTTAGTGGTTACAATTAAAAAGAAGCGGTTGAAAAATTGGGGAGGTGTTTTATAGTCTATCTAAATATGTACATTTACCCTACAAAGTCTAAATTTGTCTTCTATTTGTGAGTTTCATAAAAAGTCTACTGAAAATTCTCATCAGGTGAAAATTCTTTTTAATCTGCCCTTTCCACCTAAAGTCCCCAAAAATCCCTTCCACCTGAACAAGTTTTATTTTTAGGGATAAAGAATTTCCAGGCCAATTTTTATTTTCGTCTTTATGAAAGCACAAGGAAGAAGCGATTAGCATCCCTCCTATAAGGCTATTTAGAATAAAATAATCATTGATGAGATAAATGATTAATGCAGATCTCTAACAGTTTCAAAATTGTATAATATTTTTCAGATAATTCATCTAGAGCGCCAAGAAACCAGTTTCAAAACTCATTCATTGGTAAGAAAGATGTTGTCTGAATAAGATTTATAAATATATCTCTCAATGAAGTTAGTTGGATAAAAATATCAAAATAAAATAAAAGGTTTCAATTCAGTTTAATTTTTAATTGTCTCTATTAAATTTGTAGATAACTCAGACGATGACAACCAACCTGGGCCTGCGTGGCCGAGAAACAATACAACAACAAACAACCGACCTGCATGGAACAGCAACAATAGTACAACAACAAACAACAGGCCAGCGTGGAACAACAACAGTACGACAACAAACCAGAGACAGTCTTTTGGAAACAGCAATAACAACTCAAATTCAGGTGCACCAGTGTTCCGCACGCTTGGTTGAAATCGTAATAAGTACTACTTTTGTTTCTTTAGTTCTCACCTAGAAATTTGATTACTTTACCAAATTGTAGTAATTTTGAAATTTTGTAGCCTATTGTATTTATTTATATTTCAATTCTTTTCTTTTTATTCATTTAGTGAAATTTACAAATTTAAAATGAATAAACATTAATTAAATTGACCAGTTGAAATAATTTATGTGCTTTTTGCAGATGATGTGTGTTGCAATTGCGGCGTACAAGCAAAAAAGTAAGTATACTTGAACTATGTTGGGGCTTATTAAGACTTTGCCACACAACCACTCTAGCTATGTTTTAGAAATAGACGAGCCCCGACAGTTTTGGGACATTTTATTGCCCAGCAGGCTGGGTGGGGGTAAAATAAATTTAAGATATTTTCACAATAGGGAAAATTTTGTAGCCATCTAAAGGGACTTTGTATTTTAGTTACCTAATTGATTAATGACGTTTCTAAATATTAATATTTAGTCGCAAACACCGAAAAGTGTATACTTTTTGAAATTATGGTGGTCTCTTAATTTAATTGTGTTTCTATTTCTATTTAACTGCACTTTTGTACATAATAAACTGTACCTGCCTCAAAGGTGCAGGAGTAATATTACAGTTTCTAATGTTTTGATTGTTGTAAGCGATAAGATGAAATGGATTTCAGGCTAAGAGTGGTTAGAGACACGCCCAACAAGGGACGTTACTTCTTTGCTTGCTCCAAGAACGAGGGCGAGGGCAGGTGCAACTTCTTCCTGTGGGCAGACGAAGGCGAAGGAGGCGGTGCTGGTGGAGGAGGAGGAGGTGGTGGAGGGGGTGACGACGGCTGGGGAGGAGGCGGAGGAGGAGGTGGAGGGGACTTCAGGGGAGGGGGGAGTGGAAGTAGGGGAGGCACTACAAACCCCGAGGCGGCAGAAGACCAATGCATCACAGTTCCGGGCGAAACCCTATGAGGCCAGAGGTAAGGTTTGTTCTGTAAGAGTTCTCACTCCGCGGGAAATGTTCCCAAGTAAGAGTGCCCTGAGGTTCCATCTTTTGAGGGATTGTTTTTTCTTTTTAATTTTAAATTATATTAACCAATACTATGGCTCAAGTTCTCTTAGGTTAGGACGGTTGTAGGGGAGATAATTACTTAATAGATTATACCTTTTTTGTAGCTGGCACTTTGTTATTATTAAAGATTAAGAGAAAATACTTTTGCACTTGTTTAACATCCATTAGTTTTATTCACATTAGTTTGTTTTGTAAACAATACAATAAAAGTAACATATGGTTTTTAAATTGGAAAACATATGGTAGAGTACCAACATTGATAATAAATAAAACATTAACACAAAATACTATACAACGGTTTAGTCCACTCTTACACTCAAACTCAAATAATATTATTATAAAAAGAAAATAGTTTATTGTAAAGTTCGGCAGACATCCCAAATCAATAATTAGTTTTGTCCGTGGCAAAACTTGGTCCTGCCAATTGTTGAACATTTTCCAGGCCTTTTGGCACCCAGTGGATTGCAGAAAGTACGGTGTAGACCAAATGTTAAAAATCGAACATTATTAACTTTGATTTATTGTTTTACAGATAAAAAACCAGCAAAAAATTCAACAGGGAAGCAAAAACTGTGCAGTGTTTGCAGAGAACCAGGTTTGTTACAGCTAAAACAATAATTGTTATAATATGATTACATAAATATATTTGTTATAATGTTGTTATATAGAAATCTTAAGTATCAACTAGTACATTATGAACATTTATTTTATTGCTGGTTTAGTATCAAAATAATTGGACCTCGTTAACAAATTAAGGTTTAATGCTAGATTTAAGAAATAGGCCAGTTTACAGTGACAGCAAATTAAGGTTTAAGTTATTCTCACTGTATGTGAGTAGTTTTTAAACATTTAGTATTTACCTACAGTTATGATTTTACACCTAATTGTAAATTGTATGGTAATTTCCATCTTATTGGTTTCAATGTTCAAAAAAAGGGGGTTCAGTTCTTGGCAATATGGGTAACCTAAGCCATTAGTTTGGAAAATAAAAAAACTAATGCTCGTATATTTTTGTAACAAGCTAAAATGGTAAAATAGATGGTGAAACAAGGGAAAATAGGATATTCAGCTAGCCTACCTGAAAAATACAATGTCTGGAGGCTATAGGCTAATAAATAAAAATAGATAGGCTAATAAATGGAGGCTATTAAATAGAAGCACAGATAGTTTTCAGATGTACGCTGATACTATACCGTACATCGTCCTTACTGAGGGTTTTGTCAAAACACCATGGTAGACAGTTGCCGCGGTAGATTAAATACTTTCTGTAGGTCTTAATAATCGTGTTCATACAAAATTCTACAAAAACAAATGTATAAAAAATTGTCTAGGCTTTTGGCTTGGAAGGTTACAACAGTAAACACATGTTCATAACAATTACTTCAAAAC
The DNA here is from genome assembly GCA_018831715.1 of Matsumurasca onukii. NCBI lineage: Eukaryota > Metazoa > Arthropoda > Insecta > Hemiptera > Cicadellidae > Matsumurasca > Matsumurasca onukii. The sequence continues at coordinate 3,626,286 of CM032060.1, forward strand.
AGCTGCAATAACTGTCTGAACATAGTCTAAGTAGAGAAATTATAGAGGTCCTAGGTTTAGTCCACCAGTTATTATACAGGGTCAGGCAAAAGTGTGGAAACGCCTTTATAACCAGTTTTTTCAGCACAACCGAAATTGGAAAATTTTATTAGAGGAAACAAAAGTACCTTTTAATGTATACTGACACTTTGCCCCTGTTTTCAAAATGGGGGATTGGGGGGGTAGCCCCATAATTTTCATAGGGAAGTGATCGAGTGACACCTCATTTTGAAGGTCTTAGAAAATGTTGATGAATGCTGAAAACTAGATGTCTCTATCTTAACCCAGAAGCAAATCCCCCATTTTGAAAACTGGGGCAAAGTGTCAGTATGCTTTTAAAGGTACTTTTGGTTCCTTTAATAAAATGTACCAAGTTCGGTTGCGCTGAAAAAACTGGTTAAAAAGTTATAAAGGCGTTTCCACACTTTTGCCTGACCCTGTATATTACTACTATAAATTATTATATATGCTTAATCTGGAGGAAATTCATTGGTGTAATACAATGAAACAGCTGATTGTTGCTTTGTCGTAGGCCACACGAGACTCACATGTCCTCTGAACAGATGACACTCCTAGACACGCCGAGAGCGCAACACGCACGTACCTGTCAGCATAACCCAGCTTGTAAATATACACTAATTTATTACCTCTGAATCCACATGTTGTTGATCATTACATCCTCATCTTTCATAAGTGAAGTCATCTGATGCCAAGTAGGAATCTTAATCTCGGACAAGTGCTGCTGGCCTGTCAAGTTTGAGGCTCATATTGGATAGGCAGTCGTAGGTTAGCATTAAGGGTGGACAGCATTTTTCCCTTCAGACAAAAATCGGGCAAGAAACATTTTTTCTTGCTTGATTTCTGGGTGGGGTTAAAAGCTTTGTTGTAGTCATTACAAATTATTAAGAAAAGGTTGCAAAATTGAAAAAGGTTTTTCTTGGAATAAAAGAAAGTATATTTACCCTACAAATCCCAATCTTGTGTTCCTTTTGTGAGTTTAAAAAGAAATTTGTATGGTACTACAGTAGACCCTCGATAGAACGGACTAATGTGGCGGAAGGTGGTCAGTTTGAAAAATCCGGACGATGAGGGATACGGTAAGCATATCCTGGTGCATTGGATCGATAAAATAGACTCAAGATGGCGTAATTTGAGGTCCAGATGGTTACTGGCGTGTTTGGCTGAGCCACACACCTTAAAACCATACTCTGCGTAGGCGTACTCTCACTGAAGGTCTTCGAAAATAAAAACATGTTTTCGTTTATTTAAATTTTAATTTTTACCGAGGGTGGTCGGACCATCGAATCGGTCGGCGAGTCACGTTCGGCGGCGTCTACTGTACATGGTTGTCCTTCTTTGATACAGGTGTTTTTTAAGCATGACCAACTTTCAAACTTTAGTATGTCATTCTTTACAAGCTATACAATCTTAAAGTGTATCATTGGTTTGTTCACTTCAATACCTATCAGATGGTATGTATTGTTGTAGTAATATAGTGGTTTTGATTTGCTAATTTGATGTTATTATAAAATAAACGCAATCATGGTTTTAAGCAAAGACCAATGCGTGCTTATTGTTGAAGAACACTTTAGAAGAAGATAATTTCTTTTTGTCAAGAGGAATTTGGGGTAAAGTTTACAGGTGTTAATATTCCAAACAAATCTAAAATTCACAGATTTGTAAAAAAATTTAACAAAATAGGTTCTGTAGGGAACGGGAAACATAACAGAAGGTGGACTGTACTGAATAAAGAAGTGACGGATAATGTTAGGGTTGGGTTAAAAAATTCTTATAAATAATCTTTCAAAATTTTGAAACAACAAAAGCTGATAGCCTACTAACGCCTGGATACTTGATCTTAAACGCATCTAGAGTTAGGGGCATAGAAGGGGAGTAACTATTACACTTGTCTCTGACAAACCCCCGTAAGTAAAATCACGTGACGATAAGTCATCTTGACCGCCAGCACTTCAAAGGATTGTCTTCATTTTCAGAACGTCCAATCCAACGGTCTGGCAATGTATCATTCAAAAACACACTTTAGGCTTGTAATATGGAGAAGCACCATCTAGCTGGAAGTCTAAGTCTGGAACACCCTGTATAAGCTGAGGAGTCATTCTGACAAGGTATGTAAGTACATGATTCAAGTTACAGTGTCCGAGGACAGCCCGAAACATTCAGAATATATATACATTCACTTATCTTGAATTGCCTCACTCAACGAGTACGCAGTTTCGATGAGGGGCTTTTTTACTAAAGATGGTACTCCACAACGAGACCAAAATATTTCTAACAAATTATAATATTACTTGTACAAAATATAAAACAAGTCTGTGAATAAAGGCTCATATTTTGCAACTTGCGTTGCTTATTCATAGCCTAACACAACAAACTATAAAAAACACTTTTCAAAATAAAACAATATTTACACAATCACATGCTTTCAATAATAAGATTCTTTATCTTATGTTCAGTCCATCTGGTTGTCTGCGTTTTAAAATAAGTTGATGTGCAGTCTCGACATCTAGCAACTTCGCATCTGTAATAAATCTGGTCGGGGTTTTCCATGTACACTGCTTTCAGAGTAAATCCTTCTTCTTATGTTTTTACGTTGTGTTGTACGTGGGCTGATAAAGGTCTATTTGAATTTTGATGAGCAACGTCAAATCGATGATTAGTTATCCGGAATCTAAGGGGAGTTGTAGTTTTTCCAATGTAATCTTTAGGACAATTTATACTTCCTTGGATAGGATATTCCAAATTTGTTGAGCTGCTAGTGAAAGACTTTGATGGTTGTAAAATTTTACATGTTCGCACATGAGCGTGTTAAATGGTTTACATTCGGACGAAGTGGGATTTTTGTAATTGAATTTTGGTTGTGATAGGATATTTTGTAAATTTGGCGGTTCCCTAAAAATAATTTTAGGGGCTTTTGAGAATAAATTTTTGGTTTCTTGATGATTTTGTAAAATGAGGTATGCTATTTTCAGAACTTTATTGATTTTATGTAAGCCTGGAAAGTAGGTGGTGATGAATTTCGGATTGTTATTGCCAGCCTTGTTTATGATATTTTTTGGTGCTTTTATTTGATTTCTATTAATTTATCAGGGTAGCCTCTGTCGGTAAGGGCATTGGATAATTTACTGTACTAATGTATTTGTGGAAATCTGCTTGATCACTGCATAGATCCTTTGCTCTCAAGGAAAGACTTGATGTACTATTCAAAATTATAATGATGTTTTGATGCAGTGTGAGCCGGAAGAACTAGATTATGCCGACATTAATACCAGGGTTTCCAAATCATGGAAGCGGACGAACAACCGGTTAGTTTACCACTCCTTTTAATAACCCTGCACAAATAGTTGATAAAAAACAAATAGTGCAAAGCACTAAACAATTAGCAGGGTTTTAATTTGGCACCACCTCATAAAATTCTTTGTTTGAAGTTTTTTGTTGACGATGGTACAATTTCTGAGGTTCTGGCACCTGGAGATGGAGTCAGATCCCAAAACTTTGTGTACTTTTTGTTCACACAATAACAATGGAAAAAGTCCGTAGTAAAATGTGAACCTCTGTAGTATTAACTGTAGTAGTACTAGTAACCATTTGAAGGGCAACAAATCTCTTGTCTAAACCTGAGCAAGAGACGATGAAGCTAATAGGAGCATATCCATCATAGAGTTAAGACAGGGTCCGAAAGAGCGGCCGCAGGTCCAACTCAGAGTACCGCTTATAACATTGGATAAAAATTGCAAACTACGTTTTAGGCAAGTTAATTTACTTAAATGTGAAAATGTTCTCTGGGGAAGCATAGATCTATTGATGCTGCTTCATATAAACACTAAAACTTTAACTTTCCTCATCAAATTATTTCTGAACTAAAAACTGGATTTTTCCACAAGAATACAGCACTCGAAATTCAGTAATTAAAATTATCCAATCATAGAGTTAAGCAGTCTGCACTGACCTTATTACATAAATGTAACACACTTTTCAAACAATCTTTTTACCATTATTTAAACAAAAAGTTTACTGTACTTTCACAAATTAGATGTAATTTTTAGGAAAATCAAACACATGACCACATAAATAATTTAAATAAATTTTTAATACAAAAACAAAATATACACAGATTTTTTCACATAGAACAACTATACAACAAGAATATACATAGATTACATCAAGTGACAACAATTTATTGAAGATTGCTAATATAATACAAATCCTCAATTAAAAACGGTTTTTAGATTTAATACACTATGTACATTTTGATTCCCAACAATGTTTGCATAAATTAGGCGTACAATACTTTTAATCCTTAGAAAAGTACTGTATTGTTGACATGAATTATTATTGTAAATTACACTAATCTAATAATGTTAAAAACAACCAGTTCTGTGTTTAAAATATTTTATCTATACAATAAACAGTTAACATGCTTGTAAACAAAAATTGCTCCACTAAACACAAAGTTTAGATAAAAAAATAAATAAATACAAACTATTCTGATAAAACTGTTAAAATATTAAATAATTGAAAACTATTATCAAAACACATGTTAGTAATTTATAACCATACTGTTTTAAAAATTGTAATAAATCTTTAAAGCTATGGTTTGCTAGGAAGCCGTGACCGCTACATTACGGCCGTAATATGACGGTGAGTTCTGTTTTAAATGTAATCAGACGAGAGTGGTTTCCTAGAGAACGGTGGACGTAAAGTAGCGGTGAAAACTAGTTAAGGTTTTTCTCACCAGGTGACGCGTTTTGTTTTGTAAACAAAAGTCTAACTTACATTACTATATATGTAAATAAACTTTAAATATTGTGTTACGTTCACCGCTACATTACGGCCGTAATACAGCAATCAACGCTTTCCTAGGAAACCATAGCTTAAATAAACTTGCTAACCTCAAGATTTCATAACTTATTTTCATCAATACTAAAAGGAAAAATAATAAATGTAACGTGTTTTCACTTGTTAGAAAACCTTCTTCGTGTAAACAAGCTCTACCTGTTTTATACATAAATAAAATTAAATACATAATAATGCACCACAACAGTTATAAACACAATGACAAACGTTTGAAAATGTAGGAAAAAGGATATACAATTATGTGATATTCACTTTAGCAACACATTTTTGACTAAGTAAAAAACACGTATACTTGCTTGCTGGTTTCAAAAATAGTTGTATCATAATGCTACAATGTAATTGGATTATTAATCTGAATTGTAAGCATGTAAAATAAAATAAATAAAACAAAACAGAATACAGATATACAATAAAATAGAAACAATAGTTAGGAATTCTTAGCTATCCTTCCTATTACAAACGTTAAGGTGATTCAGTGTTATTTTTTTCATTACATTTGTAAGTATATGCAATGTTAACTAAAAATACCTGCTGGAATGCAAAGCTAAATAAAAAAGTTGTTTGGTATAAAAATAACAAACCTGTTTGAAAAGGGCAAACCGTTTTATTCAGTTTTAACTGAGTCCTCTCATCTTTAATATATAAACAATAAAACATTGGTTTCTTATACCCAATTAAGATATTTTTGATATATAATTATTGTAAAAGAACGGAAAGAATAGAAAACAAAAGGCTTCTTTTATTAAGAGACATAGAAATTAGCAAATAAAAAGTTTGGAAATAAAAATCTCACCAGCTATTAGTATTTTGAATTAGGAGTTGAATTTTGTAAGCCCCTGGTATGCGTCTTGATAGAAAAAACAACTCCACCTTATTTGATATAACCAGAGAGTCCTGGAGATTAACATTTTACTTAAAAAATTTTAGAACAAGGGATCGTTTGATTCCAGAATTCCGATCCCGGAATCAGTGTAACCAAGAATCGGTCAGCCAAAATGTCAGTTTTGGAATCAGAATAAATTTAGTACCATTAAACATAAAATATACTTATTTCTTGTGTTTCACGCTGAAATAATTGTTAACACTTATACCGAAACGTCGGTCTCACAAACCGCCGGACACTTCAGCGGAAATATAATTCCTATACTCTCATGCTAGTATTGTCCATCATTATAGTAACTTCTTCCAACCTCTTCCACTTGCTAGAGATAATATTTTTGTTTAATTTCATTAAAATTTGTGACCTGACTGAACGATCTCATGAAGCTATGCACGTGGCGTAGAAACTCTCGACCAAAGCTTATGGAAGGTCTCTCAGACCGAAGGTTTCGGTTAGTGCTACTACTGAAAAACTCAATACGATTTATATGGGGCCTATAAGACCTAGAGTTTTGCTTAGTGTTACAAGACTAGGGTTTCGGTATAAGTGTTAATAACAAACTTTACCTAGTAGAGATTTACATTACAACATTAGTAAAGTAATTTTTATACAAAGTTTTTATGAGAATCTTTTTATGACATTTTTAAAATTGTTAACTTCTAGCTTATTTTTAGTTTGATGACCAAACTCAAGGTTTCTTTCAAAGCAAATCCTGAAATGTGACAGGAGATACATACTCGCAAGTTGGTGATTGAGGAGTTAAAACTCAAACAGGATTACAACCAAGTAAATTTGGAAAAAAGTGAATGATTAACTTACTGAAACCCAACTGATAGCGAACAGTTCAAAACTTTCAAGTTTAGTTAGTTTTAAGAATCCTTTAACTTCTCAACCGCTTAAATTTGTGTGATGCAAGGTGAAATCAGACAAGTCTACTTCTTGTGTATCCTAGCGTGTTTGAACATTTCCCGCCTACTCTCGAACCTGCGGCCGCAGTCTCTCTGCGGACACACGAAGCTCTTGATTACCTTGTGCCCGGTACTTATGTGTTGCCTTAGCTCAGAGAGCCTTGCGAACCTCTCACTGCAAGTCGAACACGCAAACTCCAAGTTCTCCTGAGCCTTCACATTCGGGTGCTCTTTGAGCTCGAAGATACTTTGCTAAAGATTGAAGGCGAACTTCGCGAATTGCTTTTTGTTACGATGGTTTTGTTGAATGGTTTTCTTTTGTTTCTCATCTCTGTTTTAGAATTTACCTCCTTGATTTGGGTGTCTTTTCCTGTTTCTTTTGAGGTTGCTTTTTTATCTCCATCTTCTTGTTTCGCCTGCTCTTTGAGCCTGTGAGATCTCCTCTCCACTGTTTGTGCTTTTTCTTGATTTTTAGTGTTGATTTTCTTTAAATTTGATCTGTTCTTTTTCAAATTAGATTCTGTTGAAGAATTATGCTCAATCTTTTCAACTCTTTTTCTTAAACGTAAATTTCTACTTTCAGACTTTTGATTTTTGGTAACTTTTGAGATCGCAGCATTGTGCCTTGCCGTCAGTTCTTTTCTTTTCCTTAGGTATCGGCTGGTTGGCCTCCTCGAGTTGTTTTTTCTGGACTCTTCTGTTCGCAACTTGTCCAACTCCGTCAAAGTCTCGGGGGCACTGAGAGTGGCGGAGGTGTCAGACAGTCTACACAAGGAGTCACGGGCGCTTATGGTACTCGAATTATCAGAGAATCTGCCCGAAGTATCCAGAAGATCTGCCTCGACTTCTTGCCCCAGACTTGTCACTAGTTTTGTCAGTCTTATAAATTCATCATCAGATTTTTTCAAAGCATTTACATTAGGAATTTCAAGCAGGTCATTCTTGTACTCTTGGACGTCCTCTGAAGATTCGTTACTCCTTCTTTGTCTTTTGCCTATCTCTGAATGTTGTTCTGTCAAATTCCTTTCCGGTAAGGAATACGGAGCGAAAGGTGGTTCCTGGTTCCTACTTAGGTCTTCAAGTTTTATAATACTATCAGTCTTTGAGCAGTTTAATTCATCTTCGCTGCTTTTTGGCTGTCTTTGGATGAGGACACATTTTCTAACACCGTCTTGCATCACGTCGACTTTTTTAATTTTTGAGTCCAACGCGTTGCTGTCCTTGATCCATTTCACGTTGATGCACTCTTTGATATGCTCTTTTGTCGCCTCTCCTCTGCTGCCCAGCACCTGCCAGCTCCTCGACAACGACATGTCTGTCATCTTGTGCTTCGAGAACATGTGCAGCCGTAGCGTCGTGTAAGTCAGGAATATTATCTTACACAGCAAACACTTGTACAGTATTTTATTTTTTGTTCTTCTCTTCATGCGTGGTTCTGGGGATGTTTCTAGCCTTTTATCTTCGTTTGGAGGTGATTTTCCCATAGGCTTCAAAATGATAACAGGAGACTTTCCGCTCGAAGCGTAGTCTTTGAGTTGAGCAATATTGGCCAGCATATTGGGCGGGACTTTAATGATTTGGCGAGGTGAAACTTTCGGTGACACATTGGTCTGACTAGGGTTCACCGATATATTACTACAGAGTTTTGCTTCTTCACCGTCATCAACAGATTCTTCCTCATCTGATTCATACGGTTCGTTGCCGTCTTGCAAGTCAATTGCATTACTGCTTCCTGGAAATAGACATTTCTTCAAAGGCAGCACTGGAGCCTGATTGGGAACAGACCCTGATGTCTTTGATGCTCTTTTGAATTGGCGACTGTACAATGGTTTGAAAGATGAATTTAGGGCTATAAGGTTATTAATACCTTTAGGGGAGCCCTTGAGTAGAACTTCCTTCGGTTGTTCAAATTCAGACTCAGGTTCGTATGTAGGCTTGGAAGTAAATTTCGGTTTTTGCAAGTCTACCAGCCTTAGTCTCTTCTTCGGTCCCGTAGTGATAGTACTCGATTGATTCGTTTCGTTTGTCGGCTTGGAAGTAACCTTGATCCTCTGAATATCTGATAACTTCAACAGCGGTTTTACTTCACTATTGGGAAAACTCAACAGACCAGTAGGAGATTTCATCATCACCGGGCTTAGTGGAGAAGCTGTTTTACTCCCAGGAGGGGAGATAAGCTTCAGTTTCAGAGGGGAAATTTTCTTGTTCGGCAAAACGATTGAATTCACCAAAGGTATGGTAGAGGACGGAATTTGTGGCCTCCGCAGTAGTGTGGCGTTGGGAGCGATCTGAAGTTTCGGTAGTTTTGTAGGACTCGCGGCAGGGTTGCGATACAGGATCAACTCATTGGCCTTGAAGAGTCGTGGTGGCTTGCGGAGAATCTTGACCAGTGGCTGATCGGTAGTGATTAACGGTTCAGCCCTCGCGACATTCTGCATCTGCGACACGTACCTTGTGTTCTTGGTCACAAACAGGAACTTCCGGCTGTGGGCAAATGTAGGGGCTTTCTGGCACTTTTCCTAAACAAAACCAAACAATTGCCGAGTGTTTAGATGTTAAATTTACATTTCAAGTTTATTTTTTAGTTAAAGAATTGTTTTCAAGAATGTTGATGGGTACAAACAATCAGTTAAAACTTTCTCTTTTGCTCTAAAACAGCACAAACGTCTCATTTTTTAAATGTTTTAATCGTCAGATTAGAGGCCTAATGAGAAATCAAGGTAGGACTACTATTGGAGATGAGTAAAAAGCGGTGTTGGTTATAAGCGTGTTCTATTTTTTAAATAGCTAGAATTTTTCAGAGAAAAATTGACTCACCAAATCATCAGCAGAAATGGCCAAGGGGTCGATTGATGGCTCCAATCTAAAATAAGAAAAACTTAATTAAAACCAAACAAGTTAACTTATTGATACAAACTTAAAAACGTCTAACACCTAGCAAAATTATGTTGAGTACAGCCACCGCTAGACATATTCAGTTTGGGGAAAATATTACGTTTGTACCCTTGTCCCTTTAGGTACGAAAGAAATCATACTTATTTGTTGATATACTTTCCCCTTCCCACCCCCCAGTCATTAACTGTAGTTAGTACCTGCTCAGATTACTTTACACTAAGGTACATCAAAATTAGAGTGGCTCGTACTATTTGCTGGGCAGCTTCGTAGCTATACGGATGTTGAACATGCTCCGTCCTCACCAGGGGAGATTGGGTAAGATATCAGTGTGAGAGGATGTGGCAGCAGGGTAGAATACAACTTGTATTGATCTACTAACGAAGTACTAACAGCTCAGCCTTAATGGCGTAGCGTGATCGGTTAGTAATTTTTGCGATGATGATCGAAAGTGAAGCGTTGAACTTAACTGTTGTTCCGATTACTGCAAATAGAAACAATAAGAAATATTACAACTTCTCGACACTTCGACTATTGTAACTATCGATTTAAGCGACTAGTTGTGTGTGCTGTTATTTTCCGGCTGGAGGTTATTTTGTGGCGACTGCCATCTTGACAAGCTTGTTTGCCCATTATAAATATTGCATCATCCTCATATCTCGTCCGTTCTCAGTCACTACTGGACATCAATGTTACCTAGTACATTGTTCAAACTGGCACTTAATATTTGGAGCGAATCTTCTAGTTTACAGCGCAAATGCGTGTTTCAAATAACTTCTAGTCAATTTTATGGTATAACAAATTTTGTCGGTGTTCATTGCTTTTCACGTCTCGAACTTTAGAGAATAAAACTCGTCAAGAAAAAAAAGTCTCGTCTCGATCTCGAAATCTCGAGATCTCGGACATCTCTAATCTTGTGGGAGGGAAGTGTTGATACAGCTCACCATTATCTTAGAGATCAGCTACGTTGTCGTTTCATCTCATGATTGTCTGGCCAATTGAACCCAGTCACATTTCTCTCCCTAACCCATACTTATATTCCGGTATCAGCACAATATGCCTATTCAGACGTGCATAAGGTAGGTGACACATTGATCCCCTCAATCTAACATCTAATTGAATCCACCCCTCCTTCAAATCCTGATATTACGAATGCACAGCAACAAAATCACTCACTCGTCGGTGTTGTGTTCTTCCTGGTCGCACTCCACCTCCTCTATGGGGTAGGGTTTCATCAGCACGATATCCGGAGTGCACTGGATATCCTCTGCACTGCCACTGTTCTCCTCCTCCATGTCACTCAGAATCTCCTCCTGGAAACAACAATCCTAATCAAGTAGAACACAACAAAAAACTTCCAGATGGTAAAATTCATGGTTTTCAGCAAGATTTGTTTGGCAAGACTGACATGAATTAAGTGCTTGTACAGAAATTGATTAATAAGTTGTACAAAGTAACTTGTAACAGGTCAGTTATATTTTGGAGTAACTCATGGTTATATTTGAAAAAGGGTAAATTGTAACTACTGTTTTAAAGTAGGTTCCGAAGGTCTGGTGATTCTTCACAAGGGCTATTTTACTTCCACATTTGTTTTTCACTCAACCAGCCAAATTACAGAAACAATACAGGAACAAAACAATAACTATAAAACTCGAGCAGGAAATTCTTAATGTGACATTGCTGCGGAACAATATCCTAAAGTAAATTACCTAAAGCACTTATTTTAAAGACACTACTTTTAATTACAAAAGAACCCCTCGTATCTGACCCTAACGGCACCGTACCGTGGTCAGACCGTACAAAAGTAGGAAATCAGGATCATTTATGAGCACCAAAAATGTCTTTTTACAGGTAGAAAAATGAGTTTATTGTATCTGCTGACAGATTCGGTAGTATTTTAAGTGACAATGACCAAGAATGAGAACGAAACTGAAGCTAGTGACAGGAAAACAACATGTAGAGCAGTTGAGTCCCTATCATGTCTTGACAAGCTCGCGGTCTCGAGTGGTCTGCAAGTCGTGCGAGGGACTAGGTTTGTTATTCCGACGTCAGATATGAGTAGTTCTACTGTACCTTTATTTTGATTGTATCCATTTCCTTCACCCTGACTTCCCCTTCCTCTCCTCCCTCCTCCGGTGTATTGAATTTTTGCTCCCACTCCTCTTGCGTGTTCGTATCCTGCTCCCAATCCTGCTGTGTGTCTTCGTCCTGCTCCTTGACTTTGACCTTAACCTTCACTGGAGCCTGGGACTCACTGCTCTCCGACTCTTTGTTGAACACGTTTTCTGCAACAAAGTCAAAATATCTTTATTACATTAAAATACTATAAAGCCGGTTGTACAGGTGACTGACGGAACGAGTAAATGTTTAGGCACTTCCCGGCATGCTACCCCCTTCAACCATATACTCTTTTTGAAGCTCTTGGTGTGAAACCTTCAGGAAAAATCTAAGTCTTTTTTTAAGGCTCTGACAAATTGGCGGCCAAAAAGTCTGAAAATGTGCCCTTGTACTTATCCGTTAAAACTAAAAAAGACGTTAAGAATTAATTTTAAATTACAAGATCAAGCTTCACTAAAAGAATATTTTTTCAACTAGATATATAGGCCTACAACAGTGTATGATCAATATACGTGAATACTTTATGTGTATCAAGAACAATATAATACTTACTACACAAGGGATAGAAATAACACAGACCTAATCTCAGTTTTTCTCAGTAGCATAGAAATTGGTTCAAAGTTTCTAAACATTGTGCCGCAAAATTTAGAAAAGAAACATTTGTTTTAAAATTATTTTTTATTAAAAGAATTTTTTAATAAATTTAAAGGGACACTTAAGTTTGAAATCAGAATTCTTTATTTACAAAATCTTTAAAATATGTATAGGCGTCACAATATAAATTATTTTTTTAAATAAAGAATAGAGTCCTCCAGCTGAGAAATTCTGCTATGATGAAGAAGGCTCGTTCTTTTAGCCAGTTTTTAAGTTCTTTTACAAACCAGTTCTTCCAGAAGATTGTTCCACATTTTGGCTCCCATTTAGGATGGTTAGTTCTGTTGTGCTAAGGCGGTGAGCTGGTAGGCAAAAGTTGTTTGCATGTCTAGTGTTCTAATGGTGTATTTGTGCTCCACTTCTTGCAGCATCTGGTGCTTTGATGCCAACATAGGTCACCACTTCCAGGATGTAGAGACTTACAACTGTTAGAATCTTCAAGCTTTTAAATGTTTCTCTACAGGTTCCTCTTGAATGAAGATTTCCAAGGATTCAAATAACCCTTTTGTAATGTATGAGTACCCTTTGTAAGTTTCCAGCAGTAGTTCCTCCCCATACTGCTAATGAGTTACGACTTTGACATACCTGGGTAGAACTGGCGGTAGCCCTGGATGCAGTAGGCGTGCTCCTGGGACAAGGTGTCCTGGTAAGTGTGAGGATCTACGCAGAACACGGTCGGGAGAGCCGAGCTCTTCAACTTCTGCTTGCCGTCCTGGCGCAGCAACTCCCACTGACTGCGGTCAAAGTGTTTCTGCAAGTTAACGTTTCAGTTTCTGAACATCATCTAACTTTCCGTAGTTTTCTTTAATATAGGCCTACAGGGTGATTCTAAAACGGGGCGAAGGTTCAAGGGGGTTTCTTCTATGAAAAACTGCCAGCATGATTGAAATTTCAATTTTAAAAAGTGGCTATTTTATGGTTTTTAGACATTTTTTGCTTTAAACCTTAATTATAAGATAAACGGTGAGCAGGTCAAAACTGTTACAAATAACATTTCTTAGCTAATTTCAAATCCTATCTGTTAACACTAAGATCTTGAAAACCAGTTCAGATACAGGAGAATCCGTGGTAAAATACAAGGTAAAAATCACCGGTTTAGTTGCCTGTATTCGGCTAGAGTTTCTCCTGAAACTCTATTATTTCTGAATCTTCCTGGGAGCCTACTTCAGGTGACCTCTTTACGCAAATCACAAAATCAATAAACTGTAGCCTTCGTTTTCGTCTATCAATATACTGTGGTTCATTTTGACAACTTACGTCACAGAGGCCTGAGAATTTTGTAGGAGCCCAGTCACTCCGGTTGACCCTTCGATCCAGATTTGTCGTCGCTTCAAGTCTTTCCTAGGAAATAGCTTTAATCTTCCGTAAGGATCACCCCGTTCATATCTTGAAGAACATCCTCGTGCCACACATGATGGCATGATTCATCTGAACATAACATTCACAAATTCATACAAAAATAAAGCTGTAGCCTAAGCTTTTCATTTGTCACCTAATTTTTTGTTGAGGTTATCGCAAAATAAGTTTTTAGGGTTATTGCTTAGCGAGATAATGGTTCCAAAGGCAAAATCGAGACATCCCCGTCAAGTAAATTGTGAAACAAGGCATTTCTAATGATAATGTCTCAAGAAAGATAAGTATACTGAGAAGCTTGTGAACTGATGGGATACCACCAATATTATTATGAAACAAAACCTATATGACCAGATATAGCTTGGGTACAATGTTTTTTTCATTCTAATAGCATGCATTTTGTGATGACTAATGCAATTTATTTTATTTATTTATTTATCAACGACAGTGTCATTTTACAATAATATGCATGAAAGAAATGGTATATAACATAATAGCGATAGTGTGAATGGAATATAATTATAGTGCGCTTATAGATGGAGAAAGAGATATATAGAGGGTAAGCTATTAACAATGAATTTTGTGTGGCAATAAAGTTATCTTATCTTACATTAAATAAATATAAAAGAAAAGAACCATTTAAGAGCAGTAGCAATAGGTAAATTTAAAATTATTTATATTGTTTAAGTGTAGCCTACATAAACTTAATAAGTATAAAGGATGCGCAACAAATAACATTTCCCCCCTTCTTTTCCTATGGTTAAATATTTCTGCTCTATTATTTTCCATGAATAGGCCCAGTCAATGTAAATGCCATCTTGATAAGTTGGTCTTGCTTCATCCTTCCTGAATGAGCTCCTTTTTCTTTCGTCATTCTTATTACCTCCCATTTGAATGGTGACCGACTCTGCTGGATAAATCGATAATTTAAAATCTATATACACTATTTACAAGATGGCAAGCTAGAACTTTTCGACAGGAATTAGCCCAGCGGTAAAATTGCAAGTAACCAAGTCTTCAGGCTGCTCCTGAACTCCGCGGTGCCGAGTTTTCTTAATCTGCGGTAAGTTATTATACATTAGGCGAGATGTGGGTAGCAGTCCTTTTTTACTAAGCCTGCAGTACGGAGGTCCAGATGATCATTTCTTCGGATTGTAGGAGTGATGGTCTTCCTTGTTGCAAAATTGCCAAGGTTCACCTTCAAAATTGATAGGCTGGAAAGGATGTACTGACTAAATAGTCAATACACCCAGCTCAATGAATAATGGTCGGCAGTGGTCAATGTGGCTAGCTGATGAAACCAACCTAACAGCCTTCTTTTGAAAAATGAAAACCTCTCTACACCCTGGGCATGGCCCCAAACCTCTAAACCGTAGTTAATATGACTGTGGAACATGCCAAAGTAAATTGTCAGTAGGTACTGCTTTATTAACATTGGTTTTGTTATACGTAGCAGATGAAAACACGGGCTAACTTGATACACACATTATTTGTGTGACTTCTCCATGTCAGCTTAGGATCGAGTGTAAAGCCTAGGAGTTTCACTTCACTTTGTAAATTAGGTATTAGAGGTACTGTCCTTGCCAGGCTACATCATCACCTGTGTCTTATTTTCGTTAAG
Source organism: Matsumurasca onukii (assembly GCA_018831715.1). Classification (NCBI taxonomy): domain Eukaryota; kingdom Metazoa; phylum Arthropoda; class Insecta; order Hemiptera; family Cicadellidae; genus Matsumurasca; species Matsumurasca onukii. The sequence goes on from CM032060.1 coordinate 3,641,626, forward strand.
GCATAAGCGGTTCTCAGCAAACCAATCTTTTGCTCTTGCAAATTTCTGCTGGGCTATAAGTGCTGCCTCCTCCGGTGTCCTGCCACTTGCGTAGATGGACGTGTCGTAGGCTATTCCAGGCTACTCCTCTCCTTATAGTAGATTAACTTTCCAATCAAACATTTTCTGTTTAAATGTGTGTTTCTATTATAAATATTCATGTGTGTAGGTAGTGTAATACCGCTTCAAATCTTCCATGGTCTATTTAATTGTTTCTACGTTCATCTTACTTTGAATTGTATGAAGTTCTAAAATTTGCTCTGTAAGTCTTGAACCCTGTATTCTTTTTATGACCGTAGAATTTCAATCCTCGTTTCTTGATGTTTGAATGTACCAAGTTCATATTACTACCAAGTCTGAATGTTTGTGATTCAGTATTGATTGGGCCTAATATTTGTCCTTTCTCTTTTTTGCATTTTATCTTAATCAGTCTTTCTATTGAAATTAAGGTTTGCTGCATACAAGCACTCTGGTTTGATAACTGTGTATTGCAATGTATAGCTATTAACACATTCACTGCTGCCATCTATGATCGGAGACAATGCACACTAAATTCGGGTTAACCCATCACAGATTGAAGACGCTCGGCCCCGCCAGCTAAAGATGCCTGTGTGCTGCTAGCACTTGTGCAAAGTTGACAGGATTATTACAGCGGTGTGGAAGGAAACTTGTTTGTGTTTTATTTCAAAATAGGAGCTTATTAACATGATTTGTTTTACTACTATATTCATTCTTAGATAAAGTACACTTTTAATTGAAAATATTTTAGCATGGCTATAAATAATTTGTTTCAGTGGTGAATGTGTTATGTTAAGACTGTAAAACGATTCCAAACACTTGGAATGTCTTATTAAATTATTCAAGCTTCTAGCTTCAGTATCAATGTCTTTGCAGAATTGAAGTTGGGGTTAAAATTAATTTGTGTTGTGTAGAATTTGGTATTGTGTATTTGATTATACAAGTTTAGGCTATACATATTTTGTTTAAGTAGTAGTTCTTGTCAAGATTACAACCCTAGGACCGGGGTGACAGAAACAAAATCTTCTTATATTTTAAAATTAATGAAGTGTCCCAAGTTTTGTTGAGAATAAATAAAGGAATAAATAAGGACATTAGATAAAACATTAATACTCAGATTTAAACTATATTGTTTAATGTGATAACCATAGTGGTGAATATTGGAAAGTGTTGTTTATGTTGTATTAGTATTTTGAATCCCTCCTAGTCATAATAACAAAGAAACCAGATGATTGGTATCGTACGTCGTTGGCACTATAATCAGTTGGATGCGACATGAAGGGAAGTGCTATGTCATACAAACACAAGTATAATAACTTCGCAGATACATTTTTTTGAAAATATTATACTTTACTAACCTGATATGATTATTTTAAAAATTATATTATAATATAAACTCATAAACCATCGTATACATCCACCATTTTGATAAAAACATGGCGGACACAAGACTGGATAACTAAATATCAACATTGTATTTAATATAGAAGGCGTTGCACTGTTTGATATTGGATTATCTCTGTACTGTCTTCTAATGCCACTTGATGGAGCAAGATAAGTAGATTAATGTCGAGTTAATTGTCGAATTAAAAAAAATCATGTAATTTAATGTCGGGGGTAGCTATAGATCAGTGGAATAGTTCGCACAAAAATGACCCGGGTTAAATTGCCGACGCTTCTACTACTTAAGTCTAGCAGTCGGTTAGACTAGGTAGTTCAGATGCTTCACACTTGGACTTCTCGTGGGTTCGATCCAAACCACAGATGTTCTGGATGAACTTTACCTTGTGAAGAATACCATTTTCTTCATATAATACCATCGAGTCTGGATCTATGCAGCGTGAGCTGGTATTTCATGCAGAAGGCGCTGCGTTGTTAAGTATGAGATTATCTATGTGTTTTCTTCTGACGTCACTCGACGAAGCATGATAAGTAGACTTTAAGGTCGAGTTCACCGTCGAAATAATAACAAAACCTAATCAAATTTAACACTATATTTATTTTATAATTATAATAATGTTTTAAGCCTTACGACGGGACCGGATTCTACTAACAACTGGCAGTTTCGAATCACTTACAGTTATAATACTAGTACTAAGGTTTTTCGCACCAAAACGGCCCTGGTTGAATTCTGGCGCAACAAGTTTTACATTGACCACTTTCCGTGATTCGGAGGCCACGTCAAGTCGTTAATCAGTGCACATTGGTTGTTAGGCTATTATTTGAACGCCCAATCTGTCAATCAGCACACCTAAGGAACATTCGGGTCCAGTTTGTAACAAGACTATACAAATCACCACTCATAAAATATTCACCATTCATCCCTTATTCACCTTAGATGTCAGATTGAAGGGATCACGTGGATAGGGACTGGTTACCCTTATGCACGTCTGTTGGGCATATTGCGCTACCACCGAAATGAAAGGAAGTCTGAATTCAGGAGAGGAATGAGTCTGGGTTTGGCTGACCATGAAAGAAAGCGACAAGTAGGCCCGCTGGCAACCACTTAGTGGACTCTACCCCCCTCCCTCAAGACATGGAGAGCTTTGCCAACACTCGGTGGACCTTTCCCTCAAGATTATGACAAGGGCTCTCCTGCTGCCGCGTCCTATTAAGTTGATATCTGATCCATCCCCTGGTGGGGAACGGAGCGTGTTCAACATCCAAGTACCCCAGTAAAAAGTCATCTGAGCAGGTACTAACCAGACAGATAGTGACAGGTACTGAATTTTGCTATTCACAATTGAATTCATCAAACGTTCTAAGGTAAGATATTTGATCCAGGAGTTAACGAAGTGGGCCCGGACACTCCCCATCAAACCTGCTGGCTACTCCTGGTGAGAGGTGATGTCGTTCTCACATTCTCGTTCAGCCCATCAGCTTCCAAACTGTTCTCCGACCTTACACGGTCAGCATGCTGTAAGCTGTTGCATCAATTACCGGTGCTGGACAAGTGTAGGTGGGGCTTTAGAAGGCCAGATGGGTTCGTTTAACTGCGAGTAACAAGACAAATTAAACACTCAACATGTGTCATCATTAGTTTTTGTACAATCCGAATCTATGATGGCTTCCAGATCTCAGTCCCCAGAGACCAGCTAGTTTTCAAAACCGTTCGTGTTATTTGTTCTGATGAGATTCTATATTGGTCGTTGGGCTAAATAATGAGGACAGTCGGCCCTAGTTTGTAACAAGACCACACTTGATCATCCATCAAAAACACACCCAGCGTTCATGCTATATTCTCTTTAAAATACCCTCTAAGAGTGGTCGATGCCTCAAATCAAAGTATCAAAGATATAGTGCTTAAACTTTAAAGGCTGTAAAAACGGCAACTTCGAGCGCTAAAGCCTTGTCAATTACTTACTTGGAATGAGACTGTGCCTTACCGCTGAGTTTAATACTAAATGCGGTGGAGTTAAGGATAAGTATTGTGTGAGAGAGGCTGTAGGTCTGCAACAACAGAACAAGCGCTCGGGCAGTATCAACGATCACATAGCTTTAAGATGAAATGCCTCCTCTTCTAATATTAAACGTAACGGTAAACCTCAACATCCCACTTCGTCTTCCAGCCAGCAAGTCAGTTTTTCCATTGAGTTAATCTTTAAAAATTTGGTTTTCTTTATATAACATGTTCTGTAAATTTCTAAACTATTTAAAATGTGTAATCTTCTATTGTTTTACAGAACGAAACGTTATAGTACTCATCTGTTTGAAGTTTTATATCTTTAGGATATGTTGCACAGGAGTGAGTAGTTTAACCCCTTAACTGCCGGTTACACTACCTGGCAGATTCTTCATTGCTGGGGTTTCATGGCAGAGATAATTAGGCGTATCGAGTGGCGGCTCGTCTTAACGCACAGTCCTCCCTACGAACTGTAATCGCTCAGTTTTGTGCCAAGACTACACCTCATCATCCATCAAAAACGCTCATCACACTCATCCTTCATTCCATATTCACCTTAAAATACCCTCTAGGAGTGGTCGGTGTCTAAAATGAAAGTATGAAAGGAGAATCTGTCCTCCGGAAGTGACCATTTGAGGCCCTGTAATAAATCAAGTACATTCAATTGCAACTCCTTTTGCGGTTTGGTTTACGCTCCTACTCTAGATTAATTAATGGCTTTCACGTTACTTCCGAAATAAGCTGAGATTGCCCATCGGGAAATGAGATGAAATACAAAACGATTGGAACTATAAATTGAACCATTCAAGTTTAAATTGTAGAAAGAGGAATAATCCTACTATGACTTGGGTACATCAATATGCGGGAAATAGCTACTATAAGAACAACGCCCGGCCAAAGAATTTCTTCGACGATGATGTGTCGGGGATACTCTTCACGATTTCCACTGGCCCGACGTTAATCTCTAGCAAAATAAACCTATGCTCATTACGTTTTGGAGGAATACGCGTGCATAATACTAATGTTTTAACGCAAAGTATAAAACGTAGACTGCCATACTAATGCAAATAAAACTGTTTCCTTACTTTAATATGAGTGCAATTTAGTTTTTGTATGAACTTATATAGATATTTAGAATTAATATTACAATAATAATAATATCTGCTGAACTATAACAATAATAATGTGTACCGTAATGTATAAATCTCTTGTGCTGCTCCTAGCGGCTTAAATTTGAAACTATTGCAATATCGCAAGCACAGCAGGTGTTTTTGTGTCTGTGTTAGCTTGTTGTCAGTTATATAAAAATAAAGTTTTAATAATATTTTCAAGTGGATTAGTGCATTTTTGGACTTTGTTTAATCATGAGAAAACCTCGCTTAAGGTATTTTACATGTTTTAAATGTTAAATACTCTACCACTAACTTGTTTTTGTTCATTCAAAGTGAAGCTTGAATGACCCTATTTTTGGGGTTGGACGGTTTTCTAGGCTATGACAGCATTTTCTTCCTCTTATTTTTCTATTTACGTTTCACTCTAAACAGTATTTATTTTAGAATTACTTTATAATTTCGTTGCTATTCCATTAAATATAAGCATTATTGATAATAGATGGACATTCATGTTTTAGATGACATCACAAAGTCTGAGGTGAATGAGAAAGTGGATTTCATTTTAGGTAAGTAGGTCTCCCATATCCTGGTTAGATTTTACTCATAAACTTCAAATAAACCTAATTGTTTCTACCAATCGATCCAATTATTATCTGATATACTACTGTTGATGTATTGTTAAAAAGCTACCCCAACAAACACTAGTGTTTTTAATTTTGAACACAAACTCACCAGTCTAGGCTAGAAGGTTAAGATCTGTACCTAGTATATTTTATGAAAAATAAAACTTGGCTGTTTTACTGTATTAAAATATATGTTTAGTTTCAGTCTAGACCCGGAATAAAGATCCATATAGGTAAAAAATAATTAAAAATTGTAAACATGATGTGCTATGTACATCATTGTATTCCAAGGAACAAGGTTTTTCTAATATTTCCATCAGTTTACCTTTCTTCTTCACTTCTAATCTCTATACATCCTTACATAGACACATGCCTGGATAATATCTCCGGTAGGAGGATTTCTTTTTTATAATTACAGTAGAAACTGGATACAGTTGTTCGACTATTTGTAGCCGACTACGTGTGTTGAGCCATCCAGTTTAAAGGACTTTTACCAGAGAAAGGTATTGAAATACCACTCAATACTGTAAACAAAACCCAATTTCGTTACGTAGCTTGCAAATGTCGTTATTTTGTAGTATTTAGTTCCAGCTAGTCTAGCCTTATCGTATCACAATTATCACTTCAAGTTGTTTTGTTCTAGTTAATATTCATTCTTATATTAATTACTGATGATTTTGCAAAGGCCTACATCACTATTAAATTCATTTGTAAAATTATTTCAAGTTAAACTGTAGGCCTACCACTTATTTAACCAGCGCACTGTGGTGCATGTCACCATCTACTTCTTCAAAATATTATAAAACAAGTATTAAATTGTAGAAATGTTAATCAATAAAAGATAAAAATACATAATACTGAAAATATATATTAGTCATAATTAAGTTAATTATTAAATATCTTCCTGACGTATGGTATATAAATAGTCTTTTTCATTTGCGTACTCATTAAATGTTAACAGTTCCCTTTTATATAGTTTTAAATTCATAAGCTTAACGAAATGTCATACACATAACTTATATTTGTTTAATTATTTATAATTATCATATTTTTAACTCTGATTAACTTATGTACTTTATGTATCAACAATAGATCCCAAAATTTGTATTTGACCATTATAAACACATAATTTTCTTTCAATTAAAGACAGTTTAGAGTTTACAATGACCCCATTACAGTATAAACTTGTTTTAATTGAACCATGGCTTCAAAACACAAAAGTACAATTAAAATTAAAGTGAAAAACTTTATATTTGTGGCAATTCAGGAACAAGTCTTAACTACAGAAAACTAAGTAGGTTGATAGGAATGTAAAATAGGATTATTCCAGTATAGCGACTTTTCTTCTAACTAGTAACTTAAACATTGATTCAGCACAAAAAGAAAAGGGTCCCACCCTTTTTTTAAGGCGCGGAACATATTAAAAAAATGTCATACAAATTGGGACTATTTCCAGGTTAGGTTGGGCTAAACTAAGTTAGGTTAAATTAGTTTAGGGTAAATTAGGTTAGGGTTAGTTTATTGTACAGTTTGTTAGGTATAGCATGGCCGGTGGCCTTGAGATTTCCTGCTGGCCGCTTATGGCCCTATAGCCCATCTTACCGGCCATGCTAAACCTGACGAACTGTAATAGGTTAGGTTAGTTTTAGTGAAGGTTAGGTTGGGATAGATTTGGTCAGTTTAGGTTAAGGTAATGCAGTTTTCACCTATATCTGTTCATTTCTGAAGGTAAATCACTCATTTTCGGCCATTTCACTGGGTTTTAACTTAAGATCCGGCTATTTCTTAAGGTATTTCATTGATTATATGAGTGTTATTATTTAATTAAAGCTTTGGATCACATTGTTAGCTTTACTAGTTCTTGCATTATTATTGAATTAAGAAAGTATTCAAAGAATAGTGAAAAATTTAAGTCAATAGTATATCCGGGTCTAGTATCCTAAACAAAAAAGGTAAAGTCTGTCTTGTTCAAAGAGGTGAAGTTAGGACTACAAAGTCCTCACTACCACTCAACCTTGACCATTACCTAGCGTTACTGTATAGTCAAATTAAAAACGGGGATCGAACCCGCACCAGCGAAGTGATTAGCTCTGGAGTTCCGCACGATTCCAACCCGCCACGGGTCCGCTAACCCTACTTCCTAAGTATAATATTAAGTCAGATATATTAAAACACTCTTAATAAAAGTTTATCCTAACCTGAAAACCTTTAATCTTGTAACATTTCAAAGGAATTCCGAGTTGTAAAAAAACCTAAGAGTAGTTTGTAGAGTTTTAAATTGTAATAAGTTTGAGAATACAAGTTATTGTATCCATATTGCCAAACTAGTTCTGGTACTTGTAAATGATATCTAATAGTAATTTGTGGTTAGTAAAGTTTCGGGTGTGTCTAGTCAAATATTCCTAGGTGGATTTTGCGCGCCTCAAGGGTTGCAGAGTGTGACCTTGAATTTTGACTCATAAGAGCAATGTAAAAACATGCATTTTCTTGATTTCTTGGGACAATTCAGCTTTCATCAGATTTTTGTAAATTAAACTTTGTTTTAAATCGCATTAGATATTTTAGCGTCTCCAATGAGCTGAATTTCCATTTTCCTATTTATAAGATCACAACATAAATCCAAAAACTAAAGCATCTATTCTTTGCGTTTGATTTTCTTGATTTTACTAGTAAACTAATAATTTTTTTTTAATTGGTCAGTGTAATCATTGTAGTACATTGTCATCTATAAAATAAAACCTATTCCATAAAGATCTAATGCAAATTGTCATCGTAAGGTGTCTCAAGAGACAGTTTTCATTGGATTTTTATGAAATAAGTTTTGTTTTAAAGTGTATTAAATGTTTTAGCGGCTCCGCTGAGCCAAATTTCAATTTTCTCACTCATATAACCGTCACATAAATCCAAAAATTGAAGACATTTTGTATTTGAATTTCTTGTTTTTTCTATGAAACTAGTAGAAATTTTAAAAAAGGTCAGCGAAGTCACTGCAGTACATTGTTATCTTTCAAAGAAGAGTTTCAAGAAAATGCTTGTTTTTACGTTATTCTTATGGGACAAAAAACAAAATGGCCGACAGTTACACTCTTAAGCATATACAGTTCCGAGACTGAGGTGATTAAATGGATATTCGCAAATCACTCATAAATACTTTCATCTTCGACGCTTAGTATATTTACAAAATAAACCTAATGCTTAGCATCAATAGGCTAGTTTGTTTTAATGCAAATAAGCTTTCAAAAAACCTTCCAATAATCTGGAAAAAGTTTCCATAAAAATACCATTGGTTAAAACTTTCTAATAAGAGCTGTGAATGTAATTTGGCATTATTTCCTTTCTTTTAAAACCGCAAACACAAGAATTAAATTAAGAATGAGAGTAGTTTTACAATTTAGGGCTATTTGAAATGATAAGTAAACAATTGATAAAGAATCACTGTTTAGATCTTGCAAATAAATAACACCAAAAGAGCTCCCATATAATTGTTTTGAAATTTAATAATCGACGCTCACGATGCATTTTTACTTAATTATCATATAAAAAAGATAGACTAAGAATATAGCACATTAAGCGTATCACAGAAAAGGTTATATTTTCATTGTTTATTAAACGCACTGCGTAATGGTATTTGTTATGTTCAATCTAAAAAAAATCAAGTTTTAATTTCTTTTAGAATTATTATAAGTACTTTTCTGGCTTGACTTTTCTAATTACGTGTCTTTTTTCCAATATCCAGAAGATAGCGTTAGGATTACTTAAGCTACTTCACAAAATATGAAATTTATTTTATATTCTCATAACTAAAAAAATATATCAATTTTCATTTTTGTTTGAAAACTTTAATTTTGAGGTATAGAACATAACTAATATTGGAAAAAGCATAATAATAATTTTAAACCATGCTTAAACTCTATAATGTCCAAGTCGTAGAAAATTTGTCAATTAACAAGTTTTTTGATTAGTTTTCAAAATGAATTTTGTTTTCAAATGTCAAATGTTTTTTTGTTTTGGTAGTTTATTAAAAGTTTCTCTGCATGAACACAGGGATACCAACATTAGATACCATCGAAGCCTTAAACCTAAACAATAACATTTTAAAGTTATTTTTCAAACAAATGTTACAAATTCTTTTATTCCCCACACAAAACTGTAAACAGGAATGGTGGGATTGGAAAGAGAGTGAGGAGCCGGGTGAAAGGTTTGTGTGAGAGAGAGAGAGAGAGAGAGATGCTTCTCACGAAGGCTGTGGCAGAGTGGAGATTCGGTCAGCTGTGGCCGTGCCAGTGGCTGTTGCTGTGGCAGTGGATGCAGGTCAACGACCTTGACTTTTGGCAGCTGTCTGTGTGATCACACTCACTGCTGTATTGTTCACTGGCCGGTCCCGGTCCAACTGGAGAGATGGACGGACGAAACCGTAGCTGGCGGTTTGAAATGTTGGGTTGTTGTACGATTTGTGGTAAAAACCATTGGGAACCGTAGAGGGGTTTCATGTCTTCGAGCTTGTAATTGTTGATGGGTTATGATCCTTAAATAGCATTGGGAAATAATAAATGAACGTAATTTAATCTTGTGTTTTTAGTATATTATTTTTAATTTTCTGTTAATTAATTTTTAAATATTGGTTTTTTCTGTGGAGAGCTTATTTCTATTACATTATGGATGATTACTACGGTTGTTTATTCCAATTGAAAATTGTAATTGAAACCCTACGTTTTACACAAAATTAGTGGCTCAATAAGAAAATCTCAACTCTACACCAAAGTTTGACCCTCATAAGATTCCAAAAAATGTTTAATTTCATTTTTTTTAAGTGTAGGTACATAAAATGTTGTTTATTTCATTAAAATCCTTATTGTTTCATAAGAGCAGGTCTACTCGTATTGCTGAAAAAATATTTATTATTGGAGCTAACTAACGTGTGTGTGTGTAAAAGATTTTGAAAGACTTCATCAATTGAGCCTGAATTATCTTGGCTATTGAATTTTTGACCGTAATGTGAAAGTTGTCAAGTTTGCGAGATCCCTATTGCGAATAAACAGGCAGTTTAGTCATGTACGAATACTGCCATTGATTTAAAAATGGTAAAAATATCCCAAAATGAGTCCTTTCCCAGAAATGTGTTAATTATTTGTGGAAAAGTTATTAAGTCATTTTCAAATTGTCCTCTAAAACAGAAAATGCTACGTTACACTTAAATCATGTTTTTAATATTTTTGGTTAATATTTTTTCTTAGGATGGACTTTAAAGTTCAAGAGCTACAAAGTTCTGACCGTGGATCTACTAGTAAAAATAGCTGAACAATGATGGTGAAGGTTTACAGGCAAATAGATCTAATGAAAATAATAATAGTTGTACAGATATTATATAAACTACTGTAATGATATTAAGTAATCGAGAATTTTATCATTTAACAACTTTTTTGACCAAAACTCCATACAAAGGGTTACTTCCGTAGGTATTTACTGGCTAATGAATTTGACCAAAATATTTCCAAAGGAACATTTTTACCAAATTGCATGAAAATCGGACAAAAATGCAATCTGTAGAGAGTAAACACATATATACATATGTATATAAAGTGTGAAAAAAATGCTCTGAATAACGTGTTCTGGGAGTGAGGATTGGTGCCCATTTCATGGTCCCGGATCTGGGTCTTACCATGCTGACGGCATGAATATCTCTTTTTTTCAAAAGAAATTCAATAATAAATTAATTTAAAATTTAAAACCAATATTTATTTGTTTTTTTTGGACAAAGCCAAGTTTGTAATATTGACAATACCTCAATATTGAAAGTTCTTGTCCAAAAAAGTTATTAAATATTGGTTTTAAATGATTTTTAAATTTTAATATTTAACGCAAGAAAGTGTTCAGAGTCCCCACTAACAGCCGACTTGTGTTTGCAGGTTTCAAGTATCGTAAGAGCCAGTTAAGCGTACGGAGCGAAGATGAACTTCACGCCGTTCGGCACCACGTTCACGACGGGAGGGCACCAGTTCACGACGGCCAAGTTTGCGCAGCAAGTAAGTGCGAGCGGAGGCAGTCAGATCCTCGGCGTGGTGAACTCGGACGACCAAGGCATCACGTACTTGCGTCCCATCGACAACAACGGCACCATCGCTCTCAGCCTGCCCCAGGCCAGCGGCAACAACCAGGCCAACCAGCAGGTAACCAGAACCACGAGTCTGCAAACTGAATGTAGCTTTGGTGATTCAGACTTAAGTCGGAAATCACTTTATTCCGACAAAATTAACGAAAAACAATGGTATCAGCCAAGGCAACGAGTATCGCAAAAGAATAACTTAGGCTACACTTTCAACAAACTCTTGGGACACTGTCAAAGTCACTGCAACACAAGAGTTTTATTGGTTGGGCTTCAAGATAATTACTAAATTTTAAATAGTTTGATTAGGATTTGAAAGATTTATGAATGCCTTACATGAATAGACCAAACAAGTCAGTTTCAGACCCTTAACAGTTAAAATTTTAATAGTGTGCACGTAGCTACATTTTCAACGCCTGCCACTTTGACTTTCCAATGGTTTTAAGTGATAAAAATATTTTGTTCAAACAGTTGTTTAGTAAAAAACTTTTATTTTGAACAAGCTCTTTTTGACCAGATCCAAACAAAAGATTGCAGTATTGGGTTAGCATACTTTATTCAAGCATGGAAGGGAAATTGGGAATATCAGTAATCCTTCTTCTCTCCGCCTAAGTTTGTCGCGCCCTGCAATTTCTTATGTTCTGAGTTATGGTTAACAGCTGACTGTGTGCGCAAACGAAGGGTAGTGTTATCTTCCTCTAAAACCATGCAAGTCTTGATCCAACAAAAAGCGGCGGTGAGGGTTATCACATCTAGCGGTTGGCTGGACCACTGTAGGCCTCTTTTCAAGAAGCTCGGCATACTGACCGTCCACAGTCAGTACATTTTGGACTGTGCTGTCTACATTAAAACCAACATTTTGAAGTTTGAAAGAAGGGAGGAGGTGCACAGCTATGGTACTAGGAGACGTGGAGAGATCAACATCCCATTCTGTCGCCTCAGCAAGACCAGAGACAGTTTCCCTGTCCTCGCCATAAAAATCTTAAATACTACTAGCTACAATCAAAAGTTGGGACGACAAGCAGTTCCATACGATCCTCAAGAAATGGCTGAAGGATAGGGCGTACTACTCTGTCACCGAGTTTCTTAATGATAATGTTGAGGGACTTGTCTAAATCTGCCACCAAGTTCCAAAAATTTTAATATTGGCAATCTTTTTAACAAAGAGTATATAGTATAGTTTTATTTTTTTATGACACAACCTATCCCGAAAGGGTCTTGGCGAAGAAGAAAGGTATAAGGTAAGATAGGTTCTTACAACAAACCTGAGAGGAGTTTTCATTCACGTGTGCATGTGTTTGTAGATAATCGCCCTGCCGATCAACGTGCAAGGCAAGCCGGGAGACCAGCATTCGCTGCAGATACAGGTGGTGAACCCGGGCAACACCTCGGCCTCGGCAATGACACCAAGTACAGTGTGCCGCTCTCACTGCAGCACTTCCAGCAAGCACAGGTACGTACTCCCGCCTGACCCCTCCTCGGCACTTCACTATCAGAGCTTGCAGGACCTTAGCAGTTTGTTTGTTTGTTCGGATCACGGCGAACCTGCAGGATCTGCAATGCTTCGTCGTGTGTTGGAAGACGTTTGCTTTTCAGTTTCATATAAAGCTCGTCGGTCGGGCCTAGGTTGTTTGTTTTGCAAAGGGTGTCCTTCAATTAGGGGATATTTGCGTTGTTTATGGTGACCTCAAGTAGTACGTAGAGTGACTCCGTTAATACTCTGTAGATGAAAATGTAAATCACGTGGCAACTGACTTTCAGTTTTTTTTCCTTATTCCCCTATAGGTGAAAAGTAACAGAGTAACGGTAAAGGATTTGTTATTTTATGAGGGGAAGTTAAAACTAAAAATCCACTGTGCCTCTAAACCACAATTAACCGACGCCTAGATTAGAAACTTAATTCTCCCAAGCAATGCCACTTAATAATTTTCCATTATACTTTTCAGCTTAGAGATGCATTTCTTCTTCTGTGTAAGATTACTAGAGTAGTTTTCCGGTTAGATTAGATTAATGAAGGGCTGGTAATGAACCAGTTACTACTCTGGTTACTAACCTGGGAGACCACAAAGCCTCAAGCTCAGACAAGTGAACTTCATCCCAATTGTGCTTCTCAGTAGACACCTTCCAGTTTCTAAGTTTTCCACCCAATTTTTCAAGTTAACTAATGTGACTTATTCTTTACAGGGCTGTGAGAACATGGTCATCGGCGTCATTGACCCAAACAGTCTCTCTTCAACCGGGGCCATTAAGGTATGTTTATATTTCAATCTGATCAAAAATATTCTCTTCGGTTGTTCTAGAAAAAGAAGTTATTCTTTTGAAAGGGAATTCCATCAGAGCGTTATTATTTAATGTGCATTTTGTTTCAGATGATTACCCTGGCGTACAATCCACAAGGGGATGGCATACAGTTACAGGTAAGGGATATACTATGCGATCCCATAATCCCATTATCGGGATCGGAAGTGCCGGATTAGCGGAAATGCCAGATTAGTGGAGGTTCACTAAAAAAGACTCAATTTGCCAGGAATAATCTTTCTTACATTGGAGGACGATTCACTACTCTTAAAGAATGACCAATTTCATTCTTATTCTTCCTTATGTCTGTGAATTCTTGATCTGCCGATGTTAATTTGTCACCACTTTCTAATCTTTTTAAAATGATGTACTTTTTATCTATGTCAAAGTAACATGTTTACGATTTTGCGACATCTAACGGCCTGTACTGAATAACGCACACTTTGGTCACACGCTTTACAGTTTACAGACATGTAGAGACTTGATAACAGATGGCTAAATGAAGCGGTCACGTGCCGGATTACTGGGCGTGAAACGGCGGATTAAGGAGACTGTACTGTACTGGCAATGCCACTCTAGCAGACTTGCCTCTTAGATTTATTGTTAGGTTTGAAAGGAAGAGCCTTATGGCTGAACGTTTTAGATGGCTAAAACTAAAATTATTGATTGTCAATTGGATGAAAACGTAACTTTAACTATATGATGATGACGATAGGAGCTAGCAGAAAATATGGTATTACGACTGTTGAGTCATATCCACATGAATTGTCAGGAATTTGGCTGGCTCCGGAATGGGTTTGTAGAGTTGAGACATCTTTAAATGACCACAATGTTCCCTTCACCAGCTTTTGAATAATCTTTCCTTCTAACCCTATGAAAACATGGCGCACTTAGTGCTTCCTTTAACATTTGTTAAAAAAATTCCTTCATTTTACATCTACCTTAAGCAGCTTTTTCAAGAAATCATGCATGCTTTCTGATGGCAGACCACAAGCATAAACTTCATCAGCAAATAGCTGGATAGTAAAGCATTTTACACGGGCTTGAAATTCCAAATCCAAACATTTACTCATCAAGGGATGTTGGTTTCCCAGGGGACTGTCAGGTTAATGATTAAGTAACTATGAAACGTAACTATTGAATTAATAAAGATACATCTTGAAATTGAAAAGTTTGATGTAGATAGGTTTGGTTTGACTGAGAACATCATGGTTAGCAGAGTCGCTTTTTGACTGTCCCTGATGTAAATGTACCAAACCTTTTAGGGTAGTTCAAGTGATGTTTTACACCATCTAATGGTGATTGTATATACTGTACTCGCCCTTCTGGCTCGGCCGGGAGCTACCTGTGGCCTTGTATTTTGGGGAAATTTGTTACGCTTATGATTAAGACAAATTCACTTCATCCACTGTGTTGCTGTCTGTAATTTGCATCAGTTTAATAATTTTAGACAATTTAACTTCAAGCTGATCTAGCAACAAAACCGTCAGAGGTGGAGAAAAATTGTTAAATACAAAAGTCGTAGAAAATTTGTTTCACACTCAACAAATTTTTGTCAGTTCAAGACTTGAGCAACGATGTGTCACTAAATCAAACCCATATTTTTCCTCCCCACCGTGGGACCCACTCTTGCTCAACTTTCAATATTCTCTAATAACCAAAAATCCATTTTACATTTTATCACACATAATTGTTTCAATAAAATTTATAGAAAATTACATGAGCATGCAATAAAACTTGGTTTGTGTTTCAGCTGCAACAGACAGACGAGAACGGAGAGGTGCAGCAGGACCAGGAACAGTTACAACAACACAACAACAACAACAACACAAGCAGCGGCTCGCAGACGACGCAAGGCATGCACGTCAACGAGATGGTGAGTGTGTACCTGTCTGCGCTGCCTGTATTGCTGTAGAGTTGATCCCCTCCTGTACATTTGCTGCCTTTGTCTGGTCCTCTTACTTCGGTGTTTGGCGCTCATTATGTCTCGTAGGCCTAAAGGCCTCACTCCTCTTTAAATTTAAATACCAAATAATTATAAAGTGTTTTGGTGCCTGTAGTAAGGTTTCTCTAAATTACTTTGTGACTGAGGGGTTTTGCTCCCCACACAAAAATTAAGGTTTTTGGGGTGGATTTAAATTATTTTATAAGAATTATGATGAGGTGATACTCTACTTTAGACTCTATTAGTTTTATTCCGTCTTATTTTAATTTTTGTCTTTTAAAATTAACAACCTATAATGTAATATGCCGGCCACTGACCTATGCTCTCATACAAGTTTTCTGTCTCACAACTTACCAACTGCACACTTAAGAATTAACAATCACTAATTAGCCTAAAACTAGTTTAAAAGTACCCGTGGTGAAGCAAATTTTGCATTTTAATCTTGTGCACTTGAAATAATTACTTGAAATATTCATCGACGACTGGATCTTCCAGATAGATTGTGTCAAGATAAATTTAAATACATAGCGACAGACGAAAAATTGGCTTGTCGGCTATTTCACTTGTGTAATATATGGGCCATCTCACAAGCTGAATGTGGACAGCAGACTTGAACGCAGCGAGCTCCATACACCTGATTCTTGGGGGCAATCTATAGAAGTGCACTGTCGCAGCCACCAGAAAACTTCCTAGAGTCCTGGTTAGTCTACATTGAGGGGTGTCGAGGTCTGCAGCGTGATGAGTGTTGTAGTGATAGACGTCACTCCTTGTAATGTACTCGGATGTAGATAAGAGAGTTTAACAGATACTGTCCATACGCAGTTAACACTTCAAACTTCTCGAAGAGAGGTCTGCCGTGATCTGAGGAAAAGTTATAGAACTTATTGTCGCCGTATTCACTGAAGTAACACTGTCATGTGTTCAGGTGCTCCCCGATGTGAAGCCCATGTTGAGTGACGGTGACAACAACCAAGCATACCCGGTGGCAGTGGTGACCCAGCTACCCCAGGAACTCATCTCAGTGAGACAAGAGGACCTGGAGTCGGACAAGGACTCGCAGAACAAGGACAAGGACAAACTGGACGGTAACGGTAAGATACAACTGTCGTGTGAACAGTTGGATTAACCTCAATTTTAGAGTTGTGCAAGATTCCTGGATCTTTATAAAGCTGGTGCGAGACGTGGTAGATTTAAGCATGTGTTTCAACTCTAATCTAGTTCTTCCAGTTCACTGACCTCAGATCCAGCCAATCAGTGACTGAAGATGATACTCCATAGTGAGACCGAAACATTTCAAGCTAATCATGATGTTTTGATGCGGTGGAAACCGGAAGAACTAGATTATAGATGTGACGCCATCCGCAGAAACCTAAGAGTTAAGCATGTGTTTGTTCATCATTTGTTTCATTGCTTCTTATGTACGGTTGATTATTGGAAGCTAGTGAGTAAAGATTATTTGGTAATTTTTTCTAAATACTGAATGGTTTTTCGTTTTAGTTTTTGCATCAGCCTTGAGAAGACACAAAACTTTCACATGTGTGTTACCTAAGAGTATTTGCTCAAGTTTGAAGAGAGCTTGCGCTTTTTCCTTTTGCTTCTCTCGTTCAGTATGTTGCTAAAGTTATGTCAACGTATTGTAGGCAAGTACGAGGACATGTAGTGTAGCATGCGGTAGTGTGTGTAGTGCACGTGTGTCGTGTGATGTTGTAGAGCTAGAGGAGCAGCACAAGGTGATCGCGGTGGACTGTACAGGCGAGACGTTCGCGGCGTGGCAGCCCAACTCGGCAGTGGCGGACTACTTCTCGAGACTGGGCGGCGCGCAGCAACACGGCCTCAACCTGCACCAGTTCCTCAAGTTCAGCGCGGAGACGATCAAGCGCGAGCAGCAGATCGAGAGCAGTCCGCTGAGCACGGCTAACGAGAGCGAGGAGCCGACCGTGGACATGCAGCAGGCTGCACAGGAGGAGGCGGTCGACGACCTAACCCGGTAACGCACTGTCCCAACCCGAACAATCAGTTTTTAAGCAGGGCAAAAGGGGTTTTAGTTTTGATAATTAAGGTAAGACAATAAAATCAGTGTCGAGCCACAACAATTCTTTTTATCTGAGATGACTTTGGCAGCAATATTTCGATCTATGTCAGCTCTGGTCGCCATATAATTCAAGTTGCTACATCCTTTTGGGCAATTTACAGAGAGGTAACGTCTCTTTGGCTTCCAGAATACATTTGGTAGGAATATGTTGATTCATGAAGACCTTGGCCAAGATGGACTTAACAATATTATTCGTCTTAGTCCAAGGTGGTTTGTGGCACAATCTCTTAGACTGTGATAGCCTCAGTACTGAATTTCTCAATCCCTCATTTGAACTTCAATCACGGTTTGGTCCGCAATGGTATCTCACTATTTGAACAAATACACAGATTTAATTTTCTTTTATTTGATCTTTTTCATAAGTGCATTTTCAGACCCCTTCTTTGTTAGCTAAGCCTTTTTCTGTCCAAAAATAGTGTTCTCTATTCATCTGGAATCGCTCTAACAACCATTTTCTTTACAAAATTTTCAGGAAGGAAAAACCAAAAAGAAGAAGAAGTACAAGAAGAAAGCGCCGAAGCCGCGGAGGCCGAGACCGGGACAGGTGCACATCGCCACGGCTCTGGACGGCACCACTCTGTTCTGCTGTCCCGAGTGAAACATGGCCTACCCGGACAAGGAATTGTTGGAGCAGCACCTGGTCGCACACAAGATAGAGCGCAGGTAACACATGAGCTAGCAGTCTCAGGAATTGCTGCGCTTGGTCCTCACTGTCTGGATCAATTGTATGCTTCTGATAACTTTCCGGGTTCTATTTTTCAACCCGTCATTTGACCTGCATCGGTTGCCGGAGGCACCGTTAAAAATCAGGATCAGCATGCCCTACAATTAATTTAGAAGAAAATGGTTGTGTACTCAAGTTATCGCATACCACAACTGACTGCAAGGGCTGCTCTCTTCCTCTTCCTTCTTCCTCTCCTTTCTCTTAGTGTTTCTTAGACTTCCGTTATGTCACGTCAACTGTGCCAAAGTGACAGATCCACTCCTGCTTCTGCCTACGACCTTCAATATCAGCTAACTTGTCCTGGGCTGGTGGCCAAGCCAATAGTCTAACAAAAAATGACAACAAGGAGAAGAGTCAACAGGGTGTTTAGTAAATTGGCATTTGCATCTTTTCCTGGGCTTCTTTATTTCTTAGCCTCCAGATTTTGACAAGGCATAACAAGCTGACCTTAAGCACTTGACTAAGTCTATTGCATTATACTATGTTAAATGACAATAAAAGATTCTATCCTATTCTTACATCAAGTAACCTGAACTGTTTGCTGGAAGTGTGTTGACTTGTCGTGTGGTCCAGGTTTATCTGTGACATCTGCGGGGCCGGACTGAAGCGGAAGGAACATCTGGAGAGGCACAAACTCGGACACAACCCGGAGCGGCCTTATATCTGCAGTGTCTGCTGCAAAGGTAACGAATCAATGTCAAACTTAACCACATCTTTAACATTAGTTTATTTTTATTTGCTCTTTCAACAAATTTTGCTTTAGGTTGTTTTTGTTTAATACACACCCGATAATGAGGTATGCAGGCGTTGTGGAGAGCTGCTGCATATTAGAGGCTTTCAAATGATGGACTGACAAATTGATTTTTGTTTTGTAATATACATGTTTTTTCTCCCTGTTGACCTATTACTGGATGTTGGTCAACAGAAATTTCCAAATCTGTTCATTATTTTGTAATTGTTGTATAATGTTGGAAATAAATTCATTATTTCATTATTTTAATGTTCTCTTAAATCTGCATTTAGTTCTGTTTAAAGAATCCAATTTATTTCTACTGCCCCTTCCGAAAGTGGTGTTTATCTCTCCAGTACTTCTAGATTCTATAATTGCAACCAAATAAATTTTACTAAATTGTTTGACTTGTGAATTTATAACGTTGTGTTTCTTGTTCTGATGGGATTCCCCTTCTCAATGAAATACTTTCTATATCCATATCCATACCTATACATCTTGAAAAAGTGTATTTTATTTTGATAATAGTCCTAAATCTCAAAGGTTTTGTTGAATAGTATTTGCGTTTTTGACCCTATTAATTCACTTAACATAGGCCTAAAGCTAAACTACGTCAGTTTTGGAGCCCTTAAGGCCCCCAAACACCATTTTTAGTTTGGTTGAGGGTCCTGTCCTGAGGTGGTTAGAAGGTAATAGAACTTACAAACAACAGGTTTACTTACTGAATTGCTCGTGTAGGTTTCAAGCGCAAGGAGCATCTGAACCTGCACTTTGTGATACACTCGGGGGAGAAGACAGAGGTGTGTCCGGAGTGTGGGAAAGGGTTCTACCGGAAGGATCACCTGCGCAAGCACGCACGCAGCCACCAAGCCAAGCGGACCAAGGACGAGCTCCAGCAGGTAACCGGTTAACTAGGCTTTAGGTAGTTTTTTCATTTTTTTGGGTGAGGAGAAAATGCATTTACGCACTGCATGGTGACGTGTCCTGTACAATATTGTTGGAAAGTTTAACGTCCACCTGACTACCAACTAAGTTTGCCCTCTCTGGATGACTGCTATTAGCATTTAGAACCCCTGCTCCATTTTGTTAAGACCCCTACAGAGACTGTTAAACTTCTTGGCTTTAGCATTGATCCTAAGTTAACCTGGATAAGCCATACTATGGAACTCCGCAAGAAACTGTCCCGAGTAATCTGTCTGCTACGTCGTCTAAAGCTTGTACTGACAGAAAAACATTTAATAACAATATACCACGTCTATTCCACAGTCACACAGTATCATCGCTTCTGCTGGGTTCCTGGACCACTGCAAACCCCTGTTTAGACGACTGCAGATTTCGACTGTTTTTAGCCACTATATAATGGCAAGCGTGATGTACGTAAAGCAGGATTTGGCGTCCCTGCAAACCAGAGGTGAAGCTCAGAATTTCCACAACCTACGTAATAGTGCTGAGGTGAATGTGGAGTTCAGTAGGCTGAGCAAGAGGAAGGACTGCTTCCCACTACTGGCAGTACGGATGTACAATCATCTGCCCCAACAACTGAAGACACTGGAGTCTACTGTGTTTGTGAACCGGTTGAGGATGTGGTTGGTAACTAACCCCTCTATTCCATCCGGGAATTTTTCGACTCTACAATTAACTAGCCGTGTCACTTTGTATATAGTGTAAATAGTATTTTTAGTTATGTTGACGCCTTCTATCCAGCATGACTGGTCAACGAAGAAGACATCAGGTTATGTTCTGCAACCAGCAGTTGCCCCTTCGCTTTCCAAAGCTTTCCTACGTAGATTGTTTCAACTAAAACCTAAAAAGCTAAGAAAAATACCCAAAATAACAAATTCTGGCCACTTTTGAAAACTGATTCTCTTCTTGGAATTCAACTTTGCATAATGTCAACCATCACTTCAGCGTCCGGTGTACTAAAGTGTGTGGGTTGTATGTTGACAGGCGACGGTGCTGCACGCGGAGGTGGAGAACGGCAACACAGTGGTGCTTCCCTCGGCGGCAGAGACACATCCCGTCCCAGTATCCATCACCGCGGTCACACATCACACACATCAATGAGTAAGTACTGGTACCCAGCCTTCATCAGGGTTGCTGCTGGAAGTTTTCAAGTTAGGAAATTTTATTTCCCAACTGGCCAGTCAGGAAAAAATTACCCTAGGGAATTTTCAAGAGAGGATTGCTTGGCTTAAGAGAGTTATAGTTACTCCTGTTAGCAAAAATGCCGGCAGGAGTGATTATAACAACTTAAAGTAGCAAAAAAATTCTTGTCCTGAAAATTCCCGAAATGAGGTGTCCTGATCAGTTCTGTGGAAAAATAGAAATTACCAAGAGTTTCAGTTTCTGTCCAATGTCTGATATAAACTGCGTGTTTGTGTGTTGTAGCCGATACAATCGGCACGGCCCGCTGTCATGGTGGCGCTCTCTTGCTCCCAGTGAAGGACTGAACACCAAAGCGTGGCGTCGGCTGCTTGAACTTGCTGGACACAACTCCTACCCTCTGACACAATTCCTCCAAATACTTTCCTACCATGAAACTAGGAAAGTTTATAACAATTTTTATGCATATTAGCGTTATTGTTCTAAATAATACATCGCCTGGACGTGCTTTAGGTGACGTACTACCGTATCAAACATGGGCTAAACAAATTTTATAGCTTTAAGTTTTATTGGTTCGATTGATCAGAATCTCATCTTGTGACAGATCAATTTTAACTAGCTAATTTTTAGCTAACCTAGTACTTTTAGAATAAGAGTTTTAGCCGTTTTTTAACTAATGCGTTTTAATTTTATTTTTTAAACCAGTATTATCTCGTCAGAATTTTTACTAAGACAATCAGTTTAACCCCGCAAAGGGACGCAATGCTCGTGTCCAGTGGAGTCAAGCCACTTTGTGTATATATTGTTTAAGGTTTCACTGTTCAAAGTGACGGGTGCGTAAACGATGTGATTTAACATAACAATGTTTTCTAAAGCAATCTTTGTCATAATCACCCAGTCTAGTTTCTTACAATGTACATAGAGAGATAGTTGAGGTACATAATATATATTAATTATTTGTTATCATTAGGTTTTATTTAATTTATACGTTTAAGATAACTTTTGTTAAAGTGGGGCTGTATTTCGTCCTCGCTTGAGTTTTGCTTTATTTTCAATCTCAGCTGTCGTATAAAAGCTTGGTATAACTTTTATCGTTAACACGCACAATCTGTTTTAATTTTTAGCTTTCAAGACTAACCGAAATATTTTTTCACGAATAAGAGAAAGGGGTTGTCAATTTTTTTGTGATAATTGCTTTTTTTGTATTTGTGGCTTTTAGTTTATGTGGTGATTTTTTAATAACAAATTTTTTTAATTGTTAAAAGGTTCAGATTATAGTTGCAAATTAGGCTACAAAGTTAGTGTGGTTTTAATTCAAAGAAGAATATAGTTCAGTTCTTGTATGATTAATTAATAAATCTACAGTACAATCAGTGGTGGATCCAAGTCTATAACCTCCCCCCTTTAGGAAATCAAATTACCCTGGATAAAACAAGAAATTATCTGTTGGGCCTACAGTATGGTATCCACCATTCCTAGGTATTAAAATCGTGGCTTCTCCAATTTTAAAACCCTCTAATTCACATCAAGTGTTGATGGGACAGTCATACCATCCTGAGGTTAGCGGAAGTAACTACGACTCTCGGAAAATAGCCGAGTGTAGTATTGAAAGTTGAAAGATATATGTGAATGTGTATTTTGCACTTCAATTTCAAACTACTATTAATAAAGTTTACAAGTTGATATCCATTTTTAACTGCTCAAATCCTGTTAATTTCAATTTTGAAGTGCCTAAATTTTAAGGGGAAGAGTACGAACGTGGTGGTAAATAATTGAAAGCAGAGTTGCCTAAAAACTCCTTGTGTATAAATCAAAATTGTTGGGTTATCCATTATTTTTCTGTCTCTAAAATCCTGTTTATTAAAACTGAAACAGTCCAAAAACATGTCATGTAAAGGTTGAATTTCCAAAATGTTCTAGAGGTACTCCGAACCTCTTGCTTCTTCCTCCAGACTTTTCGGCATTTAGGCCTCCTTTGAACCAATCTTGGATCTGCCACTGAGTCCATCCGAACAAATTATTAAAAAACTAAAAAACAAGCACAATTAAAAAACAATTAAACAAAATTAAATTTGAAATATTCTAAGTAAAAAGCGTTCTAAAAGCCACATGTTTTGATGGTGTTTTGCGTAGTTTCCTCGTGCCTGAGAATGGTTTGCCAATAGCTGAGAGAGAAGTGTGTAAATGTGTGTAAATAAGCCGTCGGGTACGTTGCCTAGAGTGTTGCGTTGAGTGTCTTAGACACGTCAGGTAGCTTTTAGTTGTCCGGCCACTCAGACGTCTTCCATTCGTGTACTTTCAGTTCTCTTTGGTTGCGGTCGATAGTGTTCCGTACACGGTGGTTGTGAAATTGGGGGTCATACTTTAGAAGTTGGGTGCTTTTGCAAGAACGATGGAAAAGGTTTTTATGAACTTGGTTAGTAATATGCTTGCGCATTAGCCGCCATGTTTTTTTACACTTTTTATTGTCATCTACTACACTTAAGTTTCTTATCAAATTTTACTACCTATCAAGTGAAATGAAGATCTTACAAATCAGTTGAGGACTAACAAAGTTACAGGGGGAAAAAGGTAAAGTTTGGCTTGATTAACAAGGCAAAGGACTACAAAGTCTTCTCACCCACTTAACCTTTACCTAGCGTTACGGTGTAATCACATTACGAATGTAAGTGGTGACTGAGGAGGTCAAACCCGCGCCAGCTGAGTGATCAGCTCCGGAGATGCGCACGATTCCAACCCACCACGGGTCTGCTCGAACCATAGCAAAAAACCAGATAACTGGGAAAATTGCCAGTTTTCAACCAGTTTCTCCTGAAAATATATTATTTCCCAATTGATTTCTATTTCCGAATTGGGTCTTGGTGTCAATAGTTAGGTAGTTAATGTGCTAAGAAACGTCCTTGAAACTCCTGTGTAAACCTCTCCGCTTTTCCGTAGTTAATGTATAATGTCAAAAAATAGCTACTATTTCAAAATGACAAGTTAGATTTAGCTGGCCGCTTCTCCATTAATGGTGTAATCACTTATATGCCAAATTATATTAAGTTTGAACCTAATCCCAAGTGGGAAGGAAGGAACAAAGTAACGAGTGAAAACCCCAAAATGGCAGCTTACGAGAAGCGAAGCATTTTTGTTCCCATGTTTTCAGAAACGTTCTTTATTGTTTTTGCATACAAAACCCACCGCTGAAGTTTCACACCTGATTTTAGAACCACCCTGTATATTTGCAAACTGGACACAATGAAGCATATCTGTCGGCAAACTATAATTTCGTAGGTTGTTCGAATACCGGTTTTATAAGATAACGATTTTGTACATTGATCGCGCTTGGCAAAAGAAGTTAACGGAAGTATATTTTTACACTAAGATACTGGATTGTAAATATTACTTATACACGGTACGGTAAAATATTGTTAATTTATTTTAAGTAGATCCTCACTCTAGTTTTCTAAACCTATGACAAATTTTTAAGAGAATTGTTCTAAATAAGTGTAAAATACTTATTTATCTTATTTTGTTAATATTGTTTTTAGTTTACTATACGATTGTTTTGCTGAATCAATACATAATTGTACCTGTTAATTCAATAAACATGTACTTTGTACTTCTTTCATTATTTTCTTGTTATTTTTACCTCTACCGACTACCTTGTATGGTTTTCCGATTAGATTCACTTTGTTTCACACATTTCTGTTTATCATTGTTGTTATGTTCTTGTAAATACTTTTAATGTAGCGTTAAGTTTTTGATAGAAATTGTGAATTATAATCGTGTGCTAGTTCAATATTTGGCTCTTAGTTTGAAATGTTGGTCTTTGTTGAAAATAAAGATCTTGTTGAAATGATCAAATTAATTTAGTTTAAGAACAATTTGGTCAATGTCAAAAAGATTCAAATTCAAAGATTAGAATTCATTGTGTGACCTCGTTGAAGATTGGGGAATAGTCAACGATACTTTCTCTGCGTTATTCTGAAAGCGGCGGGTGTAACTATGACTTCAGCTAGGTAGCCGTTGTATTTAAACTAGTGGAAATAGAATATCAGGAAAAATGCATTAAATAAAGCTTCTTGTAGTATTGCTCTTCTGGAAAATGTATAGTTACATGTTTTGCTAGACTGGTAAGTCCTGCCATCTTGCTTTGCTTCATCAAAATTAAATAATAAAATGACGTTGGCTAGAGGAAAATTAATAAAATACTCGTTGAAAGACTTACATACTTCTGCCTGTGTTACTTGCAGGACCCTGGTGTTCAAATTTATCTACAACGTAATAAAAATCTCAGTGATCATCTCAACTTCCCATTTGGATAAACTAAATATTCGCACTATAGGGAATTTTATTAGTTATAAATGATAGAGCTTAAACAGGTAAACTAAATTTCAAAATCATTTTCCAATACAATAAACACAATTATTTTATTTATGGGACATCTTTGGACAGGACTAAACCATTTTTAAATAACAAAAAAATAATCTTGTAATAATTTTAAGAAAAAATTCTCCAGAACTCCAATTGTAACAGATTGTGTATCATTTTGAATTTTTAATCTGCAATAAGAAAAGAGTAAAATTCTGAAAGCCTCTGAGTGTTTTTTCAAATAGTTAATAACGTGGTAAGACTTGTATTCTCCATATATAGTTCCTCGTTTATAAAATACATGTGGACACCAGTTTTCACGGTACTCTTTGAGGGAAGTATTGTTCTAAGCACACGGTTCTTTAGTGATAATGTGTTCAATAACAAACTAATCAACTCTCGACTCCGATTTTCCGGGGAAATGTTTCTACGAAAGATTATTATTTTTGTATATTTTCCCCATTTCCAACCAATGTGTCTGTATATTTTAATTTTTTTCCTTGTGGTTTAGGTAGGAGAATGTTTTGAAAGTAAATCTAAAGCACCAAAAAATGTTATTTGTACTTTTTCTTTAACAAATTTTTTAATTTTTAGTACACATTGTATGTTTTGAATACAGCATGGAGGATAAATAAACCATCTCATGTTGTCTTCGAAATTTCATTTTTACCCATTGCCCTTTGCATGTGACATATTGTTGTCAAGTATGAAAATAGTTAAGCTTTGTTAGCCAATCTGTCTGGTTAGTACCTGCTCAGATTACTTTATACTGGGGTACATCAAAAAAGAGTTGTTTACAAAATTACTGGGCAGCTTTGTAGTTGTGAACAGACGTGCATAAGGGTAACCAGTCCCTAACCTCTTGATCCCCTCAGAACCTGTTTGAGCAATTATGCTCTCTACACGTACCGTTTTTTGTCTGATTTTCATTAAATTTATTATAAATGTTCCTTTTGTAAATATTTTAGTAATTTTAACCATCAGCAAAATGAAAATACCGAATTGTTATTTAGAGGAGGGGATTTTTCACTAACAAAGAGGGAGTTTACTTTACTTATCTAAAAATGGTGAATTTCATTAGATTTTGATTAAAATTTTAGTGTCTACCATCAATATTTCAAAAACTATGACATTCCTTTAAAAATCGAAATTTTATGTAGACTAGTTATTATTTTCAATAGCTGAAATGCTGATGGGTATTTCAATTTTTAGAATAAGCAAAAATATTTTATTCTGTACTTACATTTTCAGGATTTTGAATCATCATGAAAAAACTATAAAATACACCACATTTCCAGTCAAACATTTTTTACATAATACGTACTCTGTTTTTTGTCAATAAGGTTGCAGTAGTACAAAAAATACATTATACTATTAGTATTTCGGTTAGGGTTGTCCGGAGTGTTGAGATCTCGGAATCTGGCTGGGGTAATTCAGAATTTTTTGAATAGAAATGGTCCTTAGTGTGTGTGGAGGGTGGGGGAAACGAATAAAATTATATAGATTTTTATGGGGTTTTTGAGGTCCCCAATTCCCCATGTTATATTTCTTTTTTAGTAAATATTTTATTAGTAAATATATCAACGGATTTGTTTGAAACTCGTCAAATAGTTGTATACCATTAACCAAAAGACCCCTACTGATTTTGGGGTTTGGGGGGCACAATATATGGATTTGGGGCAAGAAGTAAAAAAAAATCGATGTGGGGTATCAAAAAAAAAGGAATATTATGGTGAATCCTGAGTTTTACAAAGCGTACACCGAGGTCGTAGGCCGAGGGGGGTCTCGGGCGAAGGCCCCAGCTGGCACAGCTAGTCATTTATATTACCTTTCGGTACTTGGAATAATTGAATTCTTCTTGTAAATCTAAAAGAAAGCGGTCTGGGAGTTATGAAATGGATTGTATTAATTAATTTATAAACATAGAAAGGAATAATACAACAATGCTAAACACATGATTTTCAAAGTTGCAACATGGACCAACTAAATCATGTAACAAACATGTGTACTGTAAGAACGGAACGGCCATTTATCGGGGTTTGGCTCCTGCAAAATCACGCTCGTTGGAAAGGCCACCAACGTGATGATAAACTATCTAAAAATAACAGCATCCCCAAACAGGTCTCTTGACGTTTGGGGCAAAATTTTCGGGATACTCATCAAATTTTGTTGCGTGTTGTTTGTGGTCGGGGTAGCTTCAAGCCTCCCGACAAAAATAGGTAATATTACAAGCCTTACAGGGTTAAGTTTAGGATAGGTGCTAACATTGACTTTAAATATCCATTAAATCAATGGTGCTAATATCGTTTCTTGCAATTAAAACGTAAACGTAATATGAAAACAAAAGCTTAGAGAAATATTTTATAGTTAATGTACATGTCTTTTGTGAAAAGCGTCCGCAGCCCAAAAAGCATAATCTACTTTTTTACGTTGGCGATGTTTAAAGTCGATGTTTTTTTTTTACTTATCTTGGCAAGAGCAACAGCTGTTTTGTGTTGTTTAGCTTTCGTTCTGTGTCATGATAGTTCAAAGTTTACATTTACTTGTTTGTATTTTCTTTTCTTTGTTTGACTTTGCTTATATATTTGCGCAATAGAGAGTGGAGTTCTGTTCAGTGAAATTTGAAGATTTATACTCATTTATATATTGCTATGGACGATAATTAATTTAGTTTTGTTGTTTTTCATCAACGTCCTAATGTACAATTGAAATCCAAAGAATTCTTTCCAGAACCGGTGCTCTCTGGTGTGCAAGAGGACAAAGCCAATCCCCTAAGGTATTTCCTGCTTACAAATGAGTAATTAATACCTTATGATATGATATTATGTAACTGTTGAACTAAATAAAGCTAATATAATCAAATTTTTCAAAATAATTTCAGTCTGTGAGTATTTTTTAACTTCTTTAGTGGTTTATAACATGATGACACAAAAACCAGGTCTCAGTAGTCTAGCTGTAACCTATCTGCAACTGGTCCTAATAGTGAATAGACCCATCAGCCTATGAGAGGAATGAAAACATCAAAATCCAAAGCAGCTAGTCATTCAAGCTCTCTCCTTAGGAAAAATGCAACCAACTTTACAGAGCTTTTACTCCTGGCCAATGTTTGTTTTAGACGTAATATAAGCCCTACGTAACCCTCCAGTTGTCCTCTCGTAGGTGGAAAATATCTTGGCGGCAATGGTTCACACTCCAATGATTAATTCTTACACTTGTGCTATTTCATAGGTCTAACATTGTGACTAAACTTTGGCCTATCAAGGCAATTTCTACTAGACTTATGTTTCTGTAGCTTATTACTGTTTATTTCGTTATGAAATGTAAACAAACTCCTTGATCAATTTCAGTAACAAGTAAAAGCCTATTTAAGGGTACTTTTTACGTATGTCCGTCTTCTAATGTCTATACAACAAAGAAAAAATATTTATTCCCCTTGTTTTTAAAGACTATCCAGAGTTTTGAATTAATGTATAGGTTAAAAAAAGAGACAATAACCCAGACTTTCCAATGTAACTTACATAAAGGCTCACGGACATGGATGGCCCACTAGAGCCAGGCATTCAGACAACGTTCAGAGCTGTAGATTTGTCCACCCAATTGTATGCCTATTCTGAATTGTAATGATGTGCGTATCCGACTGAGGATATGGATATATGGGCTAAGGAAAAAATAAAGTATCCTAAAATTGTATATAGCCTATCTAAAACTTCGTAGATAACTGAAACTCGGCATATATTCAAAAGTCAGGTGAAATTCAAAATACGGCAGGTATCCAAAACTCAACGCATAGGCCTATTTAAATTTCATCAATTATTGGCATTGATTTTCCATTCCCCTCAGGTCAAAGCAAATCTGTTGCAAGCTAGCGAATTATAATTATGCGCTCAATCCTTTGAGATATAATAAAGAATACCCCTAGCCTAGTACTGAAAGTTTCTTGATAAACTATTATTAATATAATTTAATACACAGCAATTCCATAAACCAAAATTAGAATGTGGTTAGTTGAAAATGAAGCTGTTTAAAAAAGCACTGCAGTACTACAACAACATTGACTTCACTGGCTTTACGGTTAACTTTTGATTGAAAAACTGGCCTTTAATGTCATGCTCTGCCACTACGACTGGAACCTGTAAGTGTAGCAAGGTTTGTACGTACCCCCAGTGGGACTTGTCTGACTGGTGTTTTTACCTGTGCAGATAACCTGATACTGGGGCACAGCAAAGAGAGATCATGTTTTAAGTTGGGGTGTGTGGCTACTCAGTACAACATTTCCTTTCTTTGGATCAAGAGAGGGATTAACTGGAGGTACGCCAAAGAAGGTTAACTCTTGAGACTCAATTGGCTGAAGAGAGAGAGAGAACATTGTTGGTTATCTCTGGTTTGGATCTAGAAGACCTCTGTGAGGCAGTTTGGAGACTGATTTAGGTGGCTAAGGATAAAACTAACCTCCCTATCCTGGTCGAAGGCCAAAGCATGATGCTAGCAGACCCATTCCCTTGATCCATATCCTTCCCACTCTGTTGTCTAGTACGAAAAGCCTTAAGAGGTGGCCTGGTAGAGTTCGAGCACGGTTGAAATTGGATAGGGAATTTAATAAGGGAAAACGTGTCAACAATGTTTTAGGTATGTGAAATTTGATGAATACAGTAATTGTTATTATTTTAGGAATTTTGATATTAAAGTGAAGTGTCGGTAAAGTGTATTATGTTGTAAACTAATGTATCAAAAAATTTAAGGTTTTTGTCAACTGTAAACTTTGGAGAAATATATTCTTATTCTTATCAGGTAAGTTAATGAACTAAAATGTAGAAAGTTTAAAATGTGTAAATTGAATTAGGTTGTACATTATAATTATTTTAATTACTGAATTTTGAGTAAGTACTATCGTTCACTTTCCATCTTACAAAAGTCAATGGTACTATGTTCTCATGGAAAAATAAAGCTAAATTCATAAATACAAAATTAACCCTTAAGCTTAAGCGTCATTATTATTAATTTAAAGCTTCCGACCGCCAATTGGCTAGAAGTTAGAAATAGCCAATTGACGCATTCTACACCGGAAGCTTTAGTTAGTCATAAATACAACATTTATTTTATCTCAAAAGTAAAAGTTTTAGTGGTTACATGCAGCAGCATCCGTAGATCTATGATTAAAGAGAACAAATGTTCACATTCAAGTAAATTAACTTGCTCAAAACGTTGTTTGCAGTTTTTAACCCATGTTATGCTTATATTCAGAGTTGGATCTGCGGCTGTTCCATCCAGCCGCCTCTTAAAGCTGAGTTTGACCAACTAAGATTTTTCCTTTCTGGTGTAAAAAAAAACCAGCCAGTGACCATGAAAATTGTACAACAACAAAGGATGTTTGTGCGTTACAGATGAAAGAGCCTATCCCTTGTCCGGCCAACTCCTCCAGTCTCCTGTACGACACAGCCTGTCTCCACATCCACAATGGACTCAACCACTCGGTCAATCTCTTCTCAGTGTCCTCAGAGTGTTTCCAGGTGAGCGTTTGTGTAAGGATAGGCCAAGAAACATCACTATTTGAGTTGACAGCTGCAGCTGTTAAATGTTTGTTCTGTTAATACAGTTATTAGAGTGAGCAAAAGCTGTATCTGAAATCTTTAAGACGTCTAGTGACCTTTGGCTCGCTGAAATATTGGTTTTTGTAAAACCACTGGCTGAATAAATTGAAAACAGCGCGGACCAAAAAAGCTAGACCTTACTTAAAACTACTCTAAAATACCCCTTTTCAAACTAACATAAATAAGTTTATATACTTTTAAAGGTAAATTAATTTTAGTTTATTGGAATTAAAAATATAATAATAATAAAACGTCTTCATTGACAAAAAGGTTTGGGCTCAAAATCTCTTTCTACCACGTAACCTTAAAAAATTTAAAATTTGTTAGTTTATAGAGAACTATTGAGTAACTTCTTTGTTGTTTGGGAGTGAGCAGTAAACGGAGACAATAAAGGCCTGGGAGTGCTACAGAACGCTGCCGTCTGTCACAGCTGTGGCAGGCTCGCTGCAAACTGGCGCTCTGTTGCCGCTTTCACGGTGAAAAATACCACAGCACCTGAGAGTCGTCTGTCAGCCCTAAATAACATATATGCTAGTCAATTCTTGGTTTGAACTTTGTTGTTGACGATTTGATGATTTCAAGGTTTAAAAGGTTATTGTGGATATTTTTAATCATTTTCCGCCAACAACTGTCTGCATAATTTTTGAAAGTTGAGTAAATTATGGAATCGGATAACTCTGTTATCAACGGATATTTTGTGTTAATTTTAAGCTGTAAGTAATTATTCAACGCGACTTGTCAAAAATGGTATCAGACAATTGTTCTGGTTTGTTTTATCGTACGATCATGCGTGTTGACAGTGTGACTCGTTGTTCTGGTCGGCAGTGTCGGCTGAGAGCAACGTGTCTCTCGTCGTGTCGGCAGTTCACTCTCTGACTCTCACGGCAGCACACTCCCGCACCAACCACACCATCTGCGAGTAAGTAACCAGTCACAACGCAACTTTCGCCGAATTATTCGCCCTTGGATAATTTTACCTTTCAAGCAGCTTGTCTCCGTAGAGCAAACTCTTAATTAGGGGTGGACAGGATTGGATTTTTCCCTTCAGGCGGGAATCGAGCGAGAAACATTTTTTCTTGCTTGATGTTGAGAAAATTTTCGGGTGGGACTAAAAGATTATTTCAGTCATTACAAATTAAAAAGAAAAGGTCAGAAAATTGAAAAAGATTTTTTAAGGTAAATGAAAGTATAATATTTACCCTACAAATCCCAATATTGTGTTCCGTTTGTGAGTTAAAAAAAAATGTATGGTTGGTACAGCATGATTGTCCTTTGATTTGATATTATTATTGATCGCATAAGTAATATTGCCATATAATTAAACATTGTAATCATTACAGGTAATTGTGACCAAGTTTTATGTGATTTTCACCCTGTATAGCTTAGTAACTAAGCATTTTCGGACCTATGTTAATCAGAACTTTTTTTCTTCTTTTGATGAGAGGAATCATGCCTTGACTTATGGGCACCCTTTTTCAGAACACCCTGTATATGTATGTATTTTTTATTACTAAAGAAATTTGAAGTCAAAAATGTTTGGACCGAACCGGGGCAATGATATGTATTACAATGTATGTATTGTTTGTTTAATGTGGAAATAAATTGGCTTTTGACTTGTCCTGCAGTCTAACTCAAGGCTTCCAAGAACATCAGGTCTCCTCCTGGACACTGGGAGAGGAAGGTTGTACTTTCACCACTCTCGAGCAAGGATCCGACATTTACGCACGTAAGTACTAGTGACACTGCCCGGGCTAACAACTCTTAGACAGTAGACTCCCGTAAGTTCCAATCCTAGGCCGAACTAACCGATGCCTATAAAAAAATGCCCGTTTATTGGTCGTATTGTGAATCGATGCGTATAGCCTACTGTAAGGATGAGCACGACGTGAACTGATAAATTAAAGAAAGAATATAATAAAATATTTGAGACTTGCGTCCGGTGTGTAACTCATGCTCAGAGAGCCGGCCGGACTGAGTGAAGACTGAACGAAAGTTTACTGGACTATGTTTTGGAGTGTTTTTGGATATCTACGTAAAACCATGTCCGGAAGCAGTGTTTGTTGTTTCACTGTTTATCGGTGTTTACGATTGTGTAATTAATTTTTAAATTGTCCTAAATTCTGGATAACCACCTGAGAATGTGTTATAGGCTGCGTTCATATTGGATGCAAGAAAACTGGTGGCGCTTGGATGTGCAAGCGCACACTTAACAGGCTGCGGTCATATTAGCTTGTGCTAGTACAAGTGATAATACAACCCTCCCGATCCTATTAGTCAAGATGGAGCTTTTCAAATGTTTAAAATGTAATTGGTAATGGTAGGAGTTTTTAATCATGGACAAAGAAATTGTTTGATAGATGTGGGTTAGTGAATATTTTTTTTACCATGAGGAAAATTGCAAGTATGCTCGAATTTTTTCCCATTTACTGGGACAACCAGACAATTTTGGATATCAGTGCCCAATTCATTGGATATTTCAAAGTTTTTTATGTGGTCTCTACAAAGCTTTTTATGCGTGCGCCACCAATTTACTAGCGCAAGTATGCATCCAATACGAACGCAGCCTAACTGTAATTGTTGCTTGCAGCTCTGTACTTGGTTGCCCTTGTCATCGTCTGTTTCAAGACTGAGGGTAAGGAATCGTGCACTTGGTAGTGATGTGCAATGTGGTCACCTCCGACAAGACATTTCAGGTGCTCTGCTACAGGATTCCATTGTAAGAGCGTGCGTGCTTCACCAGTTTACTAGTGCAAGTATGCATCCTATACGAACGCAGCCTAACTTTAACCGTTGCTTGCAGCTCTGTACTTGGTTGCCCTTGTCATCGTCTGTTTCTTGTGCGGGAAGGCTCTGGTTAGAGATATCTGCACTAGATCCTGCTGGCGCAGACTCAAGAGCTGTGTCTTGCGAGATCCCACCCTCGCTGATTTAGAGAATGTAAGTACTGTAGTCACTTGAAACCCTTTCCCTTCTAAGTTACGTTGAGGTAGGGAGTCCAACCACGCTCTGCTCACAATCTCAGCCGTAAGGGGTTTGTTTGCTAAACTTAATAACTCATTAAATGAACACACTGAAGTTTCAGCGTGCTCCTAACCTAAATTAATCTTCCCCGTAATTTCCTAACCAAAAGCCTGCTTTTATTCGGAAACTTTCCAGTTAAATTTTAAAGGATTCTCTCACAGTCCTGGACCAATAGTGATTTTCTCTAGCCAGTGTTTTTGTATTTTCAAAGGCAGTAACGTGTGTCAATAGTCCAATAATGGTTGTGATGCTGAAACCAAAACAATGATTTCAACTCACCTGAAAAAGTATATCAGGCGTTCTAAAAACAAAGTCATGAATAAATCTGTCTTGGCCAAACTTAGTTGTATGACGAAACACGCTATTGCATTCAAAGACACAAAACAATGGCCAGAGAAAACCACTATTTTTCCAGGATTGTGAGGGAATTCATTGAAATAAAGACACACCCAAACAATTCAAACCACAAGGAAAATTCATATAAACTATCACAATCTTGAACAACTCTAATTATAAAAACAGTCATCTGATTTAAGTTCACCAAAATCCACCTGGAAAAATAGCTTGTTTATGATGACCTTTGGTCAGTCGTTGCGACGGCATGTCGCATGTTTATACTTTTTAACTTCCTTTTACAAATTTTTATTCTTTTTTTAATTTTAAAATTTAACCGAAGATATCTGGCAAATTTCATACAAAACCTCTTTAAACATCTTGTTCTCATTTACAGTTGTACTTCCATAAAACTTTTCTGAGTAAAGTTTACTAGTACTCTGGTTCGCTCATGACTCATCTCTCGTGTACAGGACCTCGGGGACTCCAACTCGTCCGGTTCGGATACATCTGACTCGTCCGACTCACAACCTCTCGTACAGTCGGAACTGGTTCCTCTTCAGCGTCTGAATAGAAACCGGGTGCGCTCCCTGGACACTTTCAGAGGGTGAGTACATAAACAAACAGACGCAGCAGCAGGCTGGCCAACTGTGACAGTGAAACATAAAAAGTGCCTATTTATACGCAGCCAATGGGCTGCAAGGGGGCGTCTTGCACAAGTTAAGTTCTCTGTGGCTTGTTTTAAGTCCTTAATACCATGATATGAATTTTTTGTTGTTGTTACTTGCTGAAAGATAGCTTGAAGATTATGGTTATCCCTACGTTTAATTTCATTTTTAATAAACGCTGGCCAGAGGCGTCTTATTTCAACTAAAGCTTGACTGATTGGACGGTCTGCTACTTTTATGAATCAGGCCTCGATAATTTTTCTCTTACAAAAGTGAGGTTCCCGATGTATTATAGCCTCATTCCAGTTCATAGCGTGATTTTCAGATCAACAATGTTGGAAGTTTCTGTTAAACCCTATCGCACGTTTTCTTTGTGTTCTTTAACTCTCACATTTAGTGGTATTTTTGTCTCTCCTACGTAGGCCTACTCCCGATCACAACTACGTTTAATACTGTAAGTACAGTTTTTAAAATCTTGAGTGCCATTTTCAGTCGGATACTAGTCTGATGTATCACTTTTTCATTTCAGTTTGACCATTGCCATGATGATCTTCGTCAACTACGGGGGCGGCAAGTACTGGTTCTTCGAACACGCGGCGTGGAACGGCCTCACGTTTGCGGATCTGGTGTTCCCCTGGTGAGTAGTGAGTTCTCCGGCCTAGGCCAGCTAGCGAGAAAACGCAAGAGTATCCTCAAATAATATGGGTTTACTCGGTTTCCAGTGGTCGGTAATCTTCAGAAATAATTAAGCAAATGTTTATTCCACATAGAAGGCGAAGAAATTCTAGATAGTGGAAATTGTCAGCTTCCAAAATCGACGGGAATAACTGATTTTTCGAATATAGTGCTTATGAATCCGCCAGGATATCAAAGCCTAATAGTTAATGTAGCAATAGATAATTAAAAAGAAGAGAAAGTTCAGAAATTATTTTTTTTAAGTGTTAGACAACAAATTTTGTCTTTGATTCAAACTCGAGGCTGTGGCGTCGGTTGCAGGTTCGCCTGGGTGATGGGGATGAGCATGGTGCTCAGTTTGCGCGGCAAGCTACGCTCGGGCGAGCACAAGATCCTGGTGTTCTTCAAAGGAGCATCGCGCAGCGTTAAACTGTTCGTGCTCGGTTATCTGCTCAACATGTACAACAACAATAATGTTCCAAACAGTCGCTCGTTTGGCGTGCTGCAGCGCTTAGGCTACGCTTACTTGATCGTTTTCAGTCAAGAGGCGGCCTGGATGAAGGCTCATCCTACTGTGCAGGTGCGTTGTTGTTGTAAAGTAACGTTAAGAAAGTTTTATATTATTATCAAGAAACAGCTGAGTTTGATCCGGTTAGATCGAGTAGACAATGGGTCTAATCACACTGGAAACTTGGAGCAAACTTAGAAAATTTAGAAGCAAGCTGACATATATGAATAGTAGCTACTTTTGTTTTGAGACACCACTCTAGGTATTTTAAGGTGAATGTGGAATGGTGGTGGGTGTGATGAGTGTTATGATGTATGAAGAGATGTAGTCTTGTTATAAACTAGGGCCGACTGTTCCTAAGATTGGGTCATTAATAAAGAGCCCAACGCCCAATGGAATGGATCAACGGCTTAATGTGACATCCGAAGTAGTGTTGGAATCCTAATTTTTTTGATTCTCGATTCCAATACCTATTCTAAGTGCCCACATGTGTTCGTAGTACTGTCAGTTTGATTCCTATGTTTTTCAATTCTGATACCAGAATATTGATTCTTGGTTCTGAGTTTGATTCCGATTCTAAAATAAGCAATCGATTTTGATTTCAATACCGATTCTTAATTTTTGTTATTACATCAATTCCCGATTCCAAAACCGATTCTCAAATCTTTTTCTAATATCGATTCCGGATTCTAAAACTGATTATCGATTCTATCTTAGGTATTGATTCCTAATTTTTGATTCTATGGTATTGGAATCGACTTTACTGACTTCCCTTACCCAAGGAATCGGAATTGACCCAACACTATTCCGAAGCTACCAAAAGGAGAGCTTTGCAGTGGGCACTAAGGGAGCTAGATATTGTTGCCGTCAGAGTTTTCAGGAAATTCCTGACTTTCTTTTGGATTTTAATTTTCCGAGGGAAACTCCTCAGGACTTACCACCCTCTCTCTGATTTATTCCTGCTTCCAGAGAGTGCTGCCGGAGCTTCACGACACATGGAGGCAGTGGACTATGGTACTGGGGCTGGTTGCGTTACACCTTGGGCTGACCTTCTACCTGCCCGTGCCCGGGTGTCCAACCGGCTACCTGGGACCCGGCGGTCTGGGCAACCACAGCTACGCACCCAACTGTACCGGCGGCGCGGCACGCTACATCGATGCACACTTCTACGGCGACAACCACTTGTACCAACACTCGCGCGTCAGCAAGGTAAAATTTGAGTTTTTCGAGTAATTGAAGTTTGAGTTATTGATGGCCAAAACCATTTGGAGTTTTAGAACCGGCCAAAAATCGAGTGATCAAGGTTTAACATTTACAAGGCAAAACGCCTCAAAGTTTTGGACCTCTATATTTTGAACTTTTTTAAGTTACAGTAACTTATTCAAAGAGCATGACCTTCTCGACCAACGCACAGGTCATACAAAACAACACTAATCATGTAGATACGAGGTTGCGCTAGTGACAAACTGAGGGAGAGAGGGGGTTGGCCTACGGGTGGTGGAGAAGCGCAGTTTCATGTAAATTTAGTTTCCATAAATACTAATGCGTAGTTTGCTCTGACAACAAGTATAGCTCAAAAGCAAAACTCTGAAAAATAGAGGTCACCACTAGA
The DNA here is from genome assembly GCA_018831715.1 of Matsumurasca onukii. Classification (NCBI taxonomy): domain Eukaryota; kingdom Metazoa; phylum Arthropoda; class Insecta; order Hemiptera; family Cicadellidae; genus Matsumurasca; species Matsumurasca onukii. Next base: position 3,679,577 of record CM032060.1, read on the forward strand.
AAACTTTGACTTGTAGAGGTCGTCAGTTATTCAATTTTGACTTGCCAAGGTATTTTCTAACATAAAAAGGCCTTAAAATTCAACTTATCAAGGTTGTATTTCTGGAGAAATTCGACTTTTATAAGTCAAGGGGATTTGAAAAAAAATTGAGATATCGAGGTTTGAGTTATCAAGATTTGATATTCCACTGTATGAATCAGAATGTCAAGTTACCTAGACTCTCTTGCCGGGCTTATTACCAACTGAGAATTGGCCGAGAAAATCTGTGAAGGAGAAAAAGTAATTATAATGAACAGCGACAAGTTGAAGTGTTTTTATTTTAAGTAAGCCATCATTACTGGAGAAGATGGTCTTTTTTCCAAACAATTTTTGTAAATATGTCAAACAAAATATGGTGGAAATAAATTCATTTATTCATTATTCATTTATTCAAGTCGCTGGGCATTATGGAGTTGTTTTTTTGTCTTCAGGAGGAAATGCTACGCATTGTAGGGACTCTGAGAGTAAATTTAAAAAAGTTCCCGTGTGAGACTTCGCTATACGTTTACTTGTGACAGGTTGTTCAGCATATGGGAATTCTGAGAATTTTCCTCACACGGGAAAACTTGGGAAATGTCCCTAAACCAAGAAGTTTTGCTAAATCGGTGGATCGTGGAAGTGGTAATCATGTCATAGATGTGTCTAGATATCGTTGCGAACGGCATCAAAGTCGCAGGAGTCAAGAGATCACCTCTCTCTCACCTCATCTCTCACCTTCCTCGTCTTTACACTGGTCATGTGTGTTATACAGGGTGTGACTGCTGGGTTCCTGTGTGGTTGGTCGGTGGAAGGAGGTCTGATCCCTGTCAACAAGCAGCTCTGGTCTCTCTCGTTCTCTCTTCTCACCTCATCTCTCGCCTTCCTCGTCTTTACGCTTATCTACCTACTAATCGACTCTGTGGGTTGGTCACCCTGCAGCGGCCGAGAGGTAGACAACGATACTTTCCGCGTCATAGGTCAGTGGCTAGCCTAGGGGACTAAATTGAAACCTTAAATTATAAAATTTCAGCTAAGGTCTTTAATACATTAGGGAGCAATAAAGGTTTGTGAGCAGATGATATTGTGATTTGTATAGAAAAATGTTCAGGCATATAGTTTGGAGACCGGTTCTTTCACATAACCTTGGTTAATTAAGGATGTTAAGTAAGAATGTCTTGGTTTTATCTACAAATTATTTAAAGTACAAATAGGCTAATATAACGAGGTATCGACAGCAATGCTGTCAGGCAAGCTTGTTACATTTAAATCAAAATAACTACAAATTAATATTTGTGTACAGTTTTGGTGAACCAATTTTGCTGTTAACTACAAACTTATCTAGAGATTTACTAACGGCACATTGCTGTCATCATCAGGCAAACCGGTTACAATAAAATCAAAATAAACCAATAAAATTCCCTTCAATCCTCCAATTTTGCCAACACCCACGTGCCAAGTCACACCCACTCAGAAAATTACCTATAAAATCCCTCCTGTTTCAAAATTTCCCAAGAAATCCCCAAAAATCCTTCCCACCCAAAAACTCTGTTTTTAGAAAATTCAGATTTTCGGGATTTTAATTTTTGTTGGGAATTTCCTTACTTTCGGGTCTTGTTATATGAAGTTGACGTATGAAGTTGTGATACAGGTCTGAACCCTATGCTGGTGTACGTGGGACACATCATCACCAAGAACTCGTTCCCGTGGAGCTGGTCGCCAGTGGATGAAACTTCTCACGGTGACCTCCTCTTGATGAATGTCTGGGGCACTTTATGCTGGATCTTTATTGCCATGTATCTGCACTCTAAGAATGTGTATCTCACCATCTAACCCACCTTACGACTGTAATCTACTCATAAGCATTTATACTTTATAAATAAACTATTTTAATACCCTTGTGTCTCTTGGTTGAATTGTTGTTGCAAGATCGCCAAAAGGTAAGACTTATGAACTCTAGACAACCTGTATGTTTAAACAATTATTTTGTATAAAAAAAGAAACCTTTTACTTAAAATATTGTTACACTGGTAGATAAAAATACTGAAATCATAAGAGAATTAATGCATAATAGATGTATGAATTCAATTTCTATGTTCACATTTTTTGTCAACACGATCAAATGGCCACTCTATTCTCCAAATAGCTGATGACTCTGGCCTCACTTCCTGCATCATTTCTCCTTCGTTGAGAAGCTAAAGGAAGTTTCTTCTTGAGTGTCTCTCCCGTGTCTTTGGTATATCTGCACTGTTCTTTACTACTCGGTGAGTCATTGCATTGGTAAGTATAAAAGTGTAGATCTCATTGCATATAGTGAGATCCTCTAAGCAACAAAGACAGATGGCAGTGCACGCAACCAATCAGGGGCCAGCATTCACAAACCTACCCCAAAGGCTCTTGTTCTCAATCTTGCGGAATGCCAATTAGTTGCTGTTCAATCAATTTCACGCACAATGACTACAGAATATTCATGTTCTGGCAAATTAACGGGCCATTAGCCAAATTTGAAAAGGTACTTGATGAATAGGTGCCGTTGGAGTAAAACAACACCTCAACGCCCAGCCTAAGTCTAGTTGGTTCCCTGCAGTCAAGTGTGAGATTGTTAGTCCAGCCATCTTAAGTTCTATATGACTAGAAACTGGCCAAGAGTAATGAGTCGATACTGGACAGCAATTAGGGTAAATAAGTCAATAATTTCAATAAAACAGTTTTAAGTGATCTAGGTGTTTGAACGCCATATTGAATGGACACCAAATCTTTGGACTTGCACGTCTAAATCTTACAATAAATCAAAAGCATTTCGAACGATAACTAGGCTCCTAGAAAATGGCAGGAGACTAAAGTCAGGCCACCAACATAGAAGGGGGTGGTCATAGCTCAGTGTGTGCTTCGCGCCAAATCAGCCCAGGCGCAGTGATAAATTTTCTCGATGTCCACTCCCCGTGGTTCGGAAATCACGTTTAAGCCGTTGTTGGGCTTTTAGTTAATGAACCAATCTAGGGAACTGTCAGCCCTAGTTTGTAACAAGAATACGCCTCATCAAACGCACTCACCTTTCATCCCATATTCACCTTAAAATACTCTCTATGAGTGGTCGGTGTCTCAAAGTATCAAAGACACGACGTTTTATGGGAGCCCTGCTACAGTCTTTGACATTGCCAGCTACAGGCCTATATCAATACGATCCATTTCCTCCAAGATCATTGAGGGAATACTTTTGAAAATATTCATTATGCACGATCACCGTGAACCGGAGCAGCTTAACAGGCAAACCGGATTTCTTCAAAATAATCACGAATGAGCAGGTCATTTAGCAATAAAAAACCAAGATTTTATACATTTTGATCTGAAATGCAGAAGGTTTTTAAGATATCTACGGCTTCTGGTAGGTCACAAACGGGTGGAGCCTTGACGTATAATTAATTCTTGTTAGGAAAAGGAAGTAATTTGAACAGCGATAGTTTTAAAGATCACTATCATATATAGCTGTATAGATATTATTTTGGGAAGGATGTTATGTTTAAGGAAATAAATGATTACCCTTCAAGCATTAAAAAGTAAATATTAACACATTTAGTCTGGCTTTAGTCACTCAATATAGTAGGAAACTTAATTTCTAAAGTCTACTCTCCTTAACCTCTATGATTTGTTTTGCTTAGATCGTTTTTCTTTCGGAGATGGTCAGAATTGAAATGAATTGATAGTGATTGCAAAACAAATCGAAAGCCTATTTTTAACGTTTTACTCATCAATAATCGTAATTATTCCCTCTTACTACTCACTTAGAGACTGAATCTTATAAATTTGAAGATTTAAGGTATGCATACAAGGATGTTACTCTTTAGGCTTGCTTAGAATGAAAGATAGGCAAAAAGCCTAGGCTGTTGTGGGTTTAGCCCTAGCTTCTAGATTATTAATATAGCTAATTAATTAGGCCTAGGTTCTTTCATTCATTTGTTGCAATTTTCAGTCGTATATAAAAATAAAAACTTAGGCCTATTTCTCCTTTCCTTCCATTTGATAAAGACAGTAAACAAGAGGCTGGTTGTTTTTGGGTAAGACTGTAAACATTAAATTATTGTTTAACAAGGGGCGAGTTCCTTACGTGACGTCCGTTATTGAACTAATAAGAACCGTTCCTAGAACTGTTCCTAATGACGAACTACTTCAAAGGAGCTGGAATTAAAACTAATATCGTTCTGCATCATCGTTCATGGCATAGAGTAAACAAAAGTGTAGCATAGAATATGAATTTCAGAAAACATTATTAATAATAATACAAATATTATAATAATACTCAGTATTATTATTTATAATAAAACTCCTTTAAATTAGATGTACATATAATTATGTGATTATATGCTCATTTGGGGACACCGTTTTAAGTAGTAATAATTAATAATATGTCCATTTTAGCATGTGCAGGAAAATCACAGGGATATTGCAGTTTTAACTAAAAGCTGAGCAAAATATAAAGCAAGTAATAATTTGTACTTGAAAGTATGACCGATCTCGACTTTTCCAGCCTAAGCGGCGACACCGCCAGTTGCTATTCACAATTAAATAATAAACACACAATTTATACATGTCGTGTTGTTTGGTATCAAGCGTTAAGCAGCGAAATTCTATCATATTCCATCAGAAAAATATCGTTTTATTCAACAAACGCCGTTATAGCATTAAAAACAAGTAGGTCTGAATGAGCCCTGGCCTTGCTTTTTCTTGCCGATGCGGCGACACAACCATTTGTAGGATTTTACAGTTATTAAGGCTAAAGCATAGGGGATTTTAATGGGATTAGTATATTAGAGGAATCATTAGACAATTGCAAAATGTAAAAATATTATTACAAGCAAATTATGTCTAATTAGTGTTTTGTTGTTATTGTATAAAAAGTATAAGTAGCAAATTTGTTCAGAAATATATTACAGTATCCGACATCTCACGATTGTTAAAATGATGAAAGAGTGATTGAAAATATAAAGGCGGAAATGTGATTGAAATCATAAATGTTTTATTTAAAAACATAACATTTAAATACAAGTTTATGATAAACATAAGTAAACAATAACATAAACAACAGTTGGTATGATTATAACTATTAATTTTACTATCTTTCTTATTTTCTATAATTATTTTTTATACTTTTATATTTTTTGTTTATACTTTTATATTTATTTTTATACATTAAACTACATATGACTAATTAAGTAAAAAGTCGGTTTAATACAGTTGGTATGATAACATAAACAACAGTTGGTATGAGAACAGATCAAATGACCAGTTCCAAATAACAGTTCGTATGAGAACAGATCCAACTGAACAGTTCCAAGTAGCAGCTCAAATAACAGTTCCAATAACGGACGTCAAGTAGGAACTCACCCGTTTAACAATACAGTACAATTTCATAGAAATAAAAATTAAAGACTTAAGTTTGTAAAATTGTAAAATAGTTAGCCTTTTACACTACTGTGTTTCAAAAAGTTCATGATCACAAAATGTTTCAAAGCCTTTTAAGAAAATATTCTGCTGCTGATATTAAAACTAGACATGTAGGTTAGGTTTGGTTGTTTAGCTAACTTGCTTGTAGTGTACTGACTTAAAATTTCAATTTTAGTAAATTTGTGGTTTTGAATAATTTGTCTGTTGTAAATTGTGGATGATAATGATTCGATTAAGCTTTGAATAGCTGAAAAAGCAAGACTCACAGAAGCGTATGGTGGTTGCAGAATGTAGAGCCAGTTAGCGTCTTGGAGGAGGATGTTTAGCCATGGAGGGCTTTGGCGGAGCTTCAACAAGAAGACATGCCTGGCCTCGGCAGTTCTCGCTTTGCTGCTCATCTTCTACGTCATGTTTTCTGTCAACTACTGTGTCATTACGAACATCCACCGCTTCTTACAACAGGTAAGCTGGTTCAATGACAATGAGTTTTAACTGGCTCTGACTTTCTTGATCATTCAAGGTCCATCTTTATGGAATGAATATACTCAGTCAGTATGTTTGTTAACACTTAACATTCTCCTGAGCGATATTGGGAGTTACATCAGGAGGAGGAAACTACTCAGTCATGGAACACGTCACCGTGGCTTGTTGGATGTACCTCGCTGTCACGACAACGCCGAGAGCTTATTCTCGCTCTGCTTTGAGGAATTCTGTGTTAAGAACATTTCTCTTGTTTTAATTTGAAAAAGTGGTTTGCCAACAATTTAAAATTTCAAATATGGACTTATTTTCTTCTTCATTCTACAGAAATTATAAGTAGCAAATTTGTTCAGAAATATATATACAGTATCCGACATCTCCACGATTGTTAAAATGATGAAAAGAGTGATTGAAATTATAAAGGCGAGAAATGTGATTGAAATCATAAATGTTTTATTTAAAACATAACATTTAAATACAAGTTTATGATTAACATAAGTAACCATAACATAAACAACAGTTGGTTATAACTATTAATTTTACTATCTTTCTTATTTTCTATAATTATTTTTATACTTTTATATTTTTTTTTGTTTATACTTTTATATTTATTTGTATACATTAAACTACATATGACTAATTCGGTAAAAAAAGTGTCCGGTTTAATACAGTTGGTATGATAACATAAACAACAGTTGGTATGAGAACAGATCAAATGACCAGTTCCAAATAACAGTTCGTATGAGAACAGATCCAACTGAACAGTTTCAAGTAGCAGCTCCAAATAACAGTTCCAGAATAACGGACGTCAAGTAAGGAACTCACCCCGTTTAACAATACAGTACAATTTCATAGAAATAAAAATTAAAGACTTAAGTTTGTAAAATTGTAAAATAGTTAGCCTTTACACTACTGTGTTTCAAAAGTTCATGATCACAAAATGTTTCAAAGCCTTTTAAGAAAATATTCTGCTGCTGATATTAAAACTAGACATGTAGGTTAGGTTTGGTTGTTTAGCTAACTTGCTTGTAGTGTACTGACTTAAAATTTCAATTTTAGTAAATTTGTGGTTTTGAATAATTTGTCTGTTGTAAATTGTGGATGATAATGATTCGATTAAGCTTTGAATAGCTGAAAAAGCAAGACTCACAGAAGCGTATGGTGGTTGCAGAATGTAGAGCCAGTTAGCGTGCGAGGGAGGAGGGGATGTTTCGCCATGGAGGGCTTTGGCGGAGCTTCAACAAGAAGACATGCCTGGCCTCGGCAGTTCTCGCTTTGCTGCTCATCTTCTACGTCATGTTTTCTGTCAACTACTGTGTCATTCGGAATCCGCTTCTTACAACAGGTAAGCTGGTTCAATGACAATGAGTTTTAACTGGCTCTGACTTTCTTGATCATTCAAGGTCCATCTTTATGGAATGAATATACTCAGTCAGTATGTTTGTTAACACTTAACATTCTCCTGAGCGATATTGGGAGTTACATCAGGAGGAGGAAACTACTCAGTCATGGAACACGTCACCGTGGCTTGTTGGATGTACGCTGTCCAGGCATGAGAGCTTATTCTCGCTCTGCTTTGAGGAATTCTGTGTTAAGAACATTTCTCTTGTTTTAATTTGAAAAAGTGGTTTGCCAACAATTTAAAATTTCAAATATGGACTTATTTTCTTCTTCATTCTACAGAAATTCATTACAACACACACTGTTCATTAACTTATTAAATTTCCACTAAAGTCTATTTATGAATGAAAGTGTTACAATATGATGATTATATTCTGTAAATATTTGCTACAATCTGACTTTCTGTTTTTTTCAATTTTAAACTTCCCTTGTTTTATTAACAAACAATATGAAAATTAAATAAAAAATAAAATTGATTAAAGGTACAAATCCTTTAATTTTATTACCCTGAAACATATTTTTGAATTCCTATTATGATTGATTTTTATACGGGGCATTAGTTTGCGGCTAGTGAAACCAACAAATGTTACTTGAACCTTACTTGTTATCATTTTCTAAACAATTTGTTCACCCCTTACGGTAGCGTTAACAAATACAAGCAAGGAGAGTTGCCTGATTGTAGTGAGACAGCTGGTGAGTTGGTTGTGTTGACAGGGTGAAGACGAGAGTCAGCTGAGTCGGTTACGGGCGTCGTCTGCAAGACCGCAGACCGTCGTCCGTTTGGTGCCCCTGGTCAGCTGGGCAGGGCTGGAGGACGACACACGCTTCGTGAGTCACACTTACACTAGCTCTAAATCCATTGCATGTTTCTGATCTCAACAATTTTATTGTTTAAGCGGAGGAGTTTAATTTAGCTGTGCTAATAATTACAGATGAGTACCACATTTTGTCTCTGCAATTTTGGTATACGCTGACGTCAAACTAAATGTATCTTACTGTAAAAAATTATATATTTCGGCTAAATTGGACAAATAAAACAGAATACTTCTTGTTTAAAGAATATATATTTAAGTGAATAAAAAAATAACAATTTAAACTTATCCAGAATGTGTACAACTAACATCAGCGTTATCAAAATGTTAAAGTTAGGAAAATTCCAAAACTCATATTTCAATACATTGGCCAAATAAAGAAGAAGTTGAGCACTAGGCTATTTCAGTAGGCTAAAAGACTCACTCGTAACTTTACCGTGGACTTTGTCCGGCAGACGGAGAAGAATGCTTCAGTGGACGGAGCGCCCAAGTACCGGTTTCTGCGGCAGCAGAGCTTGCGAGCGGCGCGGCGCCTGCCCCAGGCGCTCATTATCGGAGTGAAGAAGAGCGGCACACGAGCACTGCTGGAGTTTATCAGACTGCACCCTGACGTGAGAGCGGCCGGGAGCGAGGTGCACTTCTTCGACCGACACTACAGCCGCGGCTTCAACTGGTACAGGTCAGTCATCAGGCAATTCACAGTGATCTCCTCAGCAGTGTTGCCAATGACAAAATGAAATCCCTAGTAAAATCCCCAAATTTATCCTAAATTGATGTAGCAATCCCCAAATAATCCCCGGAATTTCAAGATATATTATAAAATGATGCTTTGATTTTCCGGGGAGATCCTTACTCCTACTTTAACTGAAAAGAAATTTGTTTGATACTTTCATTTTTACCCAAAAAGAGTTCTTCTTACTTCTGAATCTTCTTAAATTCTGTCTAGGAATGTTTTCCTTCCAAGACACCGATAGCCAAATGAGACAGCAGAGCACGTCAAAATAACTGGACAAAGATCTTTTGGAATTTTCATATGGCTTAAAAAATGGTGATAAGTGATAGACTTCTGCTGATTTTCACATCCGCCCCTTGTGCCATATTTGTACGTCTTTGTAGGAGACACATGCCGGCAACGCTGGAAGGCCAGGTGACGATGGAGAAGACGCCGAGCTACTTTGTGACCCGGGAAGCACCTGCCCGGGTGAAGCAGATGGACCCGGCCACCAAGTTGCTGGTGGTGGTGCGTGACCCGGTCACCCGGGCCATATCCGACTACACACAAGCTATAAGGTACTCAGCCACTGTAGATTTTGAGACTTTTGTACACAAATCTAGTTTAGAACTAGACTTGTTTCTCACGGTTTTTGTAGTACAACTCAGTCTTTTAATTTATTTTTACAGAAAGTGAATTGGTTTTAATGTAAATTGCTTTCTTTTTGTAGCAAGAAGACTTCTGAGATGGTGAAGAAGTTTGAGGAGTTGGCGTTTGTGAACGGGTCGGTGTGGGGCTCGGTGGATACTGCCTGGGGTCCGGTGCGTATCGGAGTCTACGCCCGGTACCTGGACCGCTGGCTGAGACACTTCCCTCTGTCTCAGATGCTGTTTGTCAGTGGAGAGACTCATAGTGGATCCTGCCGCGGAGATGGCTAGAGTACAGGTAGATTATACAAGAAGTTGACTTGAAGTCATGTCATTAACTTGGTGCCATGTCCACAGATTTACGTTATTTGCAACAATTTCTTGGCTTGCTCTAGGTCTACAGGTGAGTTAAGATCCAATTTTGTGATGTTGAATTAAAAAATTGGGTGGTCAGGGATCAAATATAGTAAAAATTGCAAAACTAATTGGGACCATTAATCGGGTTCCCAATCCAATTGGGAATAAAAGGAAGTCAGCGACAGGAGACAGAAACTCATTCTGTGATGTGAGGAAGCCTCAGGCAGGGCAAGGCCACCGGAGTGGCAAGGTTAAATGTACTTGGGCATCACCTTCCAAATGTACAGCAAGTCTCTCCCAAAACCTATGCTGCTACCGCCTCCCCTCCTTCCACATTGAAATATGATGCATCTCTCTTTGTGAGGAAATGAACGTGCCCAGCATCTAGATAGCCACAAATATAAGCAGTGAACTAGGTGACCACTTTTTTGCTGTATTCCAGTGTTAAGTATTCTAAACATATACTGACTCCAGTAAGATGCTTTGAATGTGATTGTCAGTGATAATCTCTGAACTTTGAAAATTAAAATTAGTATAGTAGACGCCGCCAACGGACCTCATTGACCAATTGGATGGTCCGACCACCCTCCAAAAAAAATTAAAATTAAAATAAACGAAAACATATTTTTTGTTACATACTGTATTTTAACAACTACGTAAACGCTGGTAATTTAAACAATATTTAATGACAATATAGTGCACTAACGCCGTTGACAATACCGAGCAACGCAGAGACACAACTGAGTTCTGAGTTTGCGAACCGATGCTGGGGTTGTCAGGATACACCGCGCAGACTGGAGCAGGGAGTGAATCGATAATGTCAGGCTATCTACTGCGACCGGCGAAGTCACCCTCCCTCCCTGCACTGTCACAAATGTAAACAACAGTGAGTCACCTGCAGCTGATTCGTGATGTGATGTCTGTATTGTGATGACGGTGTTTAGTATGTCGGGCGATTAAACTGTGTGATTACGATGGCGGACAAAAATGCAAGAGAGTGTTCATTGGTATGGAGGAATTTTATTAAAATTAGACAGCTTTTTACTCTAAATATAAATTGTATTATTCAGAAAATACAGTATTTTGAGCGAAATACTGTAAATACATTGTTGAACGCAAATGGTTTTATTTCGTAAGACCTTCAGTGTGAGTACTGCCTACGAGTGAGTGGTTTTAAAGTGTGGCTCAGCTAAACACGCCAGTAACCGATCTAAACCTCAAATTACGCCATCGAGTCTATTTTTATCGATCCTAATGCACCAGGATATGCTTATCGGTATCCCCTCATCGTCGGATTTTTCAACCGACCACCCTTCCGCCCATTAGTCTGTTCTATCGAGGGTCTACTGTATACCAAGAATCAAGAACTTTATTGACCATTAAATACATATGTACAATAGGTTTCACAAACATTTTAGTTCACAAAATATACAAATTATACAACTAATTTATAGTGAAACATATTTTTGAGATACAATAAATACTTACAACACATTGAAAATAAATTAAACAAAGAAAAATATGACATTCAAACTCCAATAAATAGGAAAAGAATTAGCTGCTTGATCAAGACTGATTGTGCCTGTATTGTGCAGGAGTTCCTGGGACTGAAGCTGGTGGTGACTGAGAAGCACTTCTACTTCAACGCGACCAAGGGGTTCCCGTGCCTGATGAAGTCGGAGGGTCGCGCCACGCCGCACTGTCTCGGCAAGACCAAGGGGCGCAACCACCCGTACATCCGGCCAGCTGCGCTCGAACGCCTCAGGGACTTCTATCGACCCTTCAACCTGCGGTTCTACCAACTCACCCGCATCAACTTTGGCTGGCCGTAGTCTCCACGCTCGAGCCAACTGAGGGAGGTTGGTGGCGATTGTTCGAAGTTCAGTCAGGGTGTCCAGCATACGGGAAAACCAGGAATTGTACAGGAGTTTTAAATTTACAAAAAGTCGTAGGATTTTGAGGTTGTGATTTCGTTGGTATAAATAATGGCAGTCTAGTTACTGTCGCGATTAGGAAAATAGTCGTTATTTTGTCACTGGTCGAAAATTGCGAGTCGTGACTTTGTCATGGACGCTAACGGCAGTCTAGGGATTGCCGTTCAGTATCAAATGTCTCAAGCCCTAACAAACGATGATTTCAACGTGTTCTCTAACGGGTGTCTTGAAATCACCGAGAACAGAAATGGATGTTGTGATTTCATCATGGTTGCTGACGAGAGTCTATGGATTGCTGCAAAAATTGGTGGAAGTAACTAGAACTCTCTAAAGAGAGCATTTAACAGTTTTTCTAAATTTAACGTCAATTGAAGCCAAATAATATTGTAGCCCAAAATCGGCAAAATTTACTCACAAAAATGCGGGTATTGTATAGGAATTTAGTTTTTGGATACTGGACACCTTGTTAGTTCCAACAAATCAAAGGTTTTCAACGCAAAAAAAATTTATATTTTTGGTTTAGCTCGGAAAGCCAACGAGCCAGATAAACTATTTCTCTGTTTTTTTAAACATTCTTTCTGATAGTTTTTTTCATACATTTCCCATCTTCGCATTTGTTACCAGCCCAAAGCGAGTAAAAACTTTTCGAGCGTTCAATTTGACTTGATTCTGAGAAAAATTGATCGTCCAGCTTTTCACATTGTTTGTAAGGCAAAGAAAAGAAGTAGGTTTTCTATTATCAATCTATATCTGCCTAAATACTATACTCTATAGTTAAACTCACTCATAGTTCTGTTATTTACAACAACATATCATTAGATTTCAAGAAAAAAGCACAACTTACTCAATATTTAGCTTTTAACCCTGAGAACCAATTAATTACAAAAATACAAAATAATTAGTTAAGTGGTGATCAATTTGCAATAAGTTTATCAATCTTGGGCAGGTGTAATATTATTGCTTTCTCGAGCCAGTAAGCAACCACCAACTAGTCACGTAGTTTCCATTTTAAATTTAATTCAATCTCCTTATAAAAAACTCTAGTATTCCTTAAGTTGAGAGCTTTAATTTTGATGTAAGTTTATCGTTCAGTTTAAGTTAAACCTAAGATTATTGATTAGTTTATGATGTTAAGAATGTGCCATTTTTAGTTTAGACTTTGGATAATTTTCGCTAATCAAGTGCAAAACTTTAATTGTATGCAATATTTATCTACAATGACATATTTCTGTGTGGTCTCACTTTAAAAAGAGAGGAGCAACATGTATGAAAGTTTTGTTGAAAGTAGTGTTGGGTCGATACCTTATTTTTTCAATTCTCCCAATATTGATTCCAAGCGCCCATATGTGTTCGTGGTACTGTCGGGTTGATTCCAATGTTTTTCTTTTTTGAATTCCAATACCAGATCGATTCTCAATTCCGGGTTTGATTCTTGATTCTGATTCCCAATTTTGATTCTCGATTCCTGACACCTGGGACCTCCAGAAGGTATCTGTATCGGAATTGACTCAACCAGTCAATTCTCAATTGCAGGAAATTTGCTGTAGTTTACTACTCATGCGTATTTTTACCCTAATTTATTTTTGAAAATTCAAAATTGTACCATGTTGTTTTTCGGTGCCACAGTCGATTCCTGATTCTTGATTGATTTCGATTCTGAAACCGATTCTCGATTCTTTGTTAGGTATCGATGTCCGATTCTAGATCCTCGGTTCTGAGGTATCGGAATTGACTTTAATCCTTTACTGACCAAGGAATCGGGTTGGAATCAACCCAAAGCTAATTTAAAGCCTAAACAAATTTAAGAGTTTAAATGATTGACATTTTTAAATAATCTAGCAAACAATATTTTAAATAGACAATATTTTACTCTCCTTTGATGCACTTTAAACGTTTTCAAAATTGTGTTGAAAGTTAAACTTTAGTTTTAATTTTGTGTGCTTATCAGATTTGCTTGAAAGTTGAAAGTTGTAGATAATCCAATTAAACAATTGTATCCAAGTACAATATTTTTAAAGTGAGATCATTTCAGTTTTTATTAGACATAGCACTCAAGTTCCTAAGTAATTTCGGCTTCTCTGAACTAAGGTAGCTTTGGGGTTTCCCATCTTAAGGTACAAAAAGAATAAGGTCTGGAATAAGTTAAGGTAAATCAAATGTTAGTATTATTTCATTATGTTAATATTAGTAAAATGTAATTTTCAGTAACGGCCTCATTTATTTGTTAGGAAACAAACTTTTAGTTGTAGACGCTTGTTTTGTGAAACATTATCAATCAAAACTACAAGTTTTTGCTAAAATGTATGAGTTTAAACCAAATTTATTTTAAGTTTTCTAACTGATCAAGAAAGTAATTTTAATTAAATTAAAAAATAACTTTCCGGAACCAATTTTAACACATTTTTATCCAAAATATAATGTTATCCACACACAATTCGTAGCCTAGTGTTAGCATAATTTCAACAATTAAGAAAAGAAAATCGCAAGACTTGCAGATAGGTATTGTTTTGCAAGTGACGAGACAGTACTCGCGACTGCGTAGGTTGTAGCTTAAGACTGTATGTACGATAAGTAAGGTTGTTCTCGGTACGTCCATTAGCCATATAGTTTTCTACTAGTTTAAGTGTTTTCTACGACTACTTACCAATGAGTTACGTAAGATTTAGATTTAATTTTGTACATAATCCTACGTTTACATAACGTAATCATTCATAGTTTTGAATTCAGGAAACATGTGCAATAGCAAAGCAATAATTAAAAGTGTATTTTTGGTAAGTTATCATTGTGATAAGTTAAAGTTTTAAAATTCTTTGCTTTATTTATGTGTTAAATTTAAAGTTACTTGGATTTGTGTTTGGATGAAAATCGAAAGGTTAATTTTGGTAGGTTTTGGTTCACAATATTAGGAAAAGTTTGTGTTAAAGTCAAACATCAATTGCTGTTTTGGTTAAAAGCAAAAATCACATTTATAGTCCTTTTCCTACACCAAAGCTCAATTTTGTCCGCCCATCTTCAAATATCTCACTGGTTTTTATTTGTATTCCATATAAAAGCTTGTTAAATTGTGTGACTATTTTCAAAGTAGATCAAATATGGGTTTAAAACTTGCACTTAAGACGTTTCATTTCTCAATTATTTATTTTGTTGCTCTTCGACAAAAAAAGCCAAGAATCTGAAAACTGAAATGTTCAGTTTATATTTTTCAAAACAAATATTATTAGTTTCCAAACAAAGAAATAGTTTTAGAAAACTCAGTAAAATATGTAAATGTTTAAAACATGTTTAGTGTGTTTCCAAAAATATTCCTTCTTTACATGTCTGACATTCAACTTCAAAATGAAAAATATTACCGTGTTTCTTTTAGATGAGCAACTATTTAAACTGGAATTAAATGCCTAAGAATATTTTTAAAGCCAAAACAAAACTGTTATTAAGAATTATTCTTCTTTAGCGTAGTTCGTTGTTTTATTTGTTATTTAGAGATCGGCAAACGAAATTGTGATTTTGTTACGTAAACTAGACTAGAGACTCGAGGTCCCTGCAGACTTCCACAAATAAACTTCAAGTGCCAAACCTGGGCGGGTGAAACTATGACTCTCTTCTGGTAGCATTTCTACAGTTTGTCAATTTAATTGAGAGTTGAAGACGAGTAGTTTTGTTCCGTGAAACCAGGAACTCTGCAAAATGCAGGAAATGTATGGAATTTGGTTTTCTTGAATGCTAGACACACTGGATAAAAGAACCAATCTTAAATGTCCTTAGTGGTGACACCTCAGTTCACAAGGCAGTTTCTCGTGTTTAGATTCTGAGTTACAACTTGTGTGATTTCGAATCTGACATTTCAAAGTGAGAATCAGAAACTGTGTTAAGGAAAATCGGTTGCAGCAGAATAAGAATTCCAGGCTATTAACCTCCCTGAATTGGACAAAATCCTTTGTTCTTGTACATTGAATGTTTTTAGTTACCATAAGACTTTGCACTATCGCAGTTCGCCTAGTCGTAGTACTCTGTATCGTCGTAGTTACCCTCGCTTGCACCAGCTCGGTTGTTCGCTCTTTGGTTTTGTGTCTGATTCACGAAAAATATAAGTATTGACCCAAAAAAGATGAGGGACAGTGGCAACTCATGAGCCTAGAAGAAGGTGAAGGGCAAATCTCAACTCCAATATTTAACATGAAAAATACGTTTAAATATATTCTTAACGTACAATTTTCTAATGTCGTCAGAAAATTGTACCAAATAGAACACTGCCAGTGTATATAAATTGTTACGTTTTAACGTTGTTTTTTAATATTAATTCAGTAAACTGATAAAAAATTATTCAAAACTTAAAATTAGTTGTTCTCCTTAAAAATGTTCAAAAACACAGTAGTTGCGCTTGCGCGGGTCTAATGACAGCTGAACAACTGGTCTGCTGCCTGGCTGTGTGATGCGATGCGCAAGTGACGGGCTTTCAATATACACTTTTAGCCGCTCGTTGCTATTGGAACACAGCCCCTTTCCTCGCCTCTCAGTGTCTATCCCCACCTCGCAGATAGGCGTCAGGTAAAAACTCAAAGAAAGCTCTTCACCTAAAAAGTATTCCGATCTCCTACGAAGCAGCCAGTGGCAACCATAGAGGCTTACTAACTTTCTTTGGTGACTATCGAGGCAACCATCGATTGTTGCTGTCGAGCTTGTATCGCACTCACTGTCGTCGTTGATTTGTGTTTCCACGGACTTTGGAAACGGATTAATTAAATGATTCATTTTCCCTCTAAAATACAGGTGATCTTTCACGCCCTTCACCTGACCAGCCGCCACTGATGGGGGAGACAAAATGAACTGTGTTCAATTTTTACTCTGACTTTTCAAAGCACTTTTGTCAGTGAAATTCGTACCAAGAGAACAAACGTGATTGACAAAATTTAGAAAAAAGAATTGCACGAAAGACACATTGTCGGAGAGCGTTCGACCGAGCTTGCCGTAGATGCAACATTCCACCGGCCTCTGTACTCTGTGTCCCGCTCTGTACATAAGATGGCGTATATTTACACAGACTCTTGTAACACAATACAATTTTCACATACACTTTGTAATCTGTGTTGTTTAGTTTCCCTGTCATTCACAATGCTTCGGCCAAGTTTGCAGGGTTCGAACAAATGGCTTAAATTCAAGCAGGACTTTAAATTAGCGGGTGTAAAAATAATCTCTGGTTTTACAGGTTGTTCTTTTCAAACTATAATTAGTCATTCTTTACGAGCAATAGATGTTAATAGGTTTGCTTGGCTAATTTGTTTGCTTCAATATCTATTAACTAGTCTAGATAGTGTTGCAGTAATATTGTGGTTTTGATTTCCTAATTTGATATTTTGAAACACATTCAATCATGGTTTTTATCAAGGATTAAGAAACTGGTGTTTACTGTTTAAGAATACTTAACAACAAGATGATTTTCTTCGTGTCAAGAGGTGCGTGAGGTCTAGTTTGCAGGTGTGAGTAGGCTATTTGCTTTTGTTGTTTCAAAATATGTACTTAAAGATTTGTCCAAACTAACCCTAACATCTTCCAACATTTCTTCATTCAGTGCAATTTGCCTTCTGTTATGTTTTCTGTTCCGTATATAACCCAAATCATTAAAATGTTTAACAAGTCTCGAAGCTAGATTGTTTTGAATAAGCTCACACCTGCAAACTTAACTTCAAACGCCTCTTGACACGAAGAAAACTATCTTGTTTTTAAGTATTCTTCTACAATAAACACGCTTTGATCTTTGCTGAAAACCATGATTGAGTTTGTTTCACATTAACATCAAATTAGGAAAACAATATTACTGCATCAATACAGACCAGTTAATAGATATTGAAGCAAACAAACTAATGCTGCAAACCTGTAAATATATATTGTTGTAAAGAACTACTTACTATAGTTTGAAAATTGAGTTGCGTTTTGAAACTACAAAATAAATTTTCATAATTTTTGGTATTTTGATGTGTAATAACAATACTTATTTAGTTTAAAATTTATGAAAATCGGACAAAATTTACTGTTTTCAGATAATTAAAACCCCTTTTTCGGTGAAAAGTAACTTGATTTTGCTGGCAAATGAACTTGATTGAGATATTTACAAAAGGAACATTTGCACCAAACTTCATGAAAATCAGGCAAAAAATTCAATCTATTTTCTTTAAATAAATCGAACTCAAAATACTGAATATTTAATTGTTCCTAACCATTTTTAACTCCCGTACCCTTAACAATGGATTGCCATATCACGCCACCCTGATCTCTTTTTCTAACTAAGTCTCAGGTAATGTAAAAGTATCCAGTTTGTGCGATGTTTTGCGAGAGTCAATGCAGAGGTTTTCTAGGGTGATGTGGCTATTAAATCTGCAATAACAATAAATTTGGAACCAACAAGATGTTGAATAATACATTAGGGTTGTCCCTATATTTACAAAACACGATTTTTGACCCTCATTCCTTCTTCCTTTCATATAGCACAGCGTTACTATGCTAACCCACTCTCATGCAACGTAACACAACATTTTTACTTAAAATGGCTTGTGCAACGTTTGAGGGTTCGGAGGGGTTTGTCATAGCGTTACTGTGGTCTGTGTGTTATGCAGGAGGAGGGGTTTAACTTTTGATTATTAAGGTACATACAAAAATCCGAGTTGTTTCAACCTTCAACGAGCTGTTTCAAGTATTTTTTGCGATACGGTACTTTGGGGAGGGGCATAAACAGCTGGAAACCGCGTTACTTAGTAGCATATGTTGATGGCACCTAGCAACAATAAGAAGTGTAAGAACTGAACCTTCCTTGATTGTTTTCCTTTTGACTGTCCCGTCAATGAAATCTCTCAAATAATTAACGTATTTTGGGGTTGTAGTATTGGTGACACAACCCCTTCAGAAATTAGTACAAATTTTTAATGGTCTGGGAATTAGGGGACTTTCCTTAAACTGGAAACCGGATAGAAAGCTATTTATCCAATAGAAAACAGATAGTGTCTATCGATAATTCAATATCCGACCCAGTGCAATTAAAATTTGGTGTTCCTCAAGATTCCATCCTTGGACCCACACTTTTTAATTTGTACATCAATATTTATAAAAGTACTGTTGACAATTATCAACATCATTCAGTATGTTGATGACACTACTTTGAATTTTAGCAACCAAACAGTTGAACAACTCAAAATGTCCTGTAATGAAAATTTTAATGCATGTGTCCAGTATTTTGAAAATTTAAACCTTAAAACAAATTTGGATAAAACCACCTGCATTTAAATCTTAATTTGAACCATTGGATTAATAACGACAATGCCTTATTTTCATTAGGAGAACACATAATTAATGAAGTCGATAGCACAATGTTTATAGGGTGGTATATATTGATAAAACCTTATGCTGGGACATTCAGATCGACCATATTTGTAGAAAGATGTCTTCTGGTATATTTCTATTAAGACAGGTGAGAGATCTATGCTCCGTAGATGCTCTTAAAGTAGTCTATTATGGAGTGATACACTCTCATTTGTCTTATGGAATTATATTTTGTGGTAGCTGTGCTGAAACTTAACTGTTAAGAACATTTATCCTCAAAAAATCTGCAATTCAAGTTATTTGCAAATTGAGGTCATACACATCGTAGATTATTTTAAAATCTAAACATTCTTACATTAACATCACTATACATTTTGAAACTATATTATTTTGTGTTTCAAAATGTAATTTAGTACAGGGCCAAGATATACATTCTCAATGATACACCAAATTCTACTTTTAGACAAAATATCCATGTACTACTTATTTATGAGAGATTCAATGCAGGCTGCTGGCGAATTTTTAAACAAGCTCCCCAACGATCAAACGCTTACTGCCAGAACTGTCTTTATTCAAAAGGAAATTAAAAGAATATTTGTTGATTAAGGCTCCTTACTCTGTAGCAGAGTTTATTGCAGAACCTGATAACTTCCCATGATATGGAATATTTAACATAGTAAAATACATAGTAATTTCAAAATCAAGTTAGCCACTCAAACTAACAATATCTAAATTAAAATAAGAAAGACAAAATTATGAGACTTATATGGACATTATTTCACCATATTTACCAGTGGCCTATTCTGGCATTTTAAATTGTAATTCACTTCTCATTTCACCAATATTGTATCATCTTTATTTCATGGAAGTCAACACAATTCTTATTTGTACACTGACTTAATAAATTATTATTATTATTAATTTTCAACCGATGCTTACAGGTCATAAAATCAGAAATTACAGACGACTGGGAAGAAGAAGAATACAAATTCTCCATGATAGAAGTAAGTGTGTCAAGTTTTAATATAGATTCAATAAAACAGTTCCAGAATTGCATCAGGTGCTTTCGTGGAACAATATCATCATTACTTTTGATGTTTCCCCAGAAAATAACCACTTTTTATCACTTTGATTTATTTTCTCAATTCCAACTCAATCAAACGTTGTGGTTCTTGTTTAATAAAACGTTATTTGCCATAAAAAATGTTAATTTTTGTTCAAACTAGTCATTAAGCGTCTTTTTCCAGTCAATCCAAACTTTCTCTAATCCGAATTGGGTCCGGTCCCAATTAGTTCGGATTAACGGGGGGAATACAAAAACAATTTTCATTGTAAAATTTGAAATTAAACTAATTGTTGTTTTTTTGTAAAAACATTTTGACCGTGATACTTTTTATTTGCAGGATATCAAAAATGAAAAAGATCCATTGGCTCCAGAAGTTGAAAGTACATTGAAAGAAGAAAAGACTTCTCTTAGCAGACCAGGTAAGTTGAGGATAGGTTATTTCAAATACTATAAATAAACTATGAAAAGTATAAATTTGCTAAGAAATATTTTGACAGACGAAACTAGCAAATCATTACCTAGTAAGCCACACAATGTTTTCATTCCTGTTTCAAAAATCAGAAACTCTGTAGCCCTTGCATATCAGAGACTGTTTCAACCACAACCTATACTGGACATCCAAGCGTTCAAAAGGAGATAGCGTTTGTCGACCTATAATGGACATGAGACCTCAAAAGGTTAAGCCTTCTTGCACTTTATTGATACCATTTACTTTTCTATTTTAACATCTAAAAATATCGAGATGATAATCTCTGTAATGTCATATTGTGTTCAGTGGTGTTAGGTGTGGTCAGAGAGGCTCAATATCAAAACTAAATAAATGTTACAATTTAGTGTGGTCCTTCACTCTTACCGGCATAATTTTCAACCGATGCTTACAGGTCATAAAATCAGAAATTACAGACGATTGGGAGGAAGAAGAATACAAATTATCCACGATAGAAGTAAGTGTGTCAAGTTTTAATATAGATTCAATCAAACAGTTACAGAATTGCATCAGGTGCTTTTGAGGAACAATATCATCATTACTTTTGATGTTTCCCCAGAAAATAACCACTTTTTATCACTTTGATTTAGTTTCTCAATTCCAACTCAATTAAACGTTGTGGTTAATAAAACGTTATTTGCCATAAAATTTGTTTATTTTTGTTCAAACTTGTCATTAAGCGTCTTTTTCCAATTAATCCGAACTGGGTCCGGTCTCAATTAGTTTGGATTAACGGGACTGTGGTGTATTGCCAAAAACAGTTTTCATTGTAAAATTTGAAATTAAACTAATTGTTGTTGTTTTTGTAAAACATGTTGACCGTGACACTTTTTATTTGCAGGATATCAAAAATGAAAAAGATCCATTGGCTCCAGAAGTTAAAAGTACATTGAAAGAAGAAAAAGACTTCTCAGCAGATCAGGTAAGTTGAGGATAGGTTGTTTCAAATACTATACGAGGTCTGTCCAATAAGTTCGCGAACTGGTTCTATATAGCGGCCATGAGGTGACATAAAGCTCCGCCAACTACATCACGTGACTACTGGACATCCAATGAAGCGTCAGTGCTCGTTTGACAGTCGATCTGTGGCTATTAAGCTGTCAGTGTCAGTTTACTTGTTTAATTTTACTTGTTTTTGCTGTACGACGAAAAATGGAGATTAATGAAATCAAAACAACGCATCAACATCAAGTTGATCCAGTGATGCCCCCGCATCACAATTTTGCATTTTAAAAACTAAAAGTCACAGGGGGCAACATTTGGCAAATAGAGTAGGTGCTACATCCCATCTTGTTGATTTCAAAATATGCTCAAAATTTAAAATGTTATTTTTTGAAAAAATTCAGTTTTCTGTTGCTTACAAGATTTTTATTTTGAAGCTTACGTGATCTAAACTTATAAAAAAGTTAGACAGTTTTATGATGTTAATCATGGGCTTAGCTCCAAACCGGGTCGTGCTTCAATTAAAATATAAAAAGGGTACTACTCTGTTTTACTTGTCTTTGTTAATAACATTAGTAGCCCTGAGTGGGATCGATTTCCTGTTTATTATAAAACTTTAAAAAGATCTGTGATCTGAAATACCTAATTCCAAATTCAATATATCTTGGTCAATAATACCCTCATTCTTAAAGATAAAATATTATCAATACAAGATTTGTTGATGCTGTAATTGGTGAAAAAAAATTTAATTTAAATCCATATATTTCTACCAGATTAGAAAAGTCAAGTTTTTGTTGGAATAAATTACAATTTTCAGAAATACTACATTGAAATCTGAAGCAATATATATGTTTTTATAACTTTTACCTTTTAGTTAGTAAGTTTAATAGAGACTCAAACTTTTAAGAAAACAGTGAAAAATTTAACAATTTTGGGACTCTATATAAGGACAACAATTTCCATATTGGAATATCCAGACCACAAATTTCAAACACTGAATCCTCTCCAAGGTTACATATAGCTTGTCTTATCTTAAAATCAATGTTATCCTTTAATAAATACAAGATCCTCCATGAGTACCTTTTCTTTATACAACTAGCCAAAGAATAATTTGGAAAACTATTTAGTAAATACATTTTATCTTTGTAAGCCAATGTTCATTTAGGTGACAATTTTGTATTAGGATTATTAGGATTAATTCCAAATCATTTTTCTAACTCAAAATGCCTCCTTGAATGTTAAAATGTAAGAGCCAGGAGACACTATGGTTCCAGTTACAGCTATCACAATTTTATTTAACTCTAAGTTATCTTTGGGATTGATTTGGGACAGGTTTTGTTCAGGAAGAGTCATTGAAGCTTGAGAGGTATCTGAAGAGGTTGAAGGTATGGGTTGTGTCGATGCAGGTGTCGTTGAAGGACAGCTTCCTAAATCAATTATGATTGACATTCACAGAGGTAACCTGATCAACACTTTCACATTCAACATGACTCTGCTCAACACTTTTCACCACTTCACTGTACTGGCGGTGTCCTGGGACCACAGGTGGGCTGGTGGATGTGGGTGAAGTGGTGGGTGCCCGGGATGTTTGGAGATTCTCATTGTGTCGAGGTGTAGGTGGCGCTGAAGCAGGGTCTGCTGTTTCTGTCAGGGGACTGGTGGCCGTGTCTGCTGAAGAAGGAGAAGAGCTCGAGTTTGAAATTATTGGGCACTCTGCGTTACATTCTGTTTCAATCTTGCTCTTCAAATTTGAAAGAAACTGTTGTCATGGTGAAGGACCATGCATCGCTTTGACACAAAAACGGCCACCACACACGACGCACTCTCAAGCGCCTAAAGACCTAAATTAAGTTTGTCTGCAATCATTCTAACAGTTTTCCGACGATCATCAGACACCAGGGCTCGCTCACGATCAATGTTTTCATCCAAGCATGAGGTTGAAGGTCGTCCCTGCCTTGCATCATCTTAAGCACCTTAGCGGCCATCTTTGAAACGTTTAATCCACTTGAAAATGGACTTTTTCTTTAAGGCATTATCACCGTAAACAGCCCTGAAAATATCTGTAATTTCATGAGAGCTTTTTCCTAGTTTCACCATAAACTTGATGTTGATTCGTTGTTCAGTGATTTCATCAATCTTGATTTTTCGACGAACAGCAAAAACAAGAAAAATATAAACTGACACTGACAGCTTGATACGCACAGCTCGACTGCCAAGCGAGCACTGATGCTTCATTGGATGTCCAGTAGTCACGTGATGTAGTGGGCAAAGCTCTACATCGCCTCAAGGTCGCTATATTGAACCAGTTCGCGAACTTATTGGACAGACCTCGTAAATAAACTATGAAAAGTATAAATTTGCTAAGAAACACCTTTTGACAGACGAAACTAGCAAATAATTACCTAGTAAGCCACACAATGTTTTCATTCCTGTTTCAAAAATCAAGAATGTTTTTATTGTCACAAAATACAATTGTTTACATTATTGGTGGCAAGGTCGAAAACTTAATTTAAGACTAACCCATTATATAGACACAATCTTGAGATGTTAGCGTTTTTTAAACACTGTTCGAAACTTTCACTAAGTCAGACTAGTGTTCATGGTGAAACCAAGTTTGTTGCAGTTTTCATTACTTTCAATCAATTTTTCACAGATTCCCAAAACCAAAATAGAAAACGAAACCTCTGAGAATTGGGACGAAGAAGAAGTTGAGTATTTCATCAAAGAGGTAAGGATCTTCAATATTTTGTAACAATGTTTTAATTTTCAAATTTAAATAGTAACAGCAACAATAGTTAACAGTATTGAATGAATTGTGAATAACTTTTCAAAAGAAACTTTTTCTTTTTATAAACATACTGAATAAGGCACTAGTTGCTCAAGCAATGTGTTTTTAATGAACCGCTTGATGTGCAACCAGGCTAAAGTTGATTCCGTTTCTCGTGTTGTGTTCATGTATGTTTTCAAGCCTTTGTTGCACTGTTGTGGATATAGCTTTGACACATTCTTGGATGTAGATATTCACAACAGTTAGGATTTTCCACTCACAGAACAGTTCTCTGCCCACTTCCCCTGGGGCCATTGCAGCGATGACTCTTGATGCTTTTTGCTGGAGAATAAGAAGAAAATCTGTATTTGCAGCTGAAGAGCCTTCCTCCACTCAATTATGCCAAAAGCTAAGATATTAATAGAGTTGGCAACGATTAAATTTCAACCTGTTTGTTTTTCAAGTTTCTTTTGACACAAGACGTTGACTAAACTTACTGAGCTTTGTTTACATTTCAGGAGGAGAGAGATGCAGTCGACCCACTCGCTCCTGATATAAAGGCTGAAATAGAAGAACCGGTAATTACAATTTTTTACTGTCTATACTAACATTGAATCTTCTCGTCCAGTGAAACATTCAACTGTGATATACAGGTAATGTTTAACAAACCGGTTTCTATTAGACAGGGGCAGTTCCGCCTATTGTTAATCGGAGGTTGGTTCAACATCAGTACGTCCGCTTTTGACTTGTACCATACATTTAAAATACAGATTATTTTTACATTTGAAAAACCGTTTTCAGTTAAGTTATTGTGCGGTACATGTGGCGGTTATTGTGTTGCGGTACATGTGGCATTATTGTGTTGCGGTACATGTGGCAGTTATTGTGTTGCGGTACATGTGGCAGTTATTGTGTTGCGGTACATGTGGCAGTTATTGTGTTGCGGTACATGTGGCAGGTGGGCTTGTTTAATGAAACGTTATTTGCCATGAAAATTGTTAATTTTGTTCAACTTGTCATTAAGCGTCTTTTTCCGGTTAATCCGAACTTTCGCTAATCCGAACTGGGTCTCAATTAGTTCGGATTAACAAAAACTAATTGAGATTAGTTCGGACTGTGGTGTATTGCCAAAAACAATTTTCATTGTAAAATTTGAAATTAAACTAACTGTTGTTGTTTTTGTAAAAACATGTTGACCGTGATTATTTGCAGGATATCAAAAATGAAAAAGATCCATTGGCTCCAGAAGTTAAGAGTACATTGAAAGAAGAAAAAGACTTCTCAGCAGACCAGGTAAGTTGAGGATAGGTTGTTTCAAATAATATACGAGGTCTGTCCAATAAGTTCGCGAACTGGTACTATATAGCGGCCGTGAGGTGACGTAAAGCTCCGCTTTAACGGCCAAAAAATCACGTTACATAATATATGCACATATGTTCTTTTCCTAGCAGTGATTTGGCCAGTGACAGCAGCGCCAGCACCTCAGAGATCCTGAGTGATCAGCTGATTAGAGAACACATCTTTAGGAATGAGAACATGATTTTGTCCGTGTTTCACCTGAAATTGTTTAACCGAACCTCTCCTTAATCCAGACTTCCTAACGTTCCAGTGGTAGCGCACTAAACCCAATCAGCCATGCATGAGGGTAACCAGTCCCTAACCACTACATCTCCTCAATCAATGATTATGCTATAATAGGTAGATGAAGCATAGATGCCGAATGGCTGAGGCAAGAAAATCCACATAGCTGCGGCAGCCCAAGTACAGATAGCGCCGCCTGTCACCGTCTTATTCCCCCGCAGCATAACATGCTCGAGTTTGTCTGATGTCAATTGCTTAAATGTGACTAAATTGTGTGATTTTCCAGAATGAATGAGCTCTGGCTGCCGCAACTATGTTGATATTCCTGTCTCAGCCATTCATAATGGTCATTTGAACATTATAGGCTTATATAGGTCTCCCAGCGTGAATGCAAATCTTTTCTTTTCAAAATTTGAGCAGCTGTTGACTGAAGTAACAAAAAAGCCCGGCAGTTTCATAGTCATGGGAGATTTTAACGTGAACATTCTATACTTTAATTTTCCTATGACCAAACGACTCACAGACTTGTTACAAACTTTCAATCTTGAATGGTTGGTCAATTCGCCAACGAGAGTAACTTACCATTCAGCAACAGCAGTTGATAACACAATTACAAATTTGACCGAATTTCAGGTATCAGTGATCACCTATGACCAACAGATCGTTCTAAGTGATCAGTCACCAACACGGGATCCAATCAACAAAAAAACAGTCAGACAAACCAAGCCCGCGAACATAGCGCTCCTCAATTTTTCCTCTCCCAAGAGACATGCTTTCTGAGTGATGTGGATCCTGCAGAACAGCAATTTCAAAATTTCGAGAAAACATTTGAGTATCATTTAAACGTGAGCTGCCCCCTAAAGAAAACTCAACAAAAACTGAGGGCAGAGAAGTTCAACTGGATCACCAAAGGGATTCTTGTTTTGAGAGAAAGATTATTGTCTCTCTCCAAAATCAAAAGGCACACAACAAACTTGGAGTTCAAAAACCATTTTCAAAATTACAAAAGAATTTATAGAAAAGTCATCAGAGCCGCAAAGGCTTACGATGTCTCCAAAGCATTGCTCACGTCAAAAAATGTGTCCAAAACCGCTTGGACTATCATCAACAATAAAAGTCAAAACAAACAAGCCAATCACACTTCCAATAGGAAATGAACTTGTCAGTGACACATCCAGGATCGCTGAAGAGTTCAACCATTCTTTGCCTCGGTTGGAGCTGATCAAGGACTCAGTCCTGCACATCATCAGCTACCACCCCGACATGCCGAGTCCAATGGCCTCTATGGCCTTGACACCGTCTCAGAGGAGGAAATTACAAGAGTGATTAGAGACTTTCATCCAAAAGGTCAATTGACTCAACCCACGTTTCAGTGTGGTTGTCAAACAGTGCTCAAAGCACTTGGCAAGACCACTGGAACATTTGATTAACCTTTCTTTTCGCCAGGGTTTTCCTCTCAAAAAGCAAAGGTCACTCCCATTTTTAAAAGGGCGATCCCTGCCAATTTTAAAATCGCCAATTTCAATCTTGCCAGTGTTTAGAAGATTCGAGAAAGTCTTTCTCAATCAAACCGCAGTTCTTGGAAAACACAACTGCTATCAATAGACCAATTCGTTTTCGGAGTGTCAATCAACCACAGACGCCTGTTCGCCTGGTTGATATGATAGTAGAGGCTATTGAAGGTCGAAGGAACACCTTAGGTGTATTTCTTGACTTGTCAAAAGCTTTTGACTGTGTTTATCACGGAATACTGATTCAAAAACTAGAGTATTATGGGGTACAAGGTGCCGCTTCAGTGGCTAAAATCGTACCTCAGTAATAGAACCCAATTTGTAGGTGTTTCCACGCGAAGATCGGGAGGAGGGGCTTAGCTATGGGTACCTCAGGGCTCCATTCTTAGCCCACTGCTTTCTGATCTACTTCAACGGCGCTATCACGCCAAGGACAACTCGTCCAGTATGCGAGATGACACGACTCCCTGCATCAACGCAAATTCAATCGTTGAACTAGAAGAAGTTACTTTTATCGAGCTCAATAGTGTTATTCAACACTTCAACGAGCTAAACCTCAAAACCAATCCAACAAAATCATCCTTCATTTAATTTTGCCTACGGCAATCGGATGCAAGTGACAATCCAACAGTCATGTTGGATGAAACTGAAATTGAAGAGGTTCATTCAACAAAACTTCTTGGGATATACCTTGATAAAGGGTTGACCTGGGACTACCACGTTGGATACGTTTGCTCCAAAATTTCCTCAGAGCATTTAAATCTCGTCTCAAGACAATACTAGCTCAGGAAGCATTTTACAGCACAGACGAGTTCATGGCACATAACTGGGAGACCTCTTAAAACTTACAGACAGATTATTGGGCTGGAGTGGGAATAATTCGAGTGAATGAATGATTACCTCTGTATGTCTGAAAGATACTTCGATGTGAATGAATGAAAAATTGTAGATAACCTTAAACACTGAAGATTGCGATACAATGTATATTGTTATGCAATAAAAGATTTATCTATTTATTCGCCATCTATGCGCCATCCACCTATTATAACGTACTGTGTGCCTCAAGTCAATCTAACATCTGACCTGAAAATTATTAGCAGCCGGGACTCTAAAGCCCCAGACATTATTACAACTAGGAAAAAGCACCTTTTGAATGTCCTTGTTTTGGTAAGTCACATATCGTACAAAGAATAACATTCATTTTAAAATTTGTAGATAGAAATACATCAAAGTAAAGATAGACATTGTACATCAAAAGGGCCATTTACGGTAGCTTGTTATACATTACTTGCCAAGTGCAGGATGAATTAAACAATATCAACAAATCAATCTGATTTAGCCAAAGATCAAAATCCCTTAGTGCTTGTAAATATCTCATAGTTGTAGACTAAGCTAGAGACTGCTGTGCAAATTACATTATATAATGTAAAGTGTTAAACATTAAGGCATTGGCTTCAATAATTGCAAGTTTAAATTAACTCACAAATGTGTGTTTGTTTTTAGATGGAAGAACACAGTTCAAACTCAGCAGATTCCTCTGAAAACAGTAAGTGTATTGAGTTTATTCTTCCTTTAATAGATAAGCTAGAGCAAGGGTTCTCAACCAGTTGGTTGCATCATGTATTATACAGGGTGACACAGATTAAATGGACAAATTTGAAGCTGCTGTCAAATTAGTTGCGATAGCAATGTTGTTTTTATGTAATTTTGAAGGTTATTGTTTCTGTTTAAGGTACAAAGCATAGTGCAATATCCAGCAAAGGGGTTTTATAGAGTTGTGCAAGATCTAGAGATTTCTAGATCAAGACAAACCCTTTTTTCAACAAGAAAAAATTATAATAAGAAATATGCTTAATATTCCAAGGAGACACAGTTGCAGAGAGGCACTTAAAAACTGGTTTTAACATTAATTGGTATTTTTTTATATAAAAATGTTAAATATGCAGTGCAAAATCCAATTAATTTTAAAAAATATGAGTTCAACCATAAATACAATACAAGAACAATTCAAAATTTCAACTATCCAGGACATAAATTGGCAATATTTTAGCAGAGTCCTTTTTATATGGGATACAAATTTGCAATAAACTGCCAAAAGAAATGTTGAACAATTCTGTTGAGCATTTATTAACAAAACTTTAAGACATATTGTTTAACAAGGCCTATTTCTCACTGTCAGTACTTTTTAATGATCCAGATGCTGTAAATGTAATTAAGTAATATTATTTTCTTAATTCTTCAACGATAGCTTGAGCTTCTTTTTCAACTGAAGAGTGTTTGAGTTCTGAGCCTGACAAGATTCAAGAAAAATGCAACAGGGCGACTAAACTAAGTTAAAGTAGCACAGCTATGGATTTATCCGAAGCATCTGTTTTGACAACAAAAGGAGCATTTGAATCGATGCTAGTAACCATCGTGTTTTCAATGTCTGTTTTCAAATCATTAAATGCTTTCAATGCTGTTTCATCCAATGGAAAAGTGGTCTTGGTTAGGTGGGCAAGTTTGTTTGAAAAATTTGGAATATGTGATGCGTAGTGGGAAAATATGCCAAGTGTTCTTCTCAAAGAAAGAGTGTCTTTAGGTGGAGGTAAATTCCAGTCTTCCAGGATCAAGTTTGATAGTTTTGTTCGATACATGATATCCTAGCAAATTTATTGTCCTCGTGCCAAAAGACGACTTTTCTTGGTTGATAGTCAAATTGTACTTTTTTGACACCTCCATGAATCTTTTCAAATTTTTTATCATGTTCAGCTTGAGTTTTACCGCTGACGGTAACATCATCTAAATAAGCATATGTTTCTTTAAGATGTTCTGAGTGAATGAGTCCATCAATCACTCGCTGAAAGGCCAGAAGATTTTTAACACAAAATGAATACGGTATCAATTTAGTTAATTAGTTAAAGTACCGAAGTTTAACAAGATTGTTATACTTACAGGTCTTGTCTTCTTCTGTGACACATATAACGAGGTCTACTCCTCCTCGCACCACCTGGAGATACATCGCAAGAAATGTCAAGGTCTGAGGAAATCTGCAGTCAGAGAGAAACCCAAGGAAGTGTCTACTAATGTGCAGAGTCTAGCGAGAAGAATAGACGGTGTGGAAATGTTCTTTTGCCAGTTTTGTGAATATAAGACTAACTCCAGTACACATATCAAGGATCATCTAGTGACTCACACGGAAGAAAGGCCTTTCAAGTGTGAAGTGTGTGAGAAGACATTTACTAGAAAAAACCACCTCACTCAACACAGACGTATTCACATAGGGAAGAGAGCTGTCAAGTCTGAAGTGTGTGAGAAGACATTTACTCAAGGAGGTCGCCTCACTGAACACAGACGTATTCACACAAAGGAAAGACCTTACAAATGTGAAGTGTGTGAAAAGACATTTACTAGAAAAAACCACCTCACTACACACAGACGTATTCACACAAAGGAAAGACCTTACAAATGTGAAGTGTGTGAAAAGACATTTACTAAAGCGGGCAATCTCACTACACACAGACTTATTCACACAGGGAAGAGAGCTTACAAGTGTGAAGTGTGTGAGAAGACATTTACTTTAGCAAGCAACCTCACTAAACACAGACGTATTCACACAGGGACGAGAGCTTACAAGTGTGAAGTATGTGAGAAGACATTTACTCTAGCAAGAAACCTCACTACACACAGACGTATTCACACAAAGGAAAGACCCTACAAGTGTGAAGTGTGTGAGAAGACATTTACTCAAGGAGGTAGCCTCACTAAACACAGACGTATTCACACAGAGACGAGAGCTTACAAGTGTGAAGTGTGTGAGAAGACATTTACTCAAGCGGGCAATCTCACTACACACAGACTTATTCACACAGGGAAGAGAGCTTACAAGTGTGAAGTGTGTGAGAAGACATTTACTCTAGCATGCAACCTCACTACACACAGACGTATTCACACAAAGGAAAGACTCTACAAGTGTGAAGTGTGTGAGAAGACATTTACTCAAGCGGGCAATCTCATTAGACACGGACTTGTCCACACAAGGGAGAAACCTTTCAAGTAAGAAGTGTCTAAAAGTACATTTTCTGACTAGGCACTTTTTTAGAGCAGTTTGTGTGCCTCTCTGGAGACAAACACATGTAATTTATATACAGTAATTTAAGTATATTATAGGCTTAGCTAATTATAGGCTAGTTCATTTGTTATAAATCTGAAATGATTAAATTAAGTTTGTACAGCTTACTCTGCGTCCCCAATACATTCATACCTTCCTTTAATTCGACGCCGATGTTGTAGACGCCTTTCGGTATTATTCTCGGCATACAATTAATACACTGGGATGAGTAATTTAAAGAGCCATTGTAGGTTTGTTTAGACATATGACTTCCCGGGTTATTGCAAAATGCAAATCAATAATTGTTATGGACAACGAGAACAAAACTATATCGATCATTACACAGTGCGCACATGTCGTCACATCTTACTTACTAACACGATACTACAAAAAATCATAAAAAGTAAATTTATACATAATCTAATTGGACACTTGTTTTAAAGAGTAACGGATTAAAGTTAAAAGTTAACGAATCGTTAATATTTGTAATCGTAATTCCCAACTCTGGTTAAAAGTTAAGAAGTATGTTAGTAAAACTATAACGTCAACAACATATGTGACATCAGTTGTATCACAGGATCAGTTGTTCGTAGTCAAATAAAAATATAGGTTTTATACAACTTAAAACCCCAAAGTATAATTTTCGACAGATTTACAATTAATACCTTTTAAATATAACAAGTATTCAACACTGTATACAATTTGTTGTACACTTTAGTTGTCGTTTTATTTTTTATACACTTTTGGATGCTAGTTAAAAAGTGTAAAAGTATACTACAGTTTCAATGTGTATTATATTTACTTTTGTTGTGATTATTACAGTTTTAAACGTGCAATTTAAAACTATAAATAGATCAAATAAATATTGTTTTTATTGTTGTGAATCATTGATGCATTGGCAAAGTCGCAATAAACAGTAAACTAAGCTTAAACTTGTTAGTGTGATTCAACAGTCAACATTAGCCTTGAGTAAAACCTAGGCCGAGCCCCTTCTGACGCAATGAGGAATTGGCTTTATAGCTGTTTTGTTAAGCACTCATGATTTAAAAGCACAATGGATATACAAGGTGAGTTTTAAATGTCCCCCATCTTAACTTTTGAAAAAGGAAAAATTAATCTGTTGGAGAATGTTTTTAAAGGGTTCTGAAGTGTTTTGACGTATTTTGCGTTAACCACCCACCACCCAAAAACCAGGGGGATGGCCCCCAAATTTTTGAAATACAAACCCCCTTCTAATGGCACTTCAAAAGAAAGGAAGTAATAATACAAACTCAACCACGCAAAGAAAAAGTTTTTATCTCGACTCGTATTTTGTTATACTCAATCAAGAAATCAGCTCTAAAATGCTACATTTCACAATGAAAAACTTTTGTGACAAATTTGTCTTCAAAATACCCTATTGGTTTATATTATAGGGTTTTCAAAGCAAATTTGTCATTAACAAAAAATTGTGCATAAAATATGGCATTTTAACTTTTTTTTTGTTGTTGAATATGTATTAAAATTCCCTTTCTTTTAAAAATGAGGAGTCACAAAAGGGGGGTTTGTATATTTAAAATATTTGGAAGCCCCTCCAACCAGATTTTTGGGTGGGGGATGTGTGACACAAATTACGTCAAAACAAACTTCAGAACTTTATAAAAATATTCCTTAAAGGGTTTTAAAAAATGTTTCCTTTTCAAAAGTTAAGGTGGGGGGACATTTAAAACCCCGTCTTTGCAAAATTCAATGTACCAATGCTAGTGTGTTTTGCCCAAACAAAACAACTCACAATCCGTGGTGTGTTGGAATCATGTGCGACACCAGGCTCATCATTCCACTGTTGTTAGTTCGATCCCAACAGTCACCATTTACAGCTCATCCGCTATATCTGTGCACTTGGCCGAGTCTCTACTAGTCACTCTGAAAACATCGACTGCACCGATTCACAGGCATGAGACCGGGCAGCTCCAGGCGCGAGCCAATGTTTTTAGAAAAGTACCCCATCAACCGCCGCCCGCCCGCCACGCTCTCAACCAAGTGCACAGTAATAACGACTGACCTGTACCGTGTAAAGTAACTACGTGGTAACAGTAGGTAAAGGTCCTGAGGATGTCCATGAGCTCTGACTTGATTGTGCTAGTTTTCCCTTTGATTGTATTACTGATTTCAACTAGTTGACGCCTGCCGGTGAGGTAAGATTTGAACCATTCTAGCGCAGTACCCTCGATGCTGAATGTTCGAAGTTTTTCTAAAATGAGCTGGTGGTCGAGGCAATCAAACGCCTTGCTGAGGTCTAAGAAGGCTGCGCTGACTGTTTTCCCACTCTCCAAGGAATCCACGATGTGCTCTACAATTTCCGTTGCTGCAGTGATTGTAGACCTGCCCGGTAAACCCCCATGTTGTCCCTTAGGTACTAAATCGTTCTGGCAGAGATGCTTTTGCAGACTTATCAGTACTACCTTTTCCAGCACCTTAGAAAAAGTAGGAACCAGGGATATTGGTCTGTAGTTCCCCACGTCCTCCTTTTTGCCCTTCTTATGGAGTGGGTACACTTTAGCGATCTTTAGGTTGGTGGGGACAACAGCTTGACTTAGAGACTTATTGATAATTGTAGTAAGAGGGTAGCAAAGTTCCTCTTCACAGAACTTTACAAGTCTGAAAGAGAAGAACTTTTCTCGCCAGGTGACAGATATTGTTTTGTAAACAAAAGTCTAGCTTATCCATTACTATTATACGTAAACCAGATTTTACAACTAAAATAAACAACATCTCAAAAGTTGTTTTGTCTACATCTGTTTAAATATTGTGTTGCGTCCACCGGCCGTCACGGTTACGTTCACCGCTACATTACGACCGTAAACATGTGACGGTGGACGCAACACAATATTCAAAATTATCAGAAAATTTTGTCTGATGTAGACAAAAACAACTTTTGACATGTTGTTTATTTTAGTTGTCAAATCTGATTTACGTATATAGTAATGGTTAAGCTAGACTTTTGTTTACAAAACAATATGTGTCACCTGGCGAGAAAACCCTTAACTAGTTTTACCGCTACTTTACGTCCACCGTTTTCTAGGAAACCACTCTCATCTGATAACATTGAAAACAAAACTCACCGTCATATTACGGCCGTAATGTAGCGGTCACCACTTTCTAGGAAACCATAGCTTTAACCATTTCCTAGGAAACCATAGCTTAAGGTTTGACTATTTCAGGTTAGGTTTGTTTATTGGCCTGGTCAATAACTTTCAAAAAATTTAATTCCAAGGTAAATGATTGATCTGTGACCTATACCTACTAATTCTCCATTATCCAAGTTTCTAACCTACTTTGAGCTTGAACGGGTATGTTAAGGGCTGTGTATAGTAAAAATAGTTCACAGGGTAATGCAGGGATAATACGGGGACAAATTCCCATTCGATGAGATGAGCGGGACACCAAAATCCTCGATAATTTGAGCGCAGCCTGTTTTCGAACATTTGAACATTGATTTTAAATGTATATTTAAAGTCAATGATTTGAACCAGCAAAACAGACGAAAAAAACACGTTCGATCTGTTGAACTTCGATCATTTAATACCCCACTACCGGTACCGTTTATCAGCTTTCTACCCATAGAGTAACTTTCTACCCTACTTATTACCCCAACCGCTACTCGCCATTTTCCCTAAAAATCCCGCCTTCTGAGTTTGTCCACCCAATTCGCGTTATGTTCAACAGATCGAAGGTTAAATGCTCGAAGTTTAAATAATCGAAATTCGAACTGTTGAACTTCGATCTGTTGAGCCCTCACCCCTACTTATTACCCTAACCGCTACTCGTCTTTTTCCCTAAAAATTCCTCCTCTGAGTTTGTCCACCCCAATTCGCGTAATGGTCAACACGTCGAAGGTTAAATGGCCGAAGTTTAAATGATCGAAATTCGAACTGTTGAACTTCGATCTGTTGAGCCCTCACCGAAGTGAGCGCCGAGCGGCGGTTGTCAGACAACTGACAAGACAAGGGCGAGCTACACCTGTGTGCAATCTGTCATCTCGGCATATCATAATAATTAAATACTCTGTGATCATAACTTTGTTTAGAGTTTAGACAAGGTAAAAGGTAAGTTTTATCCAAGTGCCTAAGTAGTAAGTTTATACTAGACTCTACATTGCAATCTTAGAGATAATTTCAATTATTTTAGGACACTGATCTACTCATATATCTTTTTTTGTTGTGGCAAGGGTTATGGTTCATAGGCCTATTAATATTGGTCACTAAAAGAACATGAAAGGCTATGTGTTCCTGTCTTACATAAGATGTCTCCCCGTAAATTTCCAGATCAGGGTTAAGAGAACCGTAAGTAATCATAGTTCAACTAGACCTTCCATGGGCCATAATAATTATTTGTTTGTACTGGGTTCGAAAGATCCCAGTTCTTTCTGTATTATAGAGGCCTTACTTTACTTAGCCTATACGGCATGTCTCAATCCATTTTTCAAAGATAATGTTTTATGTAGCCTTATAAACTTTTGAGGCCTTAAGCTAGGGTTTCCTAGATCACGCCGGACGGACTTTATTTTCGGACAGCGTGAATGTGTCCGGCTTCATAATTTGTGGCGGGCAAATATTGTCCGTTCTAACCAGGTATGTCCGGCGTGAGTGTGGTTTCCTACACATGATTTGTCTGATAGTCCGTTTATGTCCAACAAACTAGTTTCCCGGATTTTTGAACGCGGGAATATAAGTTTTATGCGTATTAATTTAGTATGGATGTCATAGCACTCACGTTATTGTTAAAGGAGGAAGTAAATGAGAGTTTGTTGATAGCACAGTTCACCAGAGAATGTGAACACAAAATGTACAAAAACAGACGGAAGGAGGATATTTATAAGATTACGATTTGTATATATTTTACGGCAAATAAAACTAAGTTCGGTGAATACTTTAGGATTTTTCGAAATAAAATAAGTGACGATTTTACCAAGAAACCATACAACAGAGTCTCTAGGCCAATTTCAGCTACAGAAAAGCTGTTTTTAATTTTAACCGTTTGGTCTTTGTAACCTCTGTTGTTTAAATAAAAAACCACCGGGTACTGACGAATCGTCAGAGTGACGAACCAAATCGATTAATTTCTCTTCTTGGTCCACACTAAACACTTTTGACTACATAATAACCTAGAATCACTAGCATGTGTTTACTGAGGCAGTGCGATTGTCCGGCGTGAAATGACAAAATATCCACAGTGACACACTAGGCGAGGTGAGGTGATGAATATTTCATCAAACACAGAATATAAATCCAGTTAACTTGTCCGCGAGGACCGAGCGTGACAATGTGAATATGTTAACGATAGACGAGGCACAGTCAGTTGACAGGAAGGCAAATTAAAAGTTTAAACTTTTAAATTATGTGTTGAAAGCTTTACATTGGCAAAATGACTTACAACACATTTAACTAATTTTAAACACTTAATAAAAACTCTTGTTTTAATTGAAATTACAGAAATATGTTGGACATGGCTATTTTTATGGATAAAATTGTTGTACAAATTTAGAATTTTAAACAAATTTTCAAAGGGAACTTCACAAGTCATGTTACTAATAGTATTGTATTGTGGGACCAGTGTCCACCCAAGATTTCCGAACATGTCAAGGTCAAATATCCATCCCTCCCCTTATCCTTGTCACCTTACTTTTACTACTCCGTATGGCCTGAGAGAGTTTTATGAAGCGGGGATCAGCCCCAAACAACCCATTGGGAAGTTTAGTTTGTGGTTGAACTTTTGGTTGAAAGAGTTTCGATTGTCAGAAGTTTTACTGGACTTATTAGGCCTATTCTAATAATGTTAGGACCGTAAGATATGCAGCAGTATTTTGTCTGCTTTTTGTAACTGTCAACACTTATAACGACATACAGCATACTGCTTGCGTAAGAAAGGCTAAAAAAGGTTTAATGTTTTTCATAGTAGGTTAGCACTAAGAAAGGGTTTTGCTATTAGTTAAAGCAGCCATGAAAACAAAATAAATAAATTTTTATATCAAAATTACCTTGAAATGAAAAACTATGAATGTCAAAAAAGCTACTTGGTGCATAAGGTTAACAAAATAATTTTCCTGCTTGGACTTGTGAAGTTCCCTTTGAAAATTGGTTTAAAATTCTAAATTTGTACAACAATTTTATCCATAAAAAGAGTCATGTCCAACATATTTCTGTAATTTCAATTAAAACAGTTTTTATTAAGTGTTTAAAATTAGTCAAATGTGTTGTAAGTCATTTTGCCAATGTAAAGCTTTCAACACATAATTTAAAAGTTTAAACTTTTAATTTGCCTTCCTGTCAACTGACTGTGCCTCGTCTATCGTTAACATATTCACATTGTCACGTCTCGGGTCTCGCACGTCTCGTGACAAGTGAACTGGATTTATATTCTGTGTTTGATGAAATATTCATCACCTCACCTCGCCTAGTGTGTCACTGTGTCGACCTTGTGTGATGTGAGCTCACTGCGTTTACTCAGTTGTGACTTGAAACCTAGCTGACGTTCACGTGAAAACAGTTCTGAGAAACTAACCTACGTTTCATTAAATACCTAAATTTCGATAACTTCACGTCCTCTCTTTTCGTGAGTGATATTATTATTAATATTGAATACCAAAATAGTTTCAATTGTGCTGGTGAAACCTATTTAAACACCATACTTCACCATATTTATGAGTAGTTGCATTAGTTTTCCGAACAAACATTGATGTATCAAAATATTTTGAATTAAAAATTTTAAAGTTGTGAAAAAAAAAAAATACAATGGCATACAGAGTTTTTAGAAATTGCTTTGTTTTACTATCACAAGAAAGATTCCATTGAGGCAGAAAATTAAATTTTAAATAGTAGTTTAAAACGTAAAACTGTTGGACTCCGTACAAAATTAAATATTTTTTGTATTAGGAAGTTATGAGAGGTTTGATCATTACGGAATCAAAGTTGGTCAAAAAGTTCTCCAATAAAGGAAGTTCAAGCCATCTTATATATTTTATGTAGCTTATATTATGTCTTTGGAACATAATAATTAATCAAAACTGCTCAAATGCTTAAATTTTTAAATAAAATTGTAATATAAAACCTAAAAAAATACATTTAAGTTAACTGTAAAAAAACCTTTACATTGGCCACCATATAGGAGCACTACGGCAATTGTAAAATGTTTTTAACATGAACTTTCATCTTAACAGAAATTTAGATAAAGACCTCCAAGTAAAGATTTCTTTAACTGAATGGGTCCCTCATATAACGTTCTAACTGACACTTTTTCAAAATTGATGTCTTAGTGGAATGCGTTCTAATTGGGATTCATCGGCGTGGTAAATTTTGTTTGTCAATATTTTCATGTTGGTAGCCCTGAACAGCTGGTCGAAGGTGGGAAATACAGCTCCGCCCGTGAGAATGCGTTCCTAGCAAAATGGCTTAGAGATGTCAAATTTCATATAATAAATGGAAGTTAAGTGTATCAGAATGGCAAGAGAAGAAAAGGAAAGCTATGAGGAATTCGGACAACCATACTTTCCAAAAAGAAACGCGTATTGCAGAAATCTTCCCCTTGCAGATGTAAATAGAATAACGTTTTTTATACAGGCTGGTATGCTCGCCAGTGACTGCCTACAGATGGCGTGCTCTGTTTCTCTTCTCATTGAACACATAGGACTAGCAGTGCATACATAACCAACTACTGTAGTTATAAACAATATTAGATTATGTGCAGTTTAATAAGTTTATGATCTATATTGAGGCCTACCTATATTGAGAACAACGATCTAACCCAATGTCAGTGTAGAATATTATTAGAATAGCGTTGCATACAACGTTAGTTAGAATGTTTTTCCCTCGTTTTTTGAGGTAAAAGTCTCTGTATCTCTGCTATAAGTAGCAATTAAGATACAGAATTTTATAGCAATTAAGAAATGGGCTATAAGAACATAGTTTAACGTTAAAAAAAATATATATTGAGTGCAATATTATTTACAATTTTTTGGCCCTCCTGAAAAATTTAGTTTTTGTCAGTTAGAACGTTATATGGAGGACCCATTCAACTAAAACTAGTAGTTTTCAATAATCAGCGTGGTGGAACAGATCTTATCAGTGGGAAAGTTTATATCAATAGAATTAAATAGTTTTTAACTACAAAACTAAAGCTGACTAAGCTTTCCGGCAAAGATAAAATAACCGATAAGATAACCGATAGATATAATAATGTTCTATTATATCAAATCACTCATCGACCAACAAGTATTTCATGTAGATTGGCTGTTTGACGTAAATAAATAAATAAAACCTACCTTGAGTAATTGTGGTTGTAAAATATAACGTGGTTAGTTTCGGAAGATAACTAAGGTGTAAAGATAAGTTTTAAGTCATGTGTTGAGTCATTGATAGTCTTAATGCTAGCAAATATATCTACGGAATGAGAAGCTTATTCTTGTAAACACAGAATTCTATATCAACATGGAAGTAAACCAATCGTTGAATTTGCCGGGGTTTCCCCGGATAAGCAAAATTGCAGTAAATTTGAAAAAACTCAAAATTTAGTAAAATTGGATATACAGGGTTAGGCAAAAGTGTGGAAACGCCTTTATAACTTTTTACCCAGTGTTTTTAGCGCAACCGAACTCGGTACACTTTATTAGAGGAAACCAAAGTACCTTTTAGTGCATACTGACACTTTGGCCCAGTTTTCAAAATGGGGGATTGGGGGGGTAGCCCCATAATTTTCATAGGGAAGCCCCATCGAGTGATACCTAATTTTGAAGGTCTTAGAAAATGTTAATGAATGCTGAAAAGTAGACGTCTCTATCTTAAACCAGAAAGAAATGGCGTTGATTTTAAGTTACACAGCTTTTTATTAGGCGAAGATGTGGAAACGCCTTTATAACGCGTTTTTTCAGCGTGACCGTACTCGGTACATTTTATTAGAGGAAACAAAAGTACCTTTTAATGTACACTGGCACTTGGCCCTAGTTTTCAAAATAGGGGATTGGGGGTAGCCCCATAATTTTCATAGAAAAGCCCCATCGAGTGACAGCTCATTTTGGAGGTCTTGGAAAATGGTGATGAATGCTGAAAAGTAGACGTCTTTATCTTAACCCAGAAAGAAATGGCGTTGGTTTTAAGTTACACAGAGTTATAAGTCTACCTCCCCCCCAATCACCCATTTTGAAAACTGGGGCAAAGTGTCAGTATGCATTAAAAGATAGTTTTGGTAACTTTAATAATATGTACCAAGTTTGGTACTGACTAAAAACTGACTAAAAAGTTATAGGTGTTCCACTCCATCTGTGTATCTTAAAATGGACGCCATTTCTTTCTGGGTTAAGATAGAGACGTCTAGTTTTCAGCATTCACCATCATTTTCTAAGACCTTCATAATGAGGTGTCACTCGATGGGGCTTCCCTATGAAAACTATGGGGCTACTCCCAATCCCCCATTTAGAAAACTGGGGCCAAGTGCCAGTATGCATTTAAGGTACTGTTATTTCCTCTAGTAAAGTGTACCGAGTTAGGTTGAGCTGGAGAAACTGATTAAAAAGTTATAAAGGTGTTTTCAAACTTTATAATACAAATCTGTGTCACTTAAAATGGACGCCATTTCTTTTTGGGTTAAGATAGATTAAGATAGTTAAGATAGATTAAGATAGTTAAAACACTGGGGGCGTTTCCACACTTTTGCCTAACCCTGTATAAAGGCAAAACAACTAAAAAATATGGATAACAGGCCCGCTGATATCTTACGGTCGCCTTGGTTCCACGGTTTTTGTTAGCTACTGAGCCGACAGGTTACAATGGTGACGGAGTATTGTTAGTGTTTATCTTGTTAATGTTATCTTACTTTAGTATATCACCAATGTTATACTTCACATCTGTTTACGTTGTTGAACCACGATCAATGTTTTGCACTGTGTCGAGTTTTGCTGTATTGTCAATACGACCCAATTGCGTTTAGTAGACATCGTTTTGTAATAACCACTCCAATAACAAAAACAACTCTTGCAACTGCACTTCAGAAAATTACATTGTACACCGCCTCATACCACTGTCAAAACCTTGAATAATTAGTCAGCGCAATTTTATGCGTAATTTTGGAAGGTGGGAAGAATTGCTATTTTTGGACTAGTGTTGTCAGGTAAGTCAGAGAAGGCGAGTCAAGGTCACGCGGGACTTTATGGACCTGGATGAAGTAAAATCAAACGAGAATGAATACTGTCAAATTTTCAGCACTACTAGGGCCTTTGTCAAGACAGTCTGTGTTTCTACTTCATCCAGGTGAGCCTTCTCCTTTCTATTCCCTTTTTGATTGCATATCCTGGCCTAGTGCCCTATTTCCAAAATCTAACCCAATTGTTGAATTTAAATGTATGAGTTATCTTTTTACTATCTAAAAGTGCTTAAACTAAAATAATAAGAAAGTTGTTTTCAACTTGTTCTAGTGAGGAGGTGTATGGTGAGATGGAGGGGCCGTGCAGAACTGCGTAGGATGATGCTTCGACCGCGCAGACTCTGTGCTTTCACACTAGTCTGCGTACTGGTTCTGTACTTCCCTGTGGCGATCTGGCTGTTTGACAATGACCTGAAGTTTGTTCTCTTCAAATTAAGTGGCTGGTAAGTGATAAGACGACTCAAGAATAAGTTGCTGTAGGTTCCCTGTCACTCCGTATGTACTTTTATCTGTTGACGACTCCTTATGAATGAAAGTCACACTTTGACACAATTTCAAATCTTAACGATTTTGTAATAAAGATGTTCTCTCTCTCTCTGTTGTAAGGAGCATAGGGCTCTAAAGAAACAGCACTGGTGGACTGGATTAGTAGTCAAGGCTTTTACTTCTAACCAGCTTTTTCCCTCTTCCTTGATTTCATGTTCAGCCGTCCTTCTTCAGGTTTTTCTTTGTCTTCCTCCCCTTCTCTAGGTTCGAGTAAGCACCTGTCCTTCCTCGTTACCTTCGGTGTTTTCAATGCACATTATGTTGTATGTATGTAATATGTTGAAACACATTTACGTTGCCATAAATAACAAAAATATACAAACTGTACGACCGGGAAAGTTTCAAAATTTAGTTTAAAAAAAGTGTTAACATGGAAGTGTCCCAGTTGCTTTATGCTTCAAGAGAAAAATCTTTCACATTTAAAATCTTTTGTACCGCTAGGTACTACAATGGGTACCAGAACTCTAGCGAGGCTTGGCATATCGCTTGCTACTACGACAGCAGTCTCAACACTCTCCCGGAACTGGAGGACAACATCCGTCCCGACAACGGCATCTTCTTTGTGGAGACCTCCTGTCACTCGGAACCGGGCATCCATCTCTCACCCAGACAGGTATGCGAGGACAGCAGGGTGTCCTTCACTCGTGGTTAAGTTGTAGGAGGACTATAAAGTCCTTACTTCACCACGTAAATAAAGACCTTTCCTTTCATTTCACACGGGAATTTAACTGAGAATTGTGTGGGAATTTTGTCCTGAAAGTAGAGAGTTTCAGGAACAGTGTGTACTTGTTTCACCATGCAGTGCGATAATGCGCGATGTTGTGTTGATGTAAAGTGCTACACCAGGCGACAGGAGGGCTAAAAGTTATTCTGAAAGACCTTTACAACATAATCCATTTTAAACATTTGAACCAACGGGTATTTATTGGTTTTCAATCAGACCTAAAAAATAAGCCTAGCTTTCCGAGACATCTTAGTGTTTTTCTGGAGCTCATCAAAATTGTATTTCAAGTATATACTTATATCGTATTTCTTGACATTTCATCGGCTTTAATTGCGCGTGTTTGCTTGCAGGCGTGTAGCCGGGTCGGCCCAAGATGAACCAGCCCGCGATATTATGCGTGCTGTTCCCGGCCCGTGGTGGACAACGTGACGTCCACGAGCGTCGCCAGCTGCTGCTCTACCCCAACGTGCGCCTGCGTCATGTCAACATGGAGCGCTACCTGGCAAACACGCCGCTAGACGAGTGGTACCGCAGCGGCATCCTGCGCACCAGCAACTGGCCCAACTCTCACGCTAGCGACATTTTGCGCTAAGCCACGCTGTGGAAGTACGGTGGTATCTACCTCGACCTGGACGTTGTTATTATCAAGTGAGTGTTTAACGTGTCTAGCAGTAAGGGTCAGACATTCATTTTGAAGCCAGAGAAAAATAAATGAAGAGCCAGTAATTGAAAGTTAGGAGTTTTACACCTGTTCAACTATTCCTGCTAGAAAACATTTTAAAAACGTCTTTTTCACATTTAAAGACTGATATATAAGCCTCCAGTGACTCCTATTAATCACAAAGTCGAAGGAAATGAAACCAAACAAAGTAATGAAACCATTTGTGTGATGAATTCTACTAAAATTATATAACCAATAACCATGCTAAAAAAAATGCTAAATGTAGATAATTTTAAAACAGTGATAGAATGTATAAATAGAATGTCATCAACTCCCACCATCGTTTAGACATATCAGACCATCACCCGTAATTCGAAGTCACCTAAGCGTTGGTCCTTGTATTTCCATTGGTCATTCAGTCACCTGGATGGGTGAGCCTCTTCTTTCTATTCCTTTTGATGGCATAATTTTATTATACAATTGTCTTTTGGTATTAGGTTGTTAAGCCTTCTTTTCTTTACCACCCCTTAAGAGCTCTTTTTTCTCTTGACAAAGCCCCTGGTGGGCTGAAAGTTTGACAGTGAGTGTTCTCTTATTTGTTTCTACTTTATCTAGATGAGTCTGCTCTACTTTCTGTTACTTACTTACTTGAATACTTGTTTCTATATGTCGTTGACCGATACTCGGATGACAGCGTCAATAAGTTAAAAATATATGTACAAGAATATTTACAATATTTGGGCCAGGACAAGCTACTCTGCCACTAAGTCAAGAGAGATGCCTCGTCAGTTCGCAGAGGTAAGAGGTCTCTGACCAAGCACTCCTTCACTCTCGCCTGAAGGTCCTCAGGTCAAGTCTCGTAGTTCTTGAGGAAGTTTGTTAAAATCTTCAAAGCAGAGTGATAAGCCTTCTGCGTGAGAAGCTAGGCAGCGAGGCACATCAGCCTGCCAGTTGAGGTCATGGCTGTGCAGTACACTTCTCTTGCTATGGCTTCCTATATCTTTCTTGAGAAAGTGAGTATGTTAAGGATGTACTGGTTAACCACGGTCAGGATTCTTAACTCTGCAAAGATGGGTCTGCAGTGCTCAAGATGATCAGAGCCCGTTATAATTCTTACTGCTCTTTTCTGCAGCAGCAAAATATCCTGAATAGATGCTGAATGGCCCAGACTACAATATACGTCAGGTGACTATGAAACAGCCCATAGTAAACCATCAGCAGATGCTCTCTATTTAAAACACGTTTCAGTTCTCTCAATAGGTAGCAGACTCTAGCCAGCTTGACACATACCTGCTG
This sequence comes from Matsumurasca onukii, assembly GCA_018831715.1. Taxonomy (NCBI): domain Eukaryota; kingdom Metazoa; phylum Arthropoda; class Insecta; order Hemiptera; family Cicadellidae; genus Matsumurasca; species Matsumurasca onukii. The sequence continues at coordinate 3,724,526 of CM032060.1, forward strand.
TACATGGTAGTTCCATTTTTAACCTGGGGTCAACCCAAAATCCCAACAACTTCACAGGGGCTCCTCCATTGCCTGGAAGCCTGCGTTACATAGTATGGTCTGGGTCTTATCCTCATTCAGCTTGAGCTTGTTGTTCATGAACCATACTTTTGCTTCTTCCAGCAGATCTTGTGCTTGGTTCTCAAGGTTGGAATGTTGTTACCGCTGGAAATTAGGGTTGTATCGTCTGCAAAAGTAACGTACAGTTGTCAAGCTGAAGGTCATTCACCATTATGGAAAAAGCAGGGGTCAAGCACAGAACCTTGTGGTACACCGTGGGCAATACTTTTCAGGCTAGAGGAAGTGTTACTGACTGTCACCAACTGCCTCCTTCCAGTCAAGTAGTTTGCTACAGTGTCAGTGCCAATCCTCAAAGCCATACTTGGACATCTTAGCCAGCAGTATGTCATGAGATACAACGTCGAATGCCTTACTCAAGTCACATAAATTAAGCACTACTAGTCCCTCTGTTCAAAAGCATCGGTAATTGTTTTCATTAGGCTAAGCAGAGCTGTGTAGTGGACCTTCCACTCCTGAAGCCGTGCTGAGCATTGATCAATAGTTCATTATGTTCCAGGTAGGCTATTGATTTTTAATGATTGTCTCGAAATCTTAGAAAAGATGGCAGAATAGATATGGGACGGAAATTGGAGATGGCGAGGGGTCTCCTTTTTGAAGATCGGTATAGTACGGGCAATCTTGAGTACATCTGGAAATACTCCTGTCTCTAGGCATGCATTAATAAACTTGTTAAAGGGACTACTATAATATCAATAACTACCTTAGAACATCACCGACAAGCCATGCACATCTTGAGTACCAGAAGATTTAAATTTTTCACCATGCAGAGAATATCGGATTCACTTACCAGATTCCATTTGCTCAATGCTATCCTTGTTGAATGGTCAGTAAGTGCAGTGAGGGTCAATCTGTAATACAGGCAAAGTGTTGATAATTTCATCAGCAATCTTTGAGAAATAGTCGTTAATTATCGGACTAAAAGCACCTTTGGTCAGGGACTCCTTTCCTCTTTTCATTTACAATATCCGCAGCCTTGCATGGATTGGGGGCTTGGTTAATAGAGTTACCAAAATGGATTTTTTGCCTCCCTAACTTTTAGCATATTCTCTTTTAGCTTTGATGTATAGATCGTAATATCTTTTCTTCAGGGTTTCATCACAAGTTTTCTTGTAGTGATCATTTATCATTAAGACATGTGGCGGAATCTTGAAAGCTGGCAGTATACCAAGTTTATTTCTGGTAGGGTTTAGCTTCCTTCCTTTTATTACTTGATGAGTCTGCTCTACTTTCTGTTACATTTTGATAGCATAATTATACTATACGTTAACAGTGTAATGCTACCAGACCTAATACATTATTCAAGTAGTTCAATATTTTGCCGTAAAACAGAAAATAAACAGTGTAATAATTGTGAGTGGTTGTGCAGGTTAGCGAGATGACACCGGAGCGGTGTCGTGGCTTCACGGTGTTCTCGCCGCACACCTTCTACCCCATCCCCTGGCGCAAGTGGCGCCTGTACTTCAACACGACACGCAGCGAGGAGACGCTACGCCAGGTGGCGCAGAGTCACGCTATCCACGTGTGGAACAAGTTCAGCACTGCCGCCAACGTGACGGTCGGTTGGCTCGCGATGCCCTACGGCGTCATCGCGAGTCAGTACTGTCCCCGGTACTCACACGTCGGCAAGGTGTTCTAGCGCCAGCGCCAGGCAACATTCAGGGCTGGGCGCTGTGCAACACATTCGTCACAGCTATTTCTAGTGGAGTGGGAAGTTCTCCATGAGTCCAAATTTTGTAATCTGGCTAATAAAAAAGAAAAGTCTGTTGAAAGTAAACTACTAAGCAAAGATCAAACTTGAATATAGATTTAGAAGGAGCACTACCAGGATTTGCTATCAAAACTGAATGGAAAGGAAAGCAGGTTTACCTTGTAGAACACAGACGTTCAAATTTTCACCCCTATTAGGGCCTTTTTCAAGACAAAAAGAGATTTTGAAAGAGGTTAGGCCTACTTTACTCTTTCAAGTGATCTCATTTTTTCAAGACAAAGTCTGAAAATTTGATAGTCTTACCGTTGAGGAACAGTTTTAGATTATTTTTGCAATCCAATTATTGCAGTCCGTGTTCTCCTATGTGTTTCTACTTTATCCAGGTGAGCCTGCTCTCCTTTCTATTCCTTTTTGATAGCATATCCTGGCCTTGTGCCCTATTTCCTAAATCAAACTTAAATCTGAATCAACCTTGAAAGAATCTGAATCAAGCTTGGGCCATTCTTAAATCAAGTCCCTTAAGTCAAAGTTTAATTCAGTCTGAGCTAACCTTGAACAGACCAGAACTGAACCATTCACTAGTCTTTGCATTCTCTTGAGACTGAACCTGTTTTATACGTTTTTGACAAATGTACATTTTTTAAATAATTTATTTTTAATTTTACAAGTTAAACATAAATTTGTGTTCTCGGCAATCAGGTTGTACTTTTTTTACGGTTGTAAGTTTGTTTTGATGACTATCGTTATTTGCGGAAAACACTTTTCTATAATATTATATTCTAGGCTTTTGGTATCGTAACGCCTCACAAAACTAACATTGAGGTTGTCAGACATCTCGCTCATTCTGTGATGTGGCGTCCTCAGTGACACAGCTGAGACTGAAGAGGGAGAACCGAGGTCGAGAATATAGAGGTGCCAGTGCAGTGTGTGTATACCTGACAGGTCACTGTCCCCTAGTGGAATTGCACTGGTTAAGGGGCCGGTAGATGGGAGGCGTAGGGTGCCGTGCGCGTCAGGTAGACCTGCTATATGTTAGCCAGTATTGATTTCCAAGTAGTAGATTAGATATTTTCACACTATCGTGTCTACTCAAATTGTTTCATTTTTTATTCTTATTGCTTCCCTGATGACTCATAAGTAGTAGAACTGCTCTCTAGGCAGTTTGGTTTTGTCAAATGAAATGGCGTGTTAAGTTTTGAAACTTTGGCACCCACCTATATTCTCGACTCGGTTCTCTCTCTTCTGTTTCAGCTGTGTCATGTTAATGTTAGTTTTATGATACTAGTTTTATGTGATACTAGAAGCCTAGAATACAGTTATGAGTTATGACTCCGGCCGCTTTAGCCTACGTCTAAGCACTTTTTTATGTCCGTTGTTTATTTACTTATGAAACAGCAATCTTTCAACAATCGCTCGTGTGTTGAGAGAAAACAGATTCCTTTGTATTGATATCTACATGGAAAGAGTTATGACAGAAATTGATTTTTATATTCCTACAACCAACCTAAGTTTTGAGTACTTAGGAATTTTTTGTTTTGAATACAATTTAGGCTTTTATAATCACTAAAGACTTAGGGCGTAATTTTGTTATATATAATCAAAAGTAAGAAACTACATTACTCTTATTTATAGTTTGTAAAAATATTTTTATGCAGCTAAGTTGTCCTCGATTATGTTATTATTAGCAATGGGTTATTAATTTTCTTTCAAATTTTTTTATGATTCCTTATATTTTAAAGATGTACAATATTATGCATTGTTGTTAATGTAAGCGTTCAGTTTGGTGTTGAATGTATAACTGTTAGATTTTTTTAGAATCAACAGCTGTGGCTCTAATATTTCCTACATCTGCTGCTGAATAATTAGGGGTATACAGGGCTGAAATGTTTACTTTAGGACTGGTTTGATTCTGGGTGTGACTGGTTCAAACCAGTTTTAATGAAAAGTAAATTTTCTTGGACCAATATTATTTTGTGGGTTTAGAGGAAATAAAAAATCCCCATGTAAGAAGCTTTTTGGAAATGAGATCCTAAATGTGGACTTAACGGGATTTGTAAATTTTATCGGTAGCCTCAATTTTGGTTTGATCTGTCTTGACACAATTTAATTGGTGATCCTCCCAAACCCAGAGTTATCAGACCCCTCCAAATCATTTCACTGTCAGAGGACCCAATTTTGAGTTGAAACATCTGACGCTATGTGAAACATGTGATATTTAAGTGTAGATTTAACATTATGGAAAAGCTAGATAGAGTTAGATATAAGTTACGATTGTTACTTATTTTGAAAGGACATAGTTTTATTACCTAATCGTAAAATGCAGAGCTTAAACCCATGTTTGAAACTGGATGTGTGAATGGTAATTTTCACAGCTGAATTTTCAAATTGAGGAAAATTGTTAAAAACAAACAATTTTGAGGAAAATTGAGGATATGTTTGGACACCTGATTATTTTAATACTGTTAACAATATTCTAGTTCTGATTTCTCGATAAGAAACAAATTCAATTTGAATCATCAGGCTTAAGGAAAATGATTTTGATGTCAAGAATCATATTGTAAGTCTATTATTTACAATTCAGGAGCTAAAAAAGTCCTTAAATGTAGCGAAAGTATAAAGTTTTGAAAAATGCTCAAATCTTGTTCTGAGGGTCAGGATGGGTGCACATTTCATGGTCCCGGTTGGGTCTTACCATGCTGACGGCATGAATATCTCATTTTTCCAAAGGAAATTCGCCAAAAAGTGTTTACCATGCCCCGCTTCATTTAATGTTAATTAAAAACTTTCTTTGAATAATTACATTTCAAAATTGTTAAATTTTTTGAAGGGCCTCTACGAATATTTTTTATGAATAAACCTATTCTAAATTTAATGATAAAAATTCACACATCTAATTTCATGAGGTAACACTGCCTAATGTTAAGGACTACAAAATGTTATCGTATGACTAAAATAATACATTTATATTTTACACATACAAAAAAATTCTTTGTAAATTAGACAGTTTGCAGTGTATTAAAAGTTTAACGGTAAAAAAAAAGGTAAAGTTTGTCTTGTTTAACGAGGCGAAGTTAGGACTACAAAGTCCTCTACCAATCAACCTCGACAACGGTATACATTGAACGCATTAATAAATTAACACTAAATAAATTTGAAGAAAAAATATCTGACCGAACCGATTTGAACCTTGGTCTCCGCTGTCAAGGCATATAAGCAAACCACTACACCATCCGCCCAACTATTTTCCTTCAAATAAGTACTTAAATCTGAATGTTTATCCAAAACATGTGACTGTCAAATAGTGACTTTAAATCAACAAGCTGGAAATAATACAAACAGAATTTAAATACTGTGTCAAATGACTTATTATAGATCTTAATGAGTAAAAACGCTAAATAGCTAATTAATACTAAATAAATTTGAAGACAAATTATAAAAAAAAATTATTAAAATTAAATTAACGTTTATAGTTAAGCAAATAAAGTAATATTCCAATACGCTGCAAAAAGTCTCTATTAAGTGTCGTTAATTAAATGCAGGGTTTAGGTATAGAACTTGTCCTACGTCAAGAATATTTTGTATCAACAAATGGCTAATGTTAGGAAAACTTAAATTTAAAAAAAATAGTCAAGAGAGCTTAACTTTTAGGTTTTTGCAGCCTTTGTCACAACTGTAATCTTTTTCTTCCAGTTTCAGTCAGCCAACTGAAGATGGTATTCAACAGCGAGACCAAAATATTTCCAACTAATTATTATGCTGTTTTGACAAGGTGTGAACCAGAAGAACTAGATTATAAGCGAGAGAAATTAAATATTGATATATTTGAATGTGTTGGGCTGACGCAACCGGGGAAATCCCGTCATAGATGAAGACATCAAGTAAGTATGTCCGATGTTTGTCACTACAAAACTGACGTAAGGTTGTGGGCTCAGGATCGTACATTCCGTAAGTGTAACTACCTCAACTGAACGTTGTTCTTACCGTAATACTCACAAAATGAGTCTCTCTTGCTTCTCAGCGAAACACATGTTTGGAAACATACTCTGTGTCTTTTGGATACTTTCGATCTTAAGTATTGTATTTTTGTACATGTGTAATATAATGTTAAAGTTTTCTGGTGTTTTCATTCATTCCTTGTTTATTGTCGGTTTCAAAATCTTTAAAGACTCGAGTTTGAACTAGTATGGAATAAAACCATTCTGCTTTGGTATTTTGACATATTATGAAGTAAAATTTGGAATGACTTTACAAAACAACTTTGACCAGAGTTTTGCGTTGAATTTGAGTTAGTCACCGTTCTTTGCGTGTAACTCACAAGTGTATAAATGAAAGCATTAAAAATCATAAGCAGAAATTGTTATAAAATTGTATTAGACAGATTAACAAAATCATGTGTATGTATTATATCTGTTATTATGTATTTTCAGCTATCGAGAAACTACATTTATTTTAAGGTGCGTATTGGCTATCATATAAATAAATTAACAGACGCCGCTTTTGAAATTGTAGTTGAAGATTCCGCTAAGAGCAGTGGGGTCGCAATCTCCACTATTACTAACCAGCCTTGCACCATCTTCAGCTAACATTGTTCCGGACTGATCACATTAACTCGTAAAAACACTTAAGTCACTAAACATGATAACTAGTAGCCTATATACAACAGATTACTTATCAGTCATTGATGTTATAACTAGCTTAAACCCTTATGTTTAGCTCACGAAACCTCACTGTTTAGTGTAAGGTGTCCATATGGAAACTCTAGGCTGTGACGGTTCAACGCTTTATACTACCTATTGTAAGTAGCTTAAACCATCACACTATCTGCTATAGTTCAACAACACTTACAGTGCCCTCCATCTATGTAATTAAATATTGCATGAAGTCAAGTAGATATCAATAGACAAATCAATTTACATCAGGGGAAATAACTTTGATTCCGTTAATGGATGTCAATTTGTTTTGTAAGCAAAATTTACATTAGGTGCATCCATTGTGTATATGGTATAAAAGGAAGAATAGTCATCCTAATGTAAAAACTACATTAATAAACTGGACCAAGGTCAACGACGAGCCAAGGCTTGACACAGTGCTTGAATTGAAACACCGACCACACTTTGAGGGTATCTCAATGTGAACATGGGTTCAACTGTGAGTGTTTTGATGGATGATGAGGTATAGTCTTGTAACAAACTAGGACGATACCTAGTTACACATATTGGTTCATTAATTAATAGCCAAACGACCAATAGAAATGGTCCCAACGGCTTAACGTGACTTCTGAGCCACGGGCAGCGGACAGGGTAATTCAAATTAATGGGAGTTCTTAAACGATAACGTAGTAGAAGACTTCAATGTCGTACCTCCTCGAGACCAAGTCTTGTTTATCTCAACAGTACCATCTATAGCGTACTGTGGGCCTTTCTTCGTCCGACTGTAGACTAACCTTTATTATAAATAAACTGCGAACTTTGATTATATGTAAAACACGGATTTGTAAATTGTGTTTGCCGCTTAACACAGGGGGAAGTCAAACTTGCGTTACGTATACATCAACGTCCATTATAAATTAAGCGTTGAAAGGACGTTTGTGGAAATTGGGTGACGCTGGCTAAATTGTTGAAAAAATATCGTAGTGCTCTTTTACTATGTGCAGGTATTTTATGTAATGTTATGTCTTGTATCTGAATACGTAATACGTGTATTAAGTTTTATTCTTATGATGAGTTAGTAAAACGTTTAGTATATATACTTCATTATTTCTTCAAATTAAATAATTCATAATTTCTTCAATGTTTATATTTAGTTAACCTTCATGTTATAGATATATATTGTTATAGTGCACAATACAAAGGTTCGTTCTTTCTTTTTCTATCTGCCTAGTAAAAATAAAACAATGTTTTTTTTAGATTATGAAACTAGAAAGTGGATTCAAAATGGCCGCAGTTGTAAATGTCATTTTGTGATGTGCCAGATTTTGTTTGTGTTTGTGTGTGATAATGGTGAAAATACAATTTAATTTGTCGTGTTTTTGAAGGAAATACTGTGTCGGGACTTAAAATGAATATCGCTCAAGGAGGAGAAGGTTTCAATCTAAACGGTACGTATTGTTTTAGGCTTTAAATCCAAGCTTCCTAACCTGTTTTAATCCAAACAATAGGAAACATTGGAATTCAAATGAAACTTTAGGTATATTTGAGCCATATCATCGCTTTGATGAGATATATTACTGTATGCCATCAAAGATGATTCCCCTAAATATATTACTCATAATTGTAGCTTTTATTGTTCATAAGCATCTTTCAATTGTATAAGTAGTAGTCTCTTACCTCCTGGCCAATCATGAGTTGGCCCATAATCAACGTAAGTAACCCATGGTAAATAAGTAACCATACTAAGACTCTTTCCTACTTCAACTGAGATATTCTTTTGAGTGTTGTGAATAGCAGAAGTAATTCTTTTCAACTACAATAGACCAAGATATTTAATATATACCAAGGTAAATAGTAAGAGAGATTGGTTTCGAACATACATGATTTTGTTTGACCTTACTGTTCTTGTTAATATATTGGTGTTAAATAAGAAACACACACTCCTTATGTTTTAGAAAAAAGTTTAAGTAACAACCTTAACATTGCATAAGTCTATGCAATTTCCTATGATGAGTAAAATATGTAATTGCATTTGTTTCTATTGAACTTACAAAGTTCTCGTAGACACTCAGCACAGTGTTAGGGCTAAGAAGGTGTCAGAAACTGTTCAGGAGGTGTACATACCCAAGGAGTCCTTTCTTGTAGCTTATTTCAGGTTATTTTGAATAATTAAGCATTTTAGTTCTTTTTAAATGATGATTGAATAGGAACCGTAGTAAAGCTCTTCTCTAGTTTATCCCAATGGCAAATCTACTTGACTCCCGAACGCCAGTGGTGAAGTTGCAAACTATGTCAATGCAAATTTGCCAATAATAAGTTATACATTTTTAACCATCACTAAATATTTCAATGAATTAGAAAGTTCGTTTGGGTGCGTTTTTGACTGAAACCCTGAAAAATAGTCAAGTCAGTTGAGCATAGTCCAGTTAGCACTTCATTAGGATACAATCATTTTTTTCAAAAATGATAATAGGCAACACAACATATAAGTAGTCTAGTAAAGGGGTTTAAATTTTCTGGCCCCTCCGCTAAACCTACCTTTTTTAAAAGTTTGACGTAGACCTACTACTTGTTTTTACAACATTTTTCTAAAGCCAGCCCAAGTAAGCAAGACCTGAAGTAGCCTACTTACTGTTTTGGAATGAACTTCAAGGGGTTTACGACTACGACTGTACAAGGGCAGAGTTATTCAGAGCTCTAGATAGTTTCTCTGCATTGCTTTTATCTTAAGCCCATTAATAGGCAGGTTACTGTCCCTCCAATACAGTCAGCTTGCTGATTGGTTAGCATTTTTAAGTACAGCTGATAACTCTACAATATTGGCTAACTTGCATTTACATAGTTTGTTAAACCACCTCTGGCACGTAGGAGTTAAGTCGGTTTGTCATTGGGATAGTTTATAGGTTTATAACCTTTACAATCAGGCCTATTTTAGCCTTTCTTACTTTTGGCCTATTTTTGGCATTTCTTAAGCCATGGAGTAAGTCTTAGGTCCCAAGTCTACCTTTTTTTAAGTTACATGAAGATTGCAACTGCCCATAGACACTGGCACAGTGATAGTGTTTAGCTATAAATAACTTTATGTTTATTTATTGGTACATTGCTCTGAGATAAACAAATTGGAGGACATTTAATATTATAGGGGTCAAATGTATTAATGTAACGAGAAACAGGCTGAGTTATTCCGCAAAGTTTTGCCTATGATAGATCTCCTATATTTAAGCATAGTTTAGGCTACTGTTTTAGACCCACAGGGATTTTCTGGTTCTAAGAATCTGTTTTTGTTTCCAGACCTTACACCGGAGCAGCAGAAAATGTTGATTGAAATCAGAAGAAGGAAAACAGAGCTACTTTTGGAGATTCAGGTAAGAAACTATGTACAAATTCCTTGCATGGGTAAAATAAATGAGAGCCGTTAGCCCAACATTATAGCCGGTTATCGAGTATATCGGGTGCCTCTTAGGTTTGACCTTTGATGCGCTCCAATGGCGAACATTGCCATTGCGTCATTCAGCTCCGATGTCGGACCTAGTTCGATATTCGTTAAACGATACATATGGTATATGCCTCTGGTGTTTCCTCCCATGCTCTCTTTAGATGTTTATGAACAACAAAATCTATATAATTATAGGGGCGTCTGTGTATATTTTGGAAATTTTGATGTTATATAAATTTAAATCAGTAACTATTCTCACTGGTGTAGACACGCATAACTATACAATCCGGCACTGGTTTAGCCACAGACAACACTTTCATCGATTAGAATTTACATCTTAATTACCTCAGAACATCTGGCTTAAATTGCTTAATAAATTACCACTTCACATAAAAAATGAAGACGCAGCCAAAATTTAAATCGTTGCTAACCAAATTTCTTCTGGAACAAGTTTGTTATTCTGTATCTGAGTTTTTAAACCATCATAAATATATTTAACTGTCCCATGTACATAGTTTATACATTATTAATTATTTTTACCAGTAGTCTAAGTGACTAATTTTGTTTATTTGACGTTTGTAATACAATGTTTGATTGTGTTACTACAATAAAGAGAATAGGCTACAGTTTGGAATTTGAGATAGTTTCTATGACCTACAATAGCTCTCCGTTATCAGTATGCCAAGCATAGCTGACTCACTGTGCCTGCTTCTCTTATACCAATCTATGAATCATTCAACGCACGTTTCCTTTACGGTGGTCAATGTACGTGAAAATAGGCTGGCAACGGATTACAATGGCATATTGCTGGTTGTGAATTTTCCAGCAGCCAGTGTTGGGATTTGCTGTTAGTATACTGCTACGGTTGTCTTTCTCTCGTAGGCTATCGGCTCTCCTTTTGTCATCAAATAGGTTTTTGTCTAATGCGCTATATTCTACCAGCGGATTGTAGCATGATTGGAGCTACGTTCGGCCACTTTATTCTCAAGCAAAATCAGAAAAATGTGGAAAGTCCAGAGAAATTTGAGAATTTTGAATTTTCAGGAAATTTATAATTTGTTATAACTAATTTGCAGAGGCAATCTCAGTTCCCAATGTCAGCATCTGCGGTAAATTACCAATTGTTTTGATATTTCTTTGAAACATGACTCAATGAGTGATTTGACATATTTTATTGTTCTTGGACAAAACTGAAAATAAAGTTTAGGTCTACTTTTTAATTTATTTATTGAAAACTGTAGATATTTATTTCTTAATAATGTTCAGTTTTGACCGGAAATTCACCCTTTGTGCACATATGTTAATATTACATAGATTTTTAATAAACAACTTATTATTTTATTGGATTTTAGGAAAATGGGGGGGTTAAAGCAAAAGGGGTGCTTCATAAGGCTTTTTACAATAATATTTGTCAACCAGTAAAACAACTGCAATAAAGGCCAGTTGAGTTATATTTATTTGTTGTAATCGTTAGGTCTAACATCTGTAGAAATAGTAATTTTCATGAAAACAATGGTATTATTAGATTGGAAGTTCATACTAGCGGCGGAGATCAGTTATGGAATAGTTTGTCTTGACTTTTCTTGGCTTCACTTCAGGAGAAAAACTGGCTGGATTTTTATTTCTCCTGAAGTGGCCGGAAAAGTGTAATGGTATTATTAGAAAACGGGAAGTTGTTCCACCCCAAAAACATTTCTGTAACTGATTAAATGAGCCAGGGTGGAATTTTTCACAAAGGCCACTCCCAGTGGAAGTCACGATAAGCCGTCGGTACATTCCATTGGTCGTTAAGCTAAAACGACCAAACTAATCACCCAAACTGGGGAACAGTGGGCCCTAGTTGTAACAAGACTACATCTCATCCTCCATCAAAACACTCATCATCATTCCATATTCACATGAAAATACCCTCTAAGAGTGGTCGGTGTCTCAAAGTGTCTCGGCGTGAAGGTTACTAACGGGGACGGAGTTTCACCATCAGCCAGTGGTGTTGTCACACTCCGCCGAGTGTGCAAGCGAGGTTTCCACTCCGTCTGTCGACCCTGAGTTGTAACACAGTTGCAACCAGACAATTGTTCTGTCTTCGGTGTTACTAAATATTTTGTGCACACAAAAGTACATGGTTGATTGTAATGGTAATCACAGAACATGGTGACAATAACAATAGATCAATTGGCGTGAATTTTAAACAAATCCGGTGATTATAAGAAAACAAAAAACTGTAAGGAAATGATGAATTAATTTTTAGTTTGGCCTCGCAAACATTGAAAGTTTATAATTTATTTATTTAATTCTGTTCAAAAAACCTTACTTTTAAGGTATCGAACATAACAAACATTGACAACAGTTATAGACTTTGCCTAAAATTTTTAAATGTCCAAGTTGTAAAAAAATTTATTAATTAACCATTTCTTCAATTGTTTTCAGTATATAGGCTACTGTTGTATTAATAGTTTCTGTTTCAAACTTGTTTTAAACAGTATCTTAAATAAAATAAGCAGACAGGAATTCAAAGATTCAAAAGTACTTTATTCATCTAACATTTTTACAAAATGTGTTTTAAGGAGTACATACTAGTAATACAATAGCCTACTGTAAAAAAGATAATTATAAACCAAACATTAATTGCATTACATTGGCATAGAGTTTATTTTATTTGAAAGAAATACTAATGTGAGCCTATATAATTTTAGATCCTAATTTGTTTAAACACAGGAAAACGTCTCTTATCTGTAAGAAAGATCCAAGTGAAAGAAGGAAGTTAATTCTACATATACTCTCATTAGAAAGATATATACAAACAGACTTTGGAATTAAAATGTTTACAACACAAATCTAATAGTTCAATCAAAAATTTGTTGAATCTATGCTTCTGTTGATCAATATGGACAATTTAATACTATCGTAAATATCATAAAATTGTTTTAACTTGTAAACTTTTGTGTCATCAGTAATGTCTCACTTATGTCTCAACTAATGTCAGTTTGTACCGCATCACAGTTAAATTAGCAAGTACAGTAGTATAAATTATTTAACTGTAAATCGGAAGACATATTAATGATGTAATTTGCTTGATTAAAGCAAGGTTGCACAACTGCTAAAATATCAAAATATGTGTTTCTTTATTTTTAAAGCCAGTCCTATAAAAGGAGGATAGGAACACATGGTAAACCATGATCAGGATTTAATGTATTAAATTTCCCGAATTCTTCCTTTGTCAAACTCTACCGGCCATTAAAATAGAATACAACCATAACTCTAGCCAGAATAGCTGACCTTGACTGTCTCTACAACTGATGGACAGTAGACTAACGACTGCTTGATGCAGGATATGCAGACGACTTGTTGTGAATTACGTAAAGAAGACGTCAATGGCCGTGTGAGAGCCTCTCTCTTCGTTAGTGATCGGAAATCCACTGACGGGAACCCCGGTAGTCAGTAGTAGATCTGCGGAGAGACGAGTACAAACCCTTGTGTGATGTAACCCTTAGTTGTATGAAATTCATCATACTTCTACACTCTGTTTCACTCTCAGTTGGTAGTGAACTAAATCACTATTTGAGATGCCGACCACTCTCATGAGGGTATTTTAAGGCAATTATGTGGAGAAGGATGAGTGTGATGAGTGGTAGTAATGAGTTATGAGGTGTAGTCTTGTTACAAACTAAGGCCGACTTCCTTAGAATGGGTCATTAATTAATAGCCCAATGACCAATGGAAATAAGTCATAAGTCGTTTATTGTCTTTCAACATTACATAAATGCAATAGACATGGTCAATGATATTAACTTAAAATTGAATATTGCTAATATTTAAATATTCTCTTAAGCTATAAAATGGGTTAATTATTAACCAGTATATAATCTGTTTTTAAATATCCTGAGAGGCAACAGCTTAACATCATTGGTTATACAGTTTCAGACTTGTAATACTATGTATTATATTATACATTTACCAACATTTACCAAATACAAGGACCAACGGTTAACGTGACTTCCGAACCACGCAGGTGATGGTCTGATATGTCTAAACGATGGTGGGAGTTGATGCGGGTATCATCAGATGATCACTGAGACTATCTGAGCCGCTTTAGACCTATATCATCCTCAAAACTTGACCTCCATGAAGCTGGATTACAGGACCACGCCACGAGTCCCAGTCAAAATTGTATATATTTTAAGGGAGTTAAAATTATACTATCCACAACGAGATCCACAAGGAAAATTTGGATATCTTCCGCTTCTTTTTATCTAAACTGTCACAAAATGCCACTTAATTGATATTGTTTTTATTTTTTTAGAATTACCTTCTTTTATTAATCATCTGTACCAAAATGAGAATGATAAGTTTTGAAGTTATGATAAAGCTAAGCACTCCGTTTGATAGAGCAGTGGAAGTAGTTGCAAATACCTTTTCGCTTCTATGATAACTTAATATCAAAGTAATTTCTTTTTCAAGTTGTTCTAAATTTTTCCATGTTTGTTTGCATAACCATTTTAGTTTGTTAAAAAATAATATTTTGCAATTTTGTAACAGCCTGAAGAATAGCTTTTGCTATTGAAAGCTTACAAAATAAAATTAATTATATTGGCTATTGTTTTAAATTAATTTTATCAGTTGCCAATATCTTAAGAAAAAATATGTTTTTATTTTGTTAACAACATACATTGCACTAAAATCGTCAGGTTTTAAATATTTTGAAAACTACAATTTTGTCACTCATACATTGAGAACTCATTAATACATACAACTTTGTTTGTATGTATGATGCAAATACTATGTTTTGACTTGGTGATTGGCAGCAAGTTAATTCAGACGGTTTAAGCCCCTGAAAACAACTGAAACCCCCTTTAGAAACGTTCTTAAACTGATATTTGAACGTTTTTAATGATAAAATATGAGTTTTGTTTTTAAATAACTAATTATGAAGAAAAAAGATAAAGATTGTTGATTTAAGCTAAAAAATATTGTTACATAACTTTAATATTAAATATTTCTAAAAATAAAAAAAATCTCAATATTTTTGAAAATGTTGTTTTTGTTTGGTGGTGGCAACGGAGAGGTCGTTGTAAGACAAAATCGGTCTTTAAAAGAAGGCCCGTTGTTTAGCCAGTTGTTACGTGCGCGGTGTCGTGTGTTCCTTGAGCGGACGAATTCATCCTATCTCTGAGGTGACCCTTAAACCAAGTACAATGACTAAGAGTGGGGGAGAGATTCCCCTGTACATTCGCATCATTGCCCTGTACGTGAAAGAGAGAGATAGAGATGAGGATGGACTAGACTAGTAGAGAGGAGGGAACGGAATGCTCTAGGACTAGGAGATATATACCCTGGAGAATGCAGGGTTGAGAGAATGTGAAGGAACTGATGTTGACTTCGTAGTCAGCTGATCTGACTATCATTGCCGCTAAATCTCTCAGTTTACGAAACTCTCATATTTTATGCGAATGAGGGTAAAGACAGTTTTGCAAGAGTTTATGTAACAATTATTTTGCGCAGACATCAACCAATCCCTCGTAGGATTATGAAATGAAATGAAAAAGTGTGTCTTTATTGATACATTTCTTTTTGTAATACATAGTTTACATATAGTATTTACATAACACCATTAAACAATGGTCCAAAGACCGTCTGCTTGGTTGGTCATATTTTTGTGTTTTTTTTACAATTTAATTTATGCTTAGCTAAAATATTTAAATACAATTTATATTTTAATAAAAGAGGCTAAAATTAAATTCTTCAACTAGCTGCCACCTATACTGCCATGCAGCCTTCATAAAACTCCTAAGGCTCGCCAATTCCATTTTGATAAATCGTTAAACTCACTTAAATTTAAACAGGCTTTCCCTAAATGTAATCTTCTAAGACAGCTAAAATGGGACAAACCGCAACAAAATGAAACACTGTTTCAGGCTCCTGCAAATTGCACAAGGAGCAATTCATATTGTTGGCCCTCTCTAGCCATGGTTTGTAATTTAGATGGATCAATTCCGCCCTAGCTTTATTACCCACGATATCGTTACAACATCTGATGTTTGGCACAAAACACTCCTGTCACCAAGGTCAAGGTCAAGCTGCCAGCTGTAGCGAATTTCCACGAGGTGGGTTCATTCAACTTTCTAGTACCGCGAAATTGCACGAAGCAGTTATGAGCTCCAAAACACCTCAATAGTCAAATGGCAAAGTTTGCAATGCACCGGAAATGCTCTTCGGGAATGTTTTCCCCAAATAACGGGCTTTTAGATCTGATCTCGATGAAACAGTATATTATATATTATTATATGGTACCGTAAACATAATTATGATCAGAAATATTACAATTTTGCGTGTTGATTTTACGTAAAGTAAGAAAACGTTTATTCCTAGTTTTAAAAAATGACGCCAATATTAGCAAAAAATGTTTAAGTTGGCAAAAATGGGCCGTTTAAAAGTGTGTTATATTTTTTCACAAGCAGTTTTGCTTTTTCGTGTATGAAGAGCATAAATTACTCTACCTATCATATAAACCCGCCTTTGTACGTTTCGGTTCACAAACGACGTCGGAAACAGGACTACGAAACCATGTTTTGAGTGAGCGGAGCAAAGTTTGAATATCGCAACAATTTCTCGGGTCACTAGGTGGTCAATTCTATCGAATCAAAGTATCAAAGATACGACGTAGTAGTCTCGTCGTGCAAGTCCACTACTGTGTGCGTGTGTAGTGTAGTAGTGTGAGTACACTACTACACTCTACTACGCGCTAGGAATGTTGAGTCACAACCGGTACACACTACACATACACTGTGTCAGTGTGCCACCTACATACACACACACACGCACACTACACACACTAGTCAAACCACAAGTGTACTCCAGTGTTTAGTCAGTAGGCATCATATCAAACACAGAATCATTTGTAATCCGTCTTTCCATTGAGAACTATAACTTATGAGGTGCTGCATGAAGACATAGTGGTTTCATTACTGTGTGGTAGGAGTTTAACGTAATGCGAGATCGATTTTAAAAGCTTAAGGAATGTATTTCGTTTGCAAATTTTAAATAAATAAATAGTTTATTGCGGAAACATATTAACATGTTATGCAATCGTCATTTTTTTAGTCTAAAATTTTCCACGCATTCTGCCATCAAGTCTCATTCAAACATACATTTTGTTCATTCTCTCTCCCATTCATTCGAATCATTCCACTCTTGCTCTATTGTAAGTCGGTGATTTCCGCGGTCTCCCAGTTATGTGCCGTGAACTCGTCTATACTGTAAAACGCTTTTGTGACCAAGATTTGTTTTAGACGAGCTTTGAAAGCCTTCGGCATTTGGGCACTTTGATCGAATTTGGCAACGAGTTGACCAATTGAACTCCTGCCTGAGAAGGCAAACGTTCATGAACTATCGTTCTGTGTCTCCCAGTTCGGTAGTTCTCCCTGCCTCTTGTTTCGTAAGAGTGAATGTCACTTCCTCTTACGTGGTCACATTTTGATTTGAAAAGAAGACAAGTTTGAAGAATGTAGAGGCAAGGTAAAGTCAACAATTTCAAATTTTGAAAAGCTGGCCTACGACTCTCTTCTTTGAAGTTTTGCGATTGTCCTAACGGCTTTTTTGAAGGATGAAGCTCTTGAAAATTGCGTTTTTGTACAACCACCCACAACTCTAATCCGTAAGACAGGTGTGGGTAGATTACTCCTGTCTTGAATATATAAATTCCTGTCACTTGAATAACTTCTTGAGCTGTGCTGTTTTAGTTTTCGTGATATTTAAAAAAACTGCACGAATTCTGTTGTCTCAAACGGCATTTTCTGTTGATTTCAATGTCTTTTCTATTATGACTAAAACGAAATTTGTTAAACTTGTCAATATCCACTATTTGATCCATATAAAACGAATATTTTAAGCCTTAAATGTCATACACTATACAGGTGTGTCTCGGTATACAGTGCATTTTCCCCAGACTCCCTCCTTTTCGCAAGGAATATGTCCATACTCTCAGGCCCCTGAGTCCATATGTGTTGTTCTGGAGCAGTCACTGTACTCAGGGTACAGTGTCCAAAATACCTTTTCCTTCGGCGCCATCGACACAAAAACAAATCCAAATTTTGGAGAAAATCTATCAACCCCAAAATTATTTCTCTGATCTAAGTGACCTGCGGCCGCTTTGCCCGTTCTGAACGAAGAACGGGCACGACAATCCGCAGAATCGCGTGAGCAGAGACCACGTGATGGCTAATCACTGAGTGTGTATACAGGGCTGACTTACAGGGACAGAGGTCAGGGACCTGGGTAAACAAACAACGCCGGCGCCTTTGTTCTACACTTTCACTCGCCTATCCGGGTGTAATTGCCCGCATCCTCCGTAACTACAATCTAGGAATGAGATATACAGGGTGCGCCACAGTGCAAGGGTCTGCAATAATCCGAAACGCTACGGTGGGGTGCGCCTCAGTGGTCACCTCAGAAGATGAATGACCGCCGCAAGGAACACGACACGTAGAATTCAAAGAGAATAATATATTTTAGAATAGAATGTAATAATTATCACTTATAATAAATAATTTTATACAGTATATTGAAAATCATTTGGTATTTTATAGCATAGACAAATTAATTTTAACGCCATTCGATAATTGTAAATGCTCTATGTATCGTACAATTTAGTGAATAAAGTTATTGACTTGAATTGAAAAGAGCTAGAGAGGAAATGGAGCTAGACCTAAGAGGAGGGAACAATGCTCTTAGGACTAGGAAAGAATAAACCCGGAGAATGCAGGTTGAGAGAATTGCAGCCGTGAAGGAAGCAATTGACTTCTGTAGTCAGCTGGTCTGGACTATCATTGCCGATAAATCTCCCAGTTTACAGTACACTCTCATATTTTATCGATGAGGGCAAAAACACTTCTGTCACCAAGGTTTATGTAACAATTATGTTTGTGCAGACAGCAACAAATCCCTCGTAGGATTACAAAATGCTGCCAGCTGTAGCGAATTTCCACAGGGAATTGATTCATTCATTTCTAGTACCGCGGAATTGCACGAAGCAGTTATGAGCTCCAAAACACCTCAACAGTCAAATGGCAAAAGTTTGCAATGCACCGGAAATGCTCTTCGGGAAATGTTTCTCCCCAAATAACGGGCTTTTAGATCTGATCTCGATGAAACAGTATATTATATATTATTATATGGTACCGTAAACATAATTAGTATGATCAGAAACGTATTACAATTTTTGCGTGTGATTTTTACGTAAAGTAAGAAAACGTTTATTCCTAGTTTTTAAAAAAATGACGCCAATATTAGCAAAAAATGTTTAAGTTGGCAAAAATGGGCCGTTTTAAAAGTGTGTTATATTTTTTTCACAAGCAGTTTTTGCTTTTTCGTGTATGAAGAGCATAGAATTACTCCTACCCTATCATATAAACCCGCCTTTGTACGTTTCGGTTCATAAACGACGTCGGAAACAGGGGACTACGAAACCATGTTTTGAGTGAGCGGAGCAAAGTTTGAATATCGCAACAATTTCTGGGGTCACTAGGTGGTCAATCTTAAAACATCTCAAATCAAAGTATCAAAGATACGACGTAGTAGTCTCGTCGTGCAAGCCATTGGCGTCGTCAGCAAACAATCTTTGAGGGGGACGACCAGGGGGTCTGGGGGGTTCTCCTCCCAGTTTAAAAGGGGGGTCAGAGGCTCTCCCCGGGAAAAATTGTGCTATTTTTGACATTGAAAAGTATGTTTTTGCCTCTGATTGAGATTGAATATTTTGTAATTCTACTTTAGAAAGGAGCAGATTTTAGTAGGTAATGTCCAAATAGACTATTGAAAACCAGCACCACAGGCATCATATTCATGTACTGTACATGTGGAAAAACACTAATTTTATTTCAAGGTATTAAATCAAATGTTTTGTTTGATATATTTAACTATTTGTTTACAATTAATTGGACACGTTCTTGATTTAATAAAGGAGTAATTTGTAAAAATTTTGTAGGCTACTTTGTTAAAATAAAAACATTTACTTTATGTAAAAGAAAATTCAAAAGCGGCCTGCATGAGGAGTGGATGAATAAACTGTTTTATGTCTTCTTCTTTGGACATCCAAACACATTCCGTCTGCCGTCACAAGTTGAAATGAACTTTTTGCAATATCTTCAACTGATAAACTTTCCAACACTATTTTATGAACATAAGCAAGAGCAACGTGGTTTAACCTTTTTGACTCATCGTTGATCTTAAATACGTTTTCAGCTTCCATACAGTCCTTCACAACTTGAAGCTGAACACACAATTATTGCACCACTTTACTTATAGTGCCTCGACGTTGGGAAAAAGGTCTCTTCTTGTTTCATTGATTTCAGGACATTCTTAGCTTCTTTAAATTTTTACTTTGCACCGGATGTGAAACATTTCAATCTCTACTTTAAGATATTGCAGTTGATTTCAGGATAGGGACGTAGTAGTCTCTGTCAGGTCATACACTATCAGGTGTGTTGTAGTGCAGTAGTATAAATACACTAATACACTACACTCTACTACGAGCTAGAATGCTGAAGTCACAACCGGTACACACACTAACACATACACTGTGTCAGTGTGCCACCTACATACCACTCACACACGCACACTACACACACTAGTCAAACCACAAGTGTACTCCAGTGTTTAGTCAGTAGGCATCATATCAAACACAGAATCATTTGTAATCAGTCTTTCCATTGAGAACTATAACTTCTGAGGTGCTGCATGAAGACATAGTGGTTTCATTACTGTGTGGTAGGAGTTTGTAATGCGTCGATTTTGAAAGCTTAAGGAATGTATTTCGTTTGCAAATTTTAAATAAATAAATAGTTTATTGCGGAAACATATTAACATGTTATGCAATCGTCATTTTTAGTCTAAAATTTTCCACGCATTCTGCCATCGAAGTCTCATTCAAACATACATTTTGTTCATTCATTCGAATCATTCCACTCTAGCTCTATTGTAAGTCGGTGATTTCCGCGGTCTCCCAGTTATGTGCCGTGAACTCGTCTATACTGTAAAACGCTTTTGTGACCAAGATTTGTTTTAGACGAGCTTTGAAAGCCTTCGGCATTTGGGCACTTTGATCGAATTTGGCAACGAGTTGACCAATTGAACTCCTGCCTGAGAAGGCAAACGTTCATGAACTATCGTTCTGTGTCTCCCAGTTCGGTAGTTCTCCCTGCCTCTTGTTTCGTAAGAGTGAATGTCACTTCCTCTTACGTGGTCACATTTTGATTTGAAAAGAAGACAAGTTTGAAGAATGTAGAGGCAAGGTAAAGTCAACAATTTCAAATTTTGAAAAGCTGGCCTGCACGACTCTCTTCTTTGAAGTTTTGCGATTGTCCTAACGGCTTTTTTGAAGGATGAAAGCTCTTGAAAATTGCGTTTTTGTACAACCACCCCACAACTCTAATCCGTAAGACAGGTGTGGGTAGATTACTCCTGTCTTGAATATATAAATTCCTGTCACTTGAATAACTTCTTGAGCTGTGCTGTTTTTAGTTTTCGTGATGTATTTAAAGGAAACTGCACGAATTCTGTTGTCTCAAACGGCATTTTCTGTTGATTTCAATGTCTTTCCTATTATGACTAAACCGAGAAATTTGTTAAACTTGTCAATATCCACTATTTGATCCATATAAAAACGAATATTTTAAGCCTTAAATGTCATGTATAGGTGTGTCTTAGTATACAGTGCATTTTCCCCAGACTCCCTCCTTTTCGCCAAGGAATATGTCCATACTCTCAGGCCCCTAGAAGTCCATAACCACTCCGAAGTGTTGTTCTGGAGCAGTCACTGTACTCAGGGGGTACAGTGTCCAAAATACCTTTTCCTTCGGCGCCATCGACACAAAAACAAATCCAAATTTTGGAGAAAATCTATCAACCCAAAATTACTCTATCTAAGTGACCTGCGGCCGCTTTGCCCGTTCTGAACGAAGAACGGGCACGACAATTCGCCAGAATCGCGTGAGCGGAGACCACGTGATGGCTAATCACTGAGTGTGTATACAGGGCTGACTATGTACAGGACAGAGGTCAGGGACCTGGGTAAACAAACAACGCCGGCGCCTTTGTTCTACACTTTCACTCGCCTATCCGGGTGTAATTGCCCGCATCACTCCGTAACTACAATCTAGGAGATGAGATATACAGGGTGCGCCACAGTGCAAGGGTCTGCAATAATCCGAAACGTTAAGGGTGCGCCTCAGTGGTCACCTCAGAGAAAGCCTGAATTTGTCCGCCCAAGGAACACACGACACCGTGCACGTAAATACTGGCTAAACGTCGGGCTTTCTTTCAACTGATGCGGCCTAACTGTCAAACCAACCGCTGGTAGAGGACTACTGCGGCCAGTTTTTCACCTTATAATAGTTTCCCCATAATAAACATGATATATTAAGAAATTAGAGAGGTTTTATGACACGAGTATAGAGCTTTTCAAAATTATGCGTTTAAGCAAAGATTATGTTATAATAGGTAGATGGCGCATAGATGCTGAATGACTGAGGCAGGAAAATCAACATAGTTGCGGCAGCCCGAGCACAGATAGCGCTGCCATCTCTTGCCTATTCCTCCCCTTGGCTCTACATGCTCGAGTTGTCCGATGTCGATGACTTAAATGTGACCAAATCGTGTGATTTTTGAGAACTAACTGCGCGTGCGTCAGTGGCTCTACTTGAGACTCTTAAAGAATTCCCTCGCAGCGCTATCTGTGCTTGGGCCGCCGCAACTATGTGTATTTCCTGTCTCAGCCATTTGGCATCTATGGGACATCTACCTATTATAACATAATCTTTGGTTTCAAATATACAAAATGGAGTTAAAAAGCACTAAAACTTGGACAATATTAAAGTTTATTTGTGTAATTATAGTGAACAACTTGTAATCGGGCTATATGCACGTGTCAGAAAACTCCTCTAGTTTCCAAATATATCATGTTTATTGGTATAAAAATTATTTAGAAAGGTGAAAAACGTGCCGCCGTAGACCCTTGCAAGCGGTTGGTTTGAAAGGATTAGGCCGCATCAGTTGAAAGAAGGCCCGTTGTTTAGCCAATTGTTAGGTACGCGGTGTTGTGTTCCTACGCCCGGACAATTCAGCCTTTCTCTAAGGCGGACACATAAACTGAACAAACGCTGTTAGTTCTTATTACAGTAATGACTATACTAACACAATAGTTTGGTCAATTAAGTAAAAGGAAAAGAACGGACTTTCCAGCCACTTCGGAGAAAACTAACGTTTCGGGTAGTTAGAAACTCCACCCGTCTTCAGAGGACTACACTAATCTAGGAACTACATTTTAATTAATATCTTAACTTAAGAACTAACCTAGGACTATTCCAACCAATATTTTACAATAGCGCTACATCATGAAAATTGATGGCTTGTCAAAATTACAATTACAAATATGGACAAGTAAAACGAGGACACGTTATAAGTCGCTACATGTTAGCCTTAACATACAATCAAGCTGAGAAAAAAACAAAAATAGCTGAAAAAAAACACAGAAGTGTGGTAAGTAGTTATTAGTTGAAAGGATCTCACTTAGACTCGGACCACGAACCTCGCGAGATTCGTTCTTTCCTTTTACTTAATTGCTCTCCCGCCACTATTATGAACTTTCAAACTAACAGTTTGGTCAAGTTTTGAACCGTCTCTAAAAGCATGAGTCATATCACACTTGTATTATCAATGAGTGAGTCAGACACGTGCGGCTTTATACGGCACAATGTTAAATGTAAACACCATTGTTCATTGTGTGACCTGCACAATGTGTCTGTTCAATCCACAATGTTCATCAGTGTTCAGTTTGTTCGCGGTGTCTATGGCTAGTTTGTGGTTTTGTTACGGATACAGTAGTTTTGTTTCAGTCCGTTGTTGATATTTGGGACGATTCTGTATCGTGTTGTTGAAGGGTGCAGTTTTGAAACGTTTCGGGGGTCTTATTCTGATCTCGAAAAAATTGGGAAATGTTAACAGAGATCCAAGGTGGTCGGTGTGGATGGGGGGGGGGCAGTTGCCCTCCCGTCAGAACTGAGAGAAAGTATAATTAAAGGTACAAATAAAGGAATAGGCAATACAATTTGTAAGAAATTAACGCAAAATATCTTCAATTTGTATTTAGGCCGGAAGAAAACCCAAATCAAAACATTTCATTTAAAATTATAATTAAAGAAAGTTTCACAAACACACCGAATTTCTCACCGAATCAGAAAATATTACGGATTAAAAGGGCGAATTGCACTAACAATGGAAATAAATTACGATAATCTTTTATAGCTATCAATAAACATTGTTGTTATTTTGTATAATATGCGCCTTTAAAGGTCAAAATCATTGTTTACATTCAGTCCTACATTTAACAGCTGTTGGCGACGTAGTTCGCGCCGCCGCCGCTAGATCGCAGCGCCAGTACAGTTCTGTGTGCAGCAGCGCTACAGCTGTTACCGTCGTAGTTCGCGCCGCCGCCGCTAGGTAGCAGGCGCTGTACGCTATTATTAGCACACAGCCCGTCATCTGCCTATCGTCGCCTTTGCCAAAGTAAAGTGTTTGTGTGTAGCTGTGGCGTACTTGTGATAGTGATTACAATCCTGAGGCTCGGGTAAGGTGCTTTACGAACCACCTTTGTGCAGTGTCAAGTGATAGTGTGGATGTGTTAGATAAGGTTTGATAAGTTTGGAATTTACTGACAACTGAGGTATTGCTGACGCTATTCGGTAAATGTGCGCTGTTGTAATGTCAAGGAAGGCGTTTAACCTAACTAAATTAAGACGGTTTTAAGTTGTAGGTGGTTCCCAACTTTATTTCATAGATTATTATCAGGTGTAATTTCGAACAAATATAATGTGTGCAAATGATTGTTTTCGATAGGTGTTTATTGATGTTTTTAATTATTTTAACCGTGGGAAAAATAAACTACGGCAAATATGTCCCCGTAGTTCAAATAATAGCAAAACTATGATTGAGTTCTTATGATTATAACACTTAATTTACGACTTTTCATAATTTGATTTGAAACACTAACCTCTATTTCACCAAATTTGGTGAATTTGATGAATAATGTGTTAACTTTTCACAATGATATGAGATGTAGTCTTGCGAACTAGAATAGACTGTTCAATTTGATTATTAATTTTCGTTAATAAACCTAGTTCAAATTTGAAATGATAATCTTAACTTATCGCACTATATTAGTTCGCGAGAAAGCAACTCGCTATCTTATCTTTTGGAAACCTGATTAATTCTTTGACATACGCAAACTTAATAATGAAAGATAACTCAATATTTCACCTTGATTAAATTTATATTTAACTAATATTTTTTTTGTTAAAGTCAACGCATTTATTGTTTTTTCATTTGAAATGTTTAGTTTGACTCTACACAAACAAGCCAGTAGTTGTTAGTTTGTTTCTAGAAAGTTATAAATAAAATAATTTTGATTTGAACATTTCTTTAATTATTTATTCAGTTGGATGCAGATAATGTGGATATAGATAACAAAACGCAGTAGGATGAACGCGAATATCTGCTTAAAAACAGGTCAAGGACGCTATAACTTGCAGGACTCTAGGAGTCGCTCCCGACTGTCGGCCTTAATGTTGTCTCTCGCTTGTGTTGTACCATTCACATAGTTAATGTTATAGTAGGTAGATTGCGCATAGATGCCACATGCTTGAGGCAGCAAAATCAACATTGTTGGGCAGCCCAAGCACAGATAGCGCTGCGAGCACTGCCATCTCTTGTCGTCTTTCTCCCCTCGGCTCCACATGCTCGAGTTTGTCCGATGTCAATGACTTAAATGTGACCAAATCGAGCGATTTTCAAGTATGAAAAAACTTGCGCATGTGTCAATGGCTCTATACTTGAGACTCTTAAAGAATTTTCTCGCTTACCTGTGCTTGGGCTGCCGCAACTATGTTGATTTTCCTGCCTCAGCCATTTGGCATCTGTGCGCTATCTACCTACCATATCGTGAAGAACTGGCTTGAAGGGATAACTTGTATTTGTAAGGGACATACAATGACTGTTTGATGTTTTTTTGTGTAATTATAGTGAACCACTTATGAGAAATCGGGCTCTATGCACGTGTCAGAAAACTCATCTAGTTTCCAAATATATCATGTTTATTGGTATATAAAATTATTTAGAAAGGTGAAAAACGTGCCGCCGTAGACCCTGGGTAAGCGGTTGGTTTGAAAGTTAGGCCGCATCAGTTGAAAGAAGGCCCGTTGTTTAGCCAATTGTTAGGTACGCGGTGTTGTGTGTTCCTTGACGGACGAATTCAGCCTCTTTCTCTGCTATGGACATGATAAGCCTTGAACAAACGCTGTTAGTTTTATTACAGTAATGACTATACTAACACAATAGTTACCACCAAGTAAAAGGAAAGAACGGACTTTTCCAGCCACTTCCGGAGAAAACTAATTCTAACGTTTCGGGTAGTTAGAAACTCCACCCGTCTTCAGAGGACTACACTAATCTAGAACTACATTTAATTAATATCTTAACTTAAGAACTAACCTAGACTATTCCAACCAATAATATTTACAATATGCCAAGACATCATGAAAATTGATGGCTTGTCAAAAATTACAATTACAAATATGGACAAGTAAAACGAGGACACGTTATAGAGATAAAACTACATGTTAGCCTTTAACATACAATCAAGCCTGAAAAAAAACAAAATAGCTGAAAAACACAGAGATGTGGGTAAGTAGTTGGTTAATTGAAAGGATTCACCCAGACTCGACCAATGAACCGCAAAGTCCGTTCTTTCCTTTACCAATTGCTCTCCGCCACTATTATGAACTTCAAACTAACTTTCAAACTATTAGGAACAATAGTTTGGTCAAGTTTTGAACCGTCTCTAAAAGCATGAGTCATATCACACTTGTATTATCAATGAGTGAGTCAGACACGTGCGGCTTTATACGGCACAATGTTTAATGTAAACACCATTGTTCATTGTGTGACCTGCACAATGTGTCTGTTCAATCCACAATGTTCATCAGTGTTCAGTTTGTTCGCGGTGTCTATGGCTAGTTTGTTGTTTTGTTTACGGATAATTATGTTTCAGCCCGTTGTTGATATTTGGGACGATTCTGTATCGTGTTGTTGAAGGGTGCAGTTTTGAAACGTTTCGGGGGTCTTATTCTGATCTCGAAAAAATTGGGAAATGTTAACAGAGATCCAAGGTGGTCGGTGGATGGGGGGCAGTTGCACTCCTGTCAGAACTGAGAGAAAGTATAATTAAAGGTACAAATAAAGGAATAGGCAATACAATTCGTAAGAAATGAACGCAAAATATCTTCAATTTGTATTTAGGCCGGAAACCCAAATCAAAAACATATTTCATTTAAATTATAATACTCAAAGAAAGCCTCTAAACACAACGAATTTCTCATAAATCAGACACTATTATGGATTAAAAGGGCAATTCAATACCAATGGAAATAAAATATGATCATCTTTCATAGCGTAACAATAAACATTGTTGTTATTTTGTATAATATGCGCCTTTTAAGCTTCAAAAATACTGACAATAATCATTGTTTACATTCAGTCCTACATTTAACAGCTGTTGGCGACGTAGTTCGCGCCGCCGCCGCTAGGTCGCAGCGCCAGTACAGTTCTGTGTGCGCAGCGCTACAGCTGTTACTGTCGTAGTTCGCGCCGCCGCCGCTAGGTAGCAGGCGCTGTACGCTATTATTAGCACACAGCCCGTCATCTGCCTATCGTCGCCTTTGCCAAAGTAAAGTGTTTGCCGTGTAGCTGTGGCGTACTTGTGATAGTGATTACAATCCTGAGGCTCGGGTAAGGTGCTTTACGAACCACCTTTGTGCAGTGTCAAGTGATAGTGTGGATGTGTTAGATAAGGTTTGATAAGTTTGGAATTTACTGACAACTGAGGTATTGCTGGACGCTATTCGGTTAATAATGTGCGGTGTTGTAATGTCAAGGAAGGCGTTTAACCTAACTAAATTAACACGGTTTTAAGTTGTAGGTGGTTCCCAACTTTATTTCATAGATTATTATCAGTGTAATACGGCTCGAACAAATATAATAATGTGTGCAAATGATTGTTTTCGATAGGTGTTTATTGATGTTCTTAATTATTTTAACCGTGGGCAAAATAAACTACGCAAAATTGTCTATCCCCATAGCTCAAAATAATAGCAAAACTATGATTGAACTCTTATGAAATTAGAACACCCTATTTACGACTATTTTTGTCAATAAACCTAGTTCAAATTTGAAATGATAATCTTCAACTTATCACACTATATTAAGTTCCGCGGAAAGCAATTTGCTAGCTATCTTATCTTTTAGTTACGGAGGCATGGGTAATTAAATTCTTTGACATAGGCAAACTTAATAATGAAAGATAACTCAATATTTCACCTTGATTAAATTTATATTTAACTAATATTTTTCTTGTTAAAGTCAACGCATTTGTGCTATTGTTTTTGCTCATTTGAAATGTTTAGTTTGACTGTACAAAACAAGCCAGTAGTTGTTAGTTTGTTTCTAGAAAGTTATAAATAAAATAATTTTGATTTGAACATTTCTTTTAATTATTTATTCAGTTGGATGCAGATAATGTGGATAGATAACAAAACGCAGTAGGATGAACGCGAATATCTGCTTAAAACAGGTCAAGGACGCTATAACTTGCAGGACTCTAGGAGTCGCTCCCGACTGTCGGCCTTAATGTTGTCTCTCGCTTGTGTTGTACCATTCAGATACAGATAGTTAATCAAAGATAATGTTATAGTAGGTAGATTGCGCATAGATGTATGCTTGAGGCAGCAAAATCAACATTGTTGGGCAGCCCAAGCACAGATAGCGCTGCGAGCACTGCATCTCTTGTCGTCTTTCTCTCTCTCTAAACATATGAGTTTGTCCGATGTCAATGACTTAAATGTGACCAAATCGAGCGATTTTCAAGTATGAAAAACTTGCGGTGTCAATGGCTCTATACTTGAGACTCTTAAGAATTTTCTCGCAGCGCTACCTGTGCTTGGGCTGCCGCAACTATGTTGATTTTCCTGCCTTATTTGAAGAATTTTTTTCAATGTATGGTATTCTTTAGGTATTCACCAAAGAAACCAATGAATTGATTCAATGACGGAATGAATTAAACACGTGTGATGGAATTTAATGATTGAATTATGGGGATTGACGCAATCGGCTTCGGCTCGACAGACGGTATTCAATAAGGCTCTTTATTGCTTGACATGCC
This sequence comes from Matsumurasca onukii, assembly GCA_018831715.1. NCBI lineage: Eukaryota > Metazoa > Arthropoda > Insecta > Hemiptera > Cicadellidae > Matsumurasca > Matsumurasca onukii. Next base: position 3,753,697 of record CM032060.1, read on the forward strand.
AGGCGAAATTGACCCTTCAGCTCAACGATAAATATGTGGCCGGATAAACAACTTCTAACTATACCAACTTCTTTTCACAGAGAAAAGGCGCATTATTCGAAATGGATTTCATTTAAGTTTTATTAGTGTGTTTAATTGTTAGTTAGTGTAAAGGTCATTTTATTTCAACTGGTAAATAAAAAGACTTATACCCTATTTTTAAAATTTCAAGTTAAGGAATTTCGGAATGAAAATTTTGCGATTTGAAGTTTTTAACATTTTTTGCCGTGGATAACCGTGAAATATGATCAAATTGATTAAAAACATATATTTCAATTTTCATGAGACGTAAAAATCCATTAAGTACTATATGATATGTATCAGAGTTCATAACTGATAGCATTGACTGAAAGTCAACTATGATAAGATATCATTGCCTCCGACATAAATTCCGACAAGGTCGTTAAGGTTAGAATAAAACATTTAAAACAAAATTTAATTTGATGTTTTTCAATCAATTGCTAGAACAAATGTAACAATTTAAATTTTGCTGAATGAGTTTTGGAAGGAAATTGCTGAGAAACTTCCAATTAATTTAGAATTGAAAACTGCTGTGATTATATAACCACAAGTACTACAGTGAATCATAGCAAATTTCCTTTAACGGGAAAATAATTTAAACAGAAATTTTTGGTGGGGGAGGGGTATTCCCTCTCAAAAATGGGGTTTATCCTATAAACACTTCATTTATGTTCCAATTTCAATGAAACTGTGTAAAAACATTTATGTTCCCCTGTCCAACTACCGAACTGGGAGACACAGAACGGTAGTTCATGAACGTTTGCCTTCCCAGACAGGAGTTCATCTCGTCAACAGACTACCAAATTCGTCCAAAAATGCCCCTGAGCCTAAGGCATTCAAAACTCGTCATAAAACAATTCTGATTTCTCAAGCATTTTATGATACAGACGAGTTTAAGGCATTGAATTGGGAGACCCTATGATTGGCTGACTGAATAGGGACTAGAGTGGTTACATTCGAATGTACGGGAGAGTGTAAAAAACTGTATTGAGTGAATGGGATTTAGATGTAAAGAACGAACGGAAATTTTAGGCATACGAACTTTAGGATTGCGATGCATTTACTGTAAGTGTCTATATGCAAAAGAATATGTATTTATGCGACAAATGTCTACTAAAACCAATCAGCCAGACCAAGATGGCGGTGGGGAAAGGCTAACAAATGTATAAATAGGTTCAGTGAGTGCCCTGAGTTGACCACAGTGAACTTATGAACACTTTGAGCCGATTATGAACCTCTACACGGACGAACGCTTCGGTTCAAAGCCTAGAGTGTTTACGGTTCATAGGACATTGTGAGCTCAATGGTGGAAATAGATTCAATATAGAATAGTATGAGTGTTATTTTTGAGGATAATATAGGTCTAAAGCGGCTCAGATAGTCTCAGTGATCATCTGATGATACCCGCATCAACTCCCACCATCGTTTAGACATATCAGACCATCACCTGCGTGGTTCGGAAGTCACGTTAAGCCGTTGGTCCTTGTATTTCCATTGGTCATTGGGCTATTAATTAATGACCCATTCTAAGGAAGAGTCGGCCTTAGTTTGTAACAAGACTACACCTCATAACTCATTACTACCACTCATCAAACTCATCCTCACCACATATTTGCCTTAAAATACCCTCATGAGAGTGGTCGGAATCTCAAATCGTGATTTAGTGATTTAAATTCGCTAGGTTCACGGTAGCGCCTTTGGTTCTATAGCTGAAAAGCAGCAAAAAGCTTTGATTGCACAGCTGGCGCAAGACACGGAAATAGACGCGGTATTTACACGCGAGAACGAGAAAACAGACACATGAGTGTAAACCAACACGAGTATACATTATACAGGGTCTGTATAAATACGTTTTTAATCGGTTTTGAGCGAACAAAACAAAAAGTACACGACGTTTCGGGATCTTGAATCGGCCCCCGTCTTCAGGTGAAAAGTAACCTAAAACATATCACTAGATCACTATTTGAGATGCCGACCACTCTCATGAGGGTATTTTAAGGCAAATATGTGGTGAAGGATGAGTGGTAGTAATGAGTTATGAGGTGTAGTCTTGTTACAAACTAAGGCCGACTCTTCCTTAGAATGGGTCATTAATTAATAGCCCAATGACCAATGGAAATACAAGGACCGACGGCTTAACGTGACTTCCGAACCACGCAGGTGATGGTCTGATATGTCTAAACGATGGTGGGAGTTGATGCGGGTATCATCAGATGATCACTGAGACTATCTGAGCCGCTTTAGACCTATATCATCCTCAAAACCTGACCTCCATGAAGCTGGATTACAGGACCACGCCACGAGTCCCAGTCCATAACACAAAACATTGGTAAAGGAGCTAGTCTAATGCTTTTATCTTTCATCATACAATCGACATAATCAAAGGTTAAACACTTTGAAATTATGGTACCAAAGATAATTTTATAATAGGTAGATTATGCCACATGGCTGAGGTAGGAAAGTCAACATAGTAGCGGCAGCCCAAGCACAGATAGCGCTGCAATCTCTCGCCGTCTTTCTCCTTCGAGTTTGTCTGATGTCAAATGACTTAAATTTCGCTAAATCGTTCGATTTTTGAGAACAAACGAACTTGCGCGTGCGTCAATGGCTCTAGCCTACTTGAGACGTTTGAAAGATTTCTCTCGCAGCCCTATCTGTGCTTGGGCTGCTGCAGCTATTTTAATGCTTCAGCCGTGCGCAATCTACCTACCATAACGTAATCTTTGATTGTACTTAACAACTTATCTAGAACGGTTTGCTTGTCTATAGCCTCTAGTACGAATATCGTAACCACTGTTTGGCCAATGATTCGACCTCGAGGCTCAATATACAATGTACGAGGGGAAGCGGGAAGTGTAGAGACTGCCTGTTGATATAGACAGATGACTCTGGACCTAATATACAGGGTGTTCAGTTACGTTCGTGTCACTATCACCGGTCAAACATCTCGTGTAATGTGAAGTGTGTGTATCTTCTATGAAAAAATTATCAAAAATGGGGTTTGTCCATATTGTAAAATGTTTAAAGTACCTACAAGTTAAGATTGGTAGATATTTATGAATTTTAATTACACAACGTTTGAGTGAATAGCCTAATTGTATTTACAATGTTTAAAATTTTTTGTAATGCGATATATAGCAGATCTAAATATTGTAAAATGATCCCCAACAGAAAACTGATTTTATTAGGTCTCCATTTGGAGACTGATTTTAAAATTTCCAATTCATATTTCTGGCCTTTGATATAAATAAAATGGAGCCCCCTCTCAAAAAGGTTTGCAAAAATAACTGACTACATTCTTCAAGATGGTTCTGAAGTCATCCCGTGGTTCGAAAGTCACGTTAAGCCGTTGGTCCATTTCCAATTGACCCAATCTCGGAACAGTCGGCCCTAGTTTGTAACAAGACAACATCTCATCATCCATCATAAACACTCATCACACTCATCCTTCACCACATATTCATCCTTCGGTGTTTCTACTCAAGTATCCAAGAGACCAGAGATTTTTAAAATCCTACAAACGTTCAAATACACCTAAATTAAAAATTAGTTTTCCCACTGTGATCTCTTGTTGATCTTACAGTCATTGAAACGCCTTGTAGGGGACACTGAACTTAGACTCACGCACAGTTGAATTTACCCAGCTTATCTCCCCAGATACTAAATTCAACTGATAACACTTATCAGTTCGTTAACACATACCTCAGTTGTCTAGTGAAGTGTTCATCATGTGAGCACCTTCATTATGCGAGCACCTTGCTGTGTGCGTTATCAGTAGTGAGACAGTGAGATCGTGATAAGGAATATGTGAACAGCTGCTGTGTGTGTTAGTATGTGCTGTGTATTGCGCCCGCTGTGTGCGTTATCAGTGAGATACTGGATCTGATATGAGTGATAAGGAATATGTGGTCGATATGTGTGTACCTGTGTCAACGCTACTGTAGCTGCTGTCATGACGACCCTTCCGGCCATGAGGTACAGTGATTTTAAGTAGTAAATAAGTAAAACATTCTAGAAATGACCCTGGTGGGGGTCTCCACTTAAAGTGGGGTAGTCTCCACTTAAAGTGGGGTAGTCTCCACTTAAAGTGGGGTAGTCTCCACTTAAAGTGGGGTAGTCTCCACTTAAAGTCTCCACTTAAAGTGGGGTAGTCTCCACTTAAAGTGGGGTAGTCTCCACTTAAAGTGGGGTAGTCTCCACTTAAAGTGGGGTAGTCTCCACTTAAAGTGGGGTAATGTCAACATATATTACAATGTTCTCAAAAAATTCTGTTGTTTGTAAGTACGTAACTTTTAATCATGCAAATAGTATAGGTCCTTTGTTTAAAGTTTGTTCTCGACGATGGTAGAATTTCCAAGTTTTCACCTAAAGACGGGATCATATTCCACTATTCCAGATCTTGAAATGTCGTGTTCGGCCTTCAACTTTAGACTTACGTGTTCTTTTGCTGCAAGTTTTATTACATATCGTGGAGGTAAATCGTGTTTTAAATTTTATTGAATTCGGACTGCTGTACTAATAACGTTGTTATAGCAAGTAATCACTTTTTAGCCGCCTTTTTTGAAGTTTGTGAATTTTCATAATATTTAGTACGTTGGTGGATACTTTTAAAATACATATTTGTTTCAAACTTCATCAAAATCGGATGAAATTTGCTGATTTTAGATTATTAAAACCATTCTTTTGTACCAAAACACCCCTCAAAGGGTATTTCCTCTTGTCCGATTTTGCTGGCTAACGAATTTGACAGAGATATTTACAACTGGAACATTTGTACTAAATGTCATGCAAATCGGACAAAAATTGAAACCTGTATGGAGTACACACATATAATATATACATATGTATATAAAGTGTTGAAAAATGCTCAAAACGTGTTCTTGGGGATCAGAATCGGTGCTCATTTCATGGTCCCGGGTCTGGGTATTACCATGCTGAGGGCACGAATATATCATTTTTCCAAGGGAAATTCGATAGTAAACACAATGTCAGTGGCTTCAATAATTCATTATCAGTGAACAAACACAGACACGCGTTGTTTACGCAGCTGAATTCTACCCTTGGTAAACAAATACGTCATTTAACCCGGGGCCAGGGGGTGCGGATATGTATCAATGGCAGGGGTGGGGCTCTAGACTGTGGGGTAAACAAGGACCGGCCATCGTTAATGTGATGTAAGGGGCAATATGAGAGTGGGACAATTAAAACTGTGACCACGCCGCGATCAAGGGAATCGATTTAGGGAGACTGTCTCTGTATTGTTGGGAACAGACAATGTAAACTGTATACAGACGTATTATCTTGTTAATATAAAGTAAAGGCTAGTTAAATCACCAGATCCATCACCAGCCCGGTTGCTCTATCGTGTCAAGTAGGGGTGGGGGTTTGCGCTCGGTGATGGATCTGGCATTAGACCTCTGCAATACTTTCCCTATGCTATTGGATCTCTGTATACCCTATATTCTCTGTGATGAGAATAAAAGTTACTCCGTGTGTGGAAGATTGACTTTTTCCATTGTATAAATACATTGTTTTCCGATATCCTATGCTAGATTTTTCGTTGACATTGAATTTGTTAATTACTGACTTTTATGCAAATCTTTTTACGAGTATATTTTACGAGCTGAAAAAAACATGTAATAAGTTGTAAAATTAATTGTATATGTTGTAGAAAAAATATAATTTGTTTTATTTCGCATACAAACAGTTATTGGTTGCAGCATAATATTTTGATCTTCTTAGTAAAGTTTAAAATTGTTATAAAGAATTTTATTGACTTTATACCATATAATTACGTACCTTCTTATAGATCTTTATTGAATTTGAAAAATTTTGACAACTTAAAAATAAATGCAGTAGTACGAATTACGTTTTGTCCATTTACTTTATTGTAGTCATTGCTATAATTATAATGAAAGTTTTTCAAAAACAATACCAATTTTTAAAGAAAATTTTTAGTAGCTAACTACTAAAATATTTTCTTTGTATAAAACAAAAAAAATTAAAACGTTTCGTCTACCCCGTGGAAGACATCTTCAGTTGTAGAAAGAAAATCCTTCGTATGAATAACCACTCAAGTTTAAAATTGATAATACCAATTTTTATTTATTAGAGACAAAATTAGAATCGTAAGAAAAGGATCTTAATTAAAATTATATTTAAGTTCAACATATAAACGCATTTATTTCATACACTACTGTAATGGAATTGTGTCGCAATAGTGTAGGCGACGAAGTGGTGAGAAGGGGGTGCTATTGCTGGTTTGAGGGGGTACAATTACAACCGGGGTGCGGCGAGACCCACAACCAATAACTTTGCCACACAGTTCAATATTAACAGTATCTGTAACTACTGTCTGCTTCGTGGGATAGTTTTAATTGTTTTTATCTATGGAATAATTTTTAGGAAGAATAAGGGAAGGCAGCTGGTAGGCTATTTTGTTTTTTGATTCGTAGTTTAAAGAACGCGTAAAATATGTATTTTCCGAGTTTGCTTCACGCTTGCAGTTTTCCTCGGAGAATCAGTAAAATATAATTTTGAAATTCAAGGAGTTTTTAGTTTAATTATAGTGAGTTAATTAGTTTACTTTAAAAGAAAATGGGTTAAAAGTAACAATAACATCCAGATTTAAATACTTGAAGGCAGAGATAGTTGGGCATGGTGTAGTGGTGACCATAATCGCCCGGTTAGCGGGAGACCCGGGTTCAAGTCCCGGTTCTGTCCAAACCTTTTTTGTCTTCAGATTTCTTTAGTAATAAATTAGCTATTTAGCGTGTATAAAAATTAATATCTATAATAAGTCATTTGACATAGTATTTAAATTCTGTATGTAATATTTCCAGCTTGTTGATTTAAAGTCACTATTAGACAGTCAAATGTTTCGGATAAACATTCAGATTTAAATACTTCTCTAAATTTGAAGGCATAAATAGTTGGGCAGGGTGGTGTAGTGGTGAGCATAATCGCCCGGCAAGCGAGAGACCCGGGTTCTGTCCAAACTTTTTTGTCTTCAAATTTCTTTAGTTATATAGAAGTAACTATACACGAAATAAAAAACATAAGATTTTATGGGATATAATATTGCAATGTTTATGTTAATTATCATTAAACATTTAGTAAGACAATAGAATATTTAAAGCGTCTATGTAAACAAGAAATAAATCAATAATGTTAAGTAAATATAGTGAAACATTGATGGATAATTGGTAGAACAATCAGCAAAGGTCGCGGGAGTAAGTTCAATAGTCACTGCCTTTTTTACTGTCGAGAGAAAAAAATATTGAAATTATGTATATATAATTTTGCTTGAGATAAAAAATCGCATTCACCAAATCACTTTTTGACCTCCATTTTGAAATGACGAAACAGATTCTCTGATAAAAATGCAATCTGTTAACAGCTCCAACTCACATACGTACTGATATAAAAATGTTCAAAACACGTTCTGGGGATCTCATTTTTTGTCCCGGGTCTAGGTCTTACCATGCTGACGACATGACTATCTCATTTTTCCCCAGGAAATTCGCTAATTTAATCTACTACCGTATGTCTTAGCAGTAAGTTTGCAGCTGGTACGAAAACAATCGATTGTTCACATTGCGAGTGTCGATTATCCAAGATCGATTCTGCACAGCTTGGACTGCGAAGGTTTAGTGTTGGCAAACTCTCAACGCACTTGGATTGCAATCGCGGCTTTGTTGTCATTTTTATTGGCACCGTTCTGAAATCCAGTTTAGCTTAGATAAATACCGTATCAAGGACTGTTAGATAGAGAGTCTGAATAGAGTTTTTCACGTAAACTTAACTTCGGGAGTCTACGAAATTATTTGCTGCGGTTCGGTGTATATTAACGGGACTAAAGATTATTTTATCTTTTTTAATATATACTTACTTGTAGTATGTTTGTTTGTCAACACAAACACTGTTTTGTAAATTGACTAATAAATTATTATTATTAATTTCAACGAGAGTTCAGCAACACATCAGGTACACAAAACACGAAGATGCAGAAGAATTTGACAAAGCCAAATCCAGGAATACCCCATAATACAGTTTTATATAGCTTAATACTCCATTTTTGGGGGTGACGCTTCCCTTTTCACCACTAAAAAGGCATTTCCACTACGCGTAGGTTTTTACGTTTAATTATCGAACATATGCGTACACCTGAGTTGATACTTTCAGGCAAACCCTAGAAACAGAAAAAGGTGAAGATAATTTGTCTGAAAATTTCAGGGAATTAAACATTGGGTTGATAGAAAATTAGCTTGAGTTTTATTATTGGAGATGATAAACGAGGCCAATAAACATTTATTCGAAAATGAAGGTAATTAAATCTACGCTTTAATTGTCCTCATAATTATGTAGCAAGCTTTAAATAAGTCAAAACCTGAAAAACACTTCCAACTCCCTAATTTATGTGAATAACCAACCCAGCGCAATTATTCTCTTGTAAATAATTACTTCTGTAAAACATGGCGTTGGCTCGTCACTAACGAGGTGACGGAAAACAGCTGTCTGAACAAAAACAATGTAGTTCGCAGGTGACGCGATGTTGTGTTCATTTTATTTAATTACTGTACTGCTGCTCGACAAAACAGCTGCATACGGGTCGTGGGTGGGGAGGGGGGAATCAGCTGACTGCAACTCGCTGACAGCTGTTTTTATTCCGCTTCCATAAACAGCTGATTGTTTTGTTTTGTCCAAAACAAAGAGGTTAATTAAAAGTGAGTTTTCGCAAGCTCGTGCTTAGAAATTCACGTGTTGCTGTTTTCTGGATTTTCCGATTGAAAGCTTTATGGCTTTAAGCTTAGCTAAAATGTACAAGTTTTTAAAGTGAATTTGCTTTGGAAAGTTAGATAGTCACATCACCAGTATGGTAAGCACTGAAATGGCCACCAATCTTAACCCCCAGAATATGTTTTGGGAATTTTTTCCCTACTTTAAATATATACTTATATAATATGTCTGCTCTCTAAAGGTCGCATGTTTTGTCCGGCTTATATAAAATGTAGTATCATTCTTTGTGAATATTCCGGTCAAGTCTGCTTCCAACGGTAACGTGATTTTAATAATCTGTAACAGTAAATCGATTTTTTAATAAAAATAGAAATAAGTATGTATTTTTATTTTTTGTGTATACTAAAAACTATCAAAATCCGTTCAGTAGGACGAGTAGTCAAATTCTAATGCAATTTTAAAAAATGCGTAATTTTAAAATGCGTCATCCTTTCAAGACATGTTTTAAAACGTGTTCTGGGGTCAGGACTTTTGCTCATTTTATAGTTTTGGGTCTTGGCCTTACCATGCTGACGGCTTGAATATCTCACCTCTTTCAAAAGAAATAATTATTATTTTACCTAAATTAATAATAAGCAGACAAAATCTGACCTGAACCAAAATGTCTGATGAATATGGCTGATTATTTTCCCAGTCAGGCCACCCCTGGGTCAGTCTCCCCACAGGGCAGAACCCGGGGGTCGGGGGACACCCCAGCTGGCCGCACCCTCCGCCACACCCCATCCAGGAAACCGCCACTTGCATTAACGAGCAAACTGTTGAGGAATTGCCGATATAATCCTTCAGCTTTTAATTGGATTGTAAAATTTTACAAGTATCCTTGGATAATTTTTTAAATAAAAACATAAATAAAAAATTGTTTAGCGATACTAATGCTATTTCCTATACCTTGCTATATATTTTAACGGTTTTAAATACCAACACAGTATTGATTTGCATAATAATAAATAAAATTTTGAAATGTTGTATGTTTTCCAAGAGACTAATTTCTTGGGGGTTAAATTATGTACACGATGTTAAGACAATTTATTTTAAGAGGTATTTATTATTACAAGGCATTAAGTATAGAAATAATCTAAAAAATTATTAGTTCAATTATCTAAAAATTATGATGTAGTGTGAATAGTTTAACAATGTAATGTGTGTGTAAAAATTAGCAATTCATAAATTTTAAACTACTGACAGTAATTGATGTTTGTTTTGTTTTTTTAGGTAAGATGACTGCATTATATCAGCAAGAATTATACAAGTAGTACACGTGAGTTGTTTTTATTAATTGTTTTACTTTAAAGAATTTATTGACCCTTTATAAGTCAAAACTTATTTTATTGTAACATCCCAACCGCGGTTACAGTAAATTTAATCTGTGGCGGTTATCGACGTAACTATAATCTGCGTTATCTGCGGTGTCGACATGTGCTGCGCTCTAGCGAGTACGGCGAGAACTCGCTGCAGCTGGAATCAGCTGTTCTGCCGCCACAAGATGGCGTCTTCCGTTTCCTCCAGTACGAGTCGAGTGAGTCAGTTGCGTTCTAACCTCTCTGCTGTTATCGTTGCGTTGTAGAGTTTGTTGTTTTCGTGTTCGTGTCGGTTTTAAGTATTGTGTCGGAGTGTTCTTGTGTTGAAATAGTGTTGTGGCAGTGTTTTGTGCTTCAGTACGGTAAGAGTTTTATTGGTATTTCATGGTTTAAATGTTCGATACTGGTTTTTCGAAGTTAGGCTCTACTCTAGCCTAAGACCAATAATGTGTTAGTAAACACAAACAGGATATTGCTTAAATTTGGTTAAGTAGCCTAAAAACAGTTATAATACGAAAGCGTAAGTTACATTGTGCAGGTAATTACTATAGTCTATTCCAAATAAATCATAGGTTCTGTTTTTAAAAATCGCTTATAGCTTTCGGCGTATTTAGCTTCTCTTTGGTTTTGATCATCTTCATTCTTTGTAGCAGCTTTAGAAATGTATATCACTGTAATAAATGAGAATTGGGAAAATTCGTTCTGTAGTCAATTTGATGATTGTATTTCTTTAACTGTAGGCCTAGGGACATACTTAATCCAATGTCTAAACAGTAAACACATTTAAACAATGCTTAGATAACCAGTGCAGTAATAGGCAGGTCCTACTCTATTAGTGTCTAATGTTTGAAATACACTTTCAATAAGCTACCGAATTAACTAGCAATACTAGACAGGTGTTATAGCGTGATAAATGAGGTTTCTTTAAAAAAAACATTTTAGGCTTTCACTTGCCTTATTTTGTACGCAAGTAGACTATTTTGACATACTTTAATCTAAAAAATTGCATTGTAAAAACTGTATTAGGTTGTTACTAACGTGGCAAAAGCCAATAATACGCTAAAATTTCGTTTATCTGTTGATCTCGCAAACGTTATGCACATCTTGACACTACAGTCAATATACAGTTAGAAGAAGTCTACAAGCACGAACGTTGTTACTTGTTGCGTTGTCAGTGTAGGCGTCAGACAAGATGTGTATACAGGGCCGGGCAAAGGTCACTGATAAGCAAATCTCATGACGCAGCATCAGTCCTTATCAGTCACTGATAACAGGAACTCAGATGAGTCATCGGTTCTAGTGTAAACTGTCGATTTGTGTATTGGGATTAATGTTTTGATGACGTGTTCGCTGGTGTAAGAATAATGTCCAGAGATTGTAGTTTCCGTGTAAATATTTTCTGTGGTAGTCATCAATGAATGATAGAGGTTATTTACTGTTTGGTCTAACGAAATCACAATATTCAGGACATGAAGTTGTTAAATCGTATCTTATGTGTTGCCAATGTTTAACTAAAGGTGCAAAATAACACGTTTTTTCCGTTAACAAGGACGGGTTTTCATGTGAAAATTGTGTTAAAACTGCTCTCATCCGTGGTTCGGAAGTCACGCTAAGCCGTTGGTCCATTCCATTGGTCGTTGGGCTATTAATTATTACCCAATCTCGGGAAGTCGGCCCTAGTTTGTTACAAGATTACACATCATCATCCATCAAAACACTCATCATACATCCCATTCATCCCATATTCATCTTTAAATACCCTCTAAAAGTGGTCGGTGTCTCAAAGCAAAGAATCAAAGTATATCCTCTTGAATTTAGTCCAGTATCCAGCCCTGCTTAAAAACAAAATGTAGCCAAGAATAATATTTTTTCCTTTGTAGATTGTATTCTTCAATTTAGTTCACTTCTTACCCGACAGTTTCTTCTCCCTACCATGCACCTGGAAGCCCTCACACACCCTTGTACAGTTTCCAAGCCGGTGAACACCCTAAAGAACGCGTCGGCAGGGTCTCGGCAAGCTGAGAAGGATGTTTTCGCTCATCAGATCCAAGGCACTGGGTTATATTCACCCCTTGTGTTGTTCACGGGAGGGTCGGCTGCAATTGCTTCCGGGGTGAAAAACAATCTCTCTTTGATACCTGGATAGCGTCAATATCTTCGCTCCGCCTGCAAATTCTTAACTGATTTGGTTTCATTATAGAATTTACTTGGGAAAAATGATATGTTCATGGCTTCAGCTTGGTAAGACCCCGGCCCAGGACCATGAAATGAGCATTGATTCTGACCCCTAGAACACGTTTTGAGCATTTATTTCAACACTGTACAGGAACTCTCTACAGGTCGCATTTTCGTCCGATTTTCATGAAATTTGGTAAAAATGTTCCTTTTGTAAACATCTCGGTCAAGTTCCTTAAAGTCCCTTTTTGAGGGATAGTGTTGGTCAAAATGTGGGTTTAATGATATAAAATCAGTAAATTTAATCTGATTTTGATGACATTTGAAATAAATATGTATTTTAATAGTATCCATTAATGTACCAACAATTATGAAAATCCTGAGTCTAGTTTCACAATAGCGGCCTAAAAAGTGATTTTTCGCTCTTACAGCGTTATGAGTGGTCCGATTTCAATAAAACTTGAAATACGTTTTCCCTTCACGATATACGTAATAAAACTTGCAGTAAAAGAACACGTAAGCCTGAGGCCGAAGGCCGAAGCGAGGCTGTGAGCGGAGCGAATGAGTAACAAATTGCAAAGGAAATTCGATTCACTCATGCAAGCGGCGCTTTAGCGCTTAGCTGCGTGTCGGCCTGGTTTTAAAATGTGGGTTGAAGTTGAATTTAATTTATTTTACACTGCTCTAAAGCGCTTATTTTTAATTTATCTTTTAGGTGGAATCTCTTAACCGCCCTTCAGAGGCTTATTTTTAGTCAACTTCTCACAAATGCCTTTGACCAAAAATTTGTGATTAAATCAACAGTATTGTAGAACGCATCAACGGTCAGCGATGTCCATATAGTGTATGTGTGGGCTGGGTTCTATTCATACTATCAAGTAGTCTATTCAGCGGCATTCACTCCAGAGGCATCAATTCAGTGATAGCGGTCCATTCATTGAATAAATGACACTCGTTCGCTCAACAGTGCTGCAGAGTGGGTTATCTGTAGTTGTGTCCAGTGAAATGGGTGATTTTGAGCGAATTACCATTGGAAATATAGAGCTTTTTTCTATAGTCGTAAAGAACGAAACGCCGTAGACCCAAACGGAAAGCACTTTTGAACTTAGAAACATGAAATTTGCTTCAACTCTTCCCTTTGTAAATGTTTACGTTAGGTGCGTTAACGAGCAAAATAGGTAAAAAAATAGGTAGGGCCTATGCGATAAGAATTGTACTTTTAATTCGAGTTCGATGACATTTAACGTAGAATTTATTGGTCCTGTGACCAACATGTTACCAAAAATCAATGAAATCCGTTTAGCCAGTTCAAAATGGTGGCGGAAATTTGTTTTTTTAGCCACCATTTTGGTTTGTTTAATCGGATTGAGTTGGTTTTTAAGACGAATATTGGTTACGGTTACCTAAATGTTTATATACGTGAATAGGATCATAAATACAGTTATGATTGTCCAATCCCCACTTTTGGGGTAAATCCCCGCCGTGATTGAAAATTCGCTAAAATTCACGGTAGCGCTTGTGGACATGTTTAGAAGTATTTTTTCCTTCCGTTGATATTTTGGAAATCGATTTTGTATTAAGGTATAGAAGAAAAGTATTCATTAGAATTTGCTTACATTATTTCAACGTCCTTGTAAATAAGTTACATTTCCAAAACGTGTTTTCATTAGAAAACTACTCAGTATTTTTTTTTTTCATCGCCATAGATACACGTTTAATATTTGACTGTACAAACGAAACTGAAAGCAATATAAATTAAACTAGTCACTATCTGTAAACCCATTACCACTCATTGCTTCCACCCACATGCTTTAATTCATCTATAGTGTCTGAATTGATTCTCCTTTATCGCCGCCTCCTCTATCTCTATCTAGGCCGATTGTACAACGAAGTCGTTAAACCGTTATTGTACAAGCATAACACCATTGTGTTCATTTACTATTGGTGGAGTTTTATTGCTTTATAAGTGTTGTAAAGTTGAACAAAGACAGTGGTATGGTAGGTAGATTGCGCATAGATCCCACATGGCTGGGGCAGGGAAATGAACATAGTTCGGCAGCCCGAGCACAGATAGCGCTGCCGTCTTTCTCTCCTCGGCTCCACATGCTCGAGTTTGTCCGATGTCGACGACTTAAATGTGACCAAATCGTGCGATTTTCAAGAACGGACGAACTTGCGCGTGCGTCAGTGGCTCTACTAATGCATTCGCAGCGCTATCTGTGCTTGGGCTGCCGCAACCATGTGCCTCAGCCATTCGGCCTCATGCGCTATCTACCTACAATGACATTATCTTTGGTTGTACGGACGAATCAACAATTTGAATACTGAACAATAAATACATCGGTTTGATTGACTGATAATACGTTTGCAATGTTTGCGTTTATTTCATGACAGTATTAATGAAATCGTTATCTTAAAGTGTTACTATCGAGAAATGTTTTCTGCACTTCTTTTAAAATTATTATAATCGTCCGATTTTTTTTACCGTGCACAACCTTATTTATTGGCACATAAACATTTTCAAATTATCAATTTTAAAACTAACGTTTAAAACCCTCGAGTTCTCAACGTATTTGCTTTGTTGCTTTATAGTGGATTTTGTTTTAGATTTTATTGTTCACTATATTACTATCACTATATATCTTATATCACTATTTAAGATGCCGACCACTCTATGAGTATTTAAGGCAAATATGTGGTGAAGGATGAGTGTGATGAGTGGTGGTAATGAGTTATGAGGTAGTCTTGTTACAAATAAGGCCTACTCTTCCTTAGAATGGGTCATTAATTAATAGCCCAATGACCAATGGAAGTACAAGGACCAACGGCTTAACGTATCTCTGAACCACGCAGGTGATGGTCTGATATGTCTAAACGATGGTGGGAGTTGATGGTATCATCAGATGATCACTGAGACTATCTGAGCCCAGCCGCTTTAGACCTATATCATCCTCAAAACCTGTTCAGTGGTTTGTGTCATTTAGCGGGGATTTAAATGTCTAATTTGCTACTCATATTAAAATGGATAGTTAGCTTCCAGTGAGGTTGTCTTTATAATATGATTATTTTGTAAAAATGCCTATGAGATAATTTATTAGAGAAAAATTCGTGACGTAGATGGAAATGTGTGGACCAACACACTATGCTATCCATTACACCATGTTTCACTGTTGTACCCTTCGTTTCCAGTAGTAGTTAGGGTGCGTGGATGGTGTCTTTTTGTTTTTTCTTTTACTTGCCAGGCGAGTACGCTATCCATTTCACCGTATATTTCTTAGCAATATTCACACAAAGTTTGTTGTAAAAGGTAAAAGGTAAAGTTTGTCTTGTTTAACGAGGCGAAGTTAGGACTACAAAGTCCTCTCTACCACTCAACCTCGACCTTTACCTAGCGTCACCGTATAGTCACTTCAAATTGTAAATGGTGACTGCGGGGATCGAACCCGCGCCACCGGAGTGATGAGCTCCGGAGTCGCGCGCGATACCAATCCGCCACGGATCCGTTGTTGTACTGTCTACAGAATCCACGGAAAGTTCTTTCAGAATCAAATGTTTTTCGTTTCCAGTAGCAGTTAAGTTCCCGTTGTGTAGAGTGCGTGGATGGTGTCTTTGGGTTTTTTTAGAGTTCCTGGGCCAGTTTTTGCCCCTTTTGTGATTGGTGGGAGGGGGGGGGGTTAATCCCGAGAGTATTGTTTACGATTCTCCCGGCTTCTGGTTTTTGTCGACACACAACCCTTCTATCTCGTGGAGCAAGGGGTGTTTTGTTTCGTCTCATCTTTGAAAATACGGTTTCTTTTCTCGCGCGCGTCTTGTTTAGTCTGGGCGTTTGTTACTTTGTTGTTCACGCGATGGGCGGTTGTGTTGGGAATTAACAAGTGTAGAATGAAAATGACTTGTTACTAACGAATTTTTAGGAAATAGAGTTATTCATTTAACCTAATTCCAAAGAGAACGACACATCGTAGGATAAAACTATATTCAATTGATTAGCCATAATGATAAAAGAATCTTTATTGGAAAAAAACCTCTATTAAAAATACTTTGATTGTATAAAATACGAAAGAAACAAAACGTTCCGTCTACTCTGTGGTAGACATCTTCAGTTGTAAACAAATACGATGTTAAATTATATGTATAAATATTAAATGTAAAAGTAAACATATAAAAATGTATAGGGTGTATAAGAAATTCAAAGTAAAAATAATTTAAATTGTTTACTTATTTAAAATTATTTTTACCTTAAATTTCTTATACACCTTATACATATTTATATGTTACCTTTATATTTTATTTATATAATTTATACTATTCATTGTCTACAACTGAAAATGTCTACCACAGAGTAAACGAAACTTTTTTCGTGGAACATAACTGTTTGCAGTTTTGAGTTTCTCAACGCCCCTGTAGAGTTTTCACGAAATTTAGTACAAATAATCCTTCTGCAAATCTCAAGGCTAAGTACGTTAATAAGTAAAATCGGTCAGTGGAAATGGTCTTTGGGGGAAGGGTTCCGTATTTTGACCCTACTTCCGGTGATGTTTTTGCCCCGTTATAGAAAATCCGTTTGAATTCACGGTAGCGCTTGTATACTGTGTACAACTACAAGCAATACTCTCTGGATAGAATACAGAAGATACAGTGTGATAACCGTGTTAAGGATGACTCACAGCTCAGTTATGTGTTGTGTAATGATGTGTACAAAGACGTTCAGTGATGGTTACTCATCGTGTACAGTGATGGCAGTGATATCGTCGTACTGGTTGCGTTTTTATGTTAGATGTTCAGACTCGACTGGTGGAAATTAGTAATTTGTGAGATTTTCTGGGACCTGCTGGTGAAATGCATTTTCGGATTCCATAAAATTGTTCTTTAAGAGGATTCATCATCCAGAAAAGTTGCTCAAAACATGCTCTCGTAGTTCCCCCGTTTTGGACGCTATTTTGTTGGTGTAGAGATTAGAAAAGTTGTTTTCCGTGTTCTCAAGACAAAGGTTGTCTCTAGGTTTGCATAACCCGTTTGTTTTAATCTTACGACAAAATTAGCAAACACATGTTAAGTTGACCAAAAATAGGCTTTTTTAAAAGTGTTTTATATTTTCCCAAGTATTTCCCGTGTATAAGGAACATAGATCCACTCCTACTCTATCATATAAACCCGCATTTGTACGTTTCGGTTTATAAACGGCGTCGTAAACTAGGGACTAAGAAATCATGTTTTTGTACTTTTTGAGTAATCGGAGCAAAGTTGGAATATCGCTACTACCATTTCTCTTGACTGACTAGGTTGATGGCACGCGCGACTCTTCAAAGAACTGAGCAAGACAAGACAACTCTACTAGAGCCGATGTTTTTAAAACAGAAGATACACTTGGATTTCCACCTACCCCTCGTCAACCGGCTGTTTTAGTGGTAAACTTAGGTTCTTGCTTGTTTGACTAATTCTCTTAAGATTCCTTTTAGCAAGTTATGGCAAATTGAAGCAATGCTGATTTTTTGATACCGTTTTCTGCCCAACTTAAAAACGGCGTCGATCAAAAACCCAGACCACCGAAAAATACAACATTACGCGAGTCTAGAGCACTTAATGATCTTTACCATTTGTTGAAGTTCGTACTGATTTTAGTACGAATTTTTAATTAAATAAATTTTTGTAACTAACAAAAAAAATAGTTTTCAATTAGCTGTAGCCATTGTCACTTTCTTTATTACACCTGAAACTTTCACTAAAGCGTGAATATGAACCTAGTCCCATAGGCGCCTCTTACGTCCCGAGCCCGGGGGATCTCCAACCAATCGCCTCGCCATGAATGACGCCGAGGAAAGCGACAACCTCGCCACGGGCTGTGGCTCCTTTGTCTCGCTTTCCACGGGGAAAGTGTTGCCCACCACGCGTCAATGGGGTCGCGTGCCGCGGGGGTCATCATTTGATCCCCCCCGGGGTGCTCGAGTGAATGTCACGCTACTTGCCTACGTTCATTATGTGGAGTGCCGCTGCATGATTGGGTGATTGGTTTGGTTGGATTAAAGATTATGTTATGGTAGGTAGATTGCGCGTAGATGCCACATGACTAGGCAGGAATGTCAACATAGTTGCGGCAGCTCAAGCACGGATAGCGCTGGCCTCCTCGGCTCCACGTGTTCGAGTTTGTCCGATGTCGATGACTTAAATGTGACCAAATCGTGCGATTTTCCAGAACGAAAGAACTTGTGCGTGTGTCAGTAGCTCTACTTGAGACTTTTAAAAGAATTTAATTCCCTCGCAACGCTATCTGTGCTTGGGCTGCCGAACTATGTTGACTTTCCTGCCTCAGTTATGTGCAGTTCTTTGCGCAGTCTACCTACCATAAAATTATCTTTGGTTGGATTAAGTAGGGCATCTTGGATTAATTTTCTGTTCAGCACTAGTGTCTGAGAGTCCCGCGTTCCACGGGTTCGATTTCCATTGCAGGCAGATTAGTTTCACTTCCCATTGGTATGATGGTGACCACTAGTACTAGACTTGAGAAATACCGTTAAATTCAACCCGTGCTAAAAATATATCTTGTAATTCTGGCGTTTTAGCCAGTTTTTAATGAATCGTCAGTAAAAACTATGGTCTTTTTAAAGCAATGGTTTTTAGCAGCAGTAATATTCTAGAAATAGCAGGTCTGGTTTTTATAAACAAAATAGCTGTAACCATTCCTATGACACTGTGTCCGTATGTAGTTTAAATTTTATTATTTTTCTATTTTCTTTTAGTCCTGCACTTGTTGCGTGAGTTTGAGGTTGATATAGGTCTAAAGCGGCTCAGATAGTCTCAGTGATCATCTGATGACACCCGCATCAACTCTCACCATCGTTAAGACATATCAGACCATCACCTGCGTGGTTCGGAAGTCACGTTAAGCCGTTGGTCCTTGTATTTCCATTGGTCATTGGGCTATTAATAAAATGACCTATTCTACGGAAGAGTCGGCCTTAGTTTGTAACAAGATTACACCTCATAACTCATTACTACCACTCATCACACTCATCCTTCACCACATATTTGCCTTAAAATACTCTCATGAGTGGTCGGGATCTCAAATAGTGATTTGGTGATTTGCTTTCAGTACGTCAGGTCAGGTTATTTCTTCTCCGATTAAAATTTAACATCTCTCAGCCATTTTGCACTGCTAACAAGCTATAAAGAAGCAGTATCTTCTGCAAAACACCTTGCTAGTCTCACGAAGACAATGCCTGTGTGGGATCCACTCTGAACACTACAGGTTCCACTTCCCATGACCTTCCTCTAACAACATCCGCACTCTTGTGTTGTAGGTTCTTGGCGTTTTTTGCGAATTCCCATAGGAAATGGATATGTTTTTATCGCCTAAGAAACGTCGGAGAACAAAACTGCAACAAATGGGAAAACATTACATTCCGTGGTTCGGAAGTCACTACACTAAATCACTATTTGAGATGCCGACCACTCTCGTGAGGTGACAGTCTTGTTACAAACTAAGGCCGACTCTTCCTTAGAATGGGTCATTAATTAAAAGCCCAATGGCCAATGGAAATACAAGGACCAACGGCTTAACGTGACTTCCGAACCACCCTGGTGATGGTCTGATATGTCTAAACGATGGTGGGAGTTGATGCGGGTATCATCAGATGATCACTGAGACTATCTGAGCCGCTTTAGACCTATATCATCCTCAAAACCTGACCTCCATGAAGCTGGATTACAGGACCACGCCACGAGTCCCAGTCACGTCCAATCCATTGGTTGTTGGGTTATTAATTAATTACTCAATCTGGGGAACAGTCAGCCATAGTTTGTAACAAGACTACATCTCATCATCCATCAAAACACTCATCACACTCACCATCATTCCAAATTAACCAGCGATCTCAGCCCTTCAAATACTCTCTAAGAGTGGTCGGTGTCTTAAAACAAAGTATTCGAAGTACCATATCGTATATGTGTTGGGTCACTCTTCAGGTCGCATCTTTTGTCCAATTTTCCCCTAATTTGGAATAATTAGGTTAGATTCGTTAACCATCAAAATCGGTTTACCGGAAGTTATCCTTTAGCAGCTGTTTCAGCCAATGAACGTCCTAAGGAAGTCACCTTCCAAAAGGGTACTCCCTGTAAATTAGCCCCATGATAAATACAATTCGCTAGAAATCACGGTAGTGCTTGAGGTTACGGTATGTTTTTTAACTCAGCATACATTATTGAATCAGGGTAGAGCTGTAGCATCAAAATTTTTCTGAACCGTAACAAAATCTCTATAGATTATTATTACTAAAGAAATTTGAAAAGAACATTTGTGGACCGAACCGGGACTTGAACCCCGACCTATCACGTGCCGGGCGAGAATGCTACCCATTACACTATCCGACCCACCTATTCATGTTTTCAAATAGACCAATTTTTATCCGAATGTTTATCCGAAACATGTGACTGTCATAGACGTATAGGTATATTTTATGTAAGTTCACAGAATGGCTTTATACGGACTACTGTTCACAATAACAGCTGAGAATAACATTGACGTCACAATGCCTTTGTCTAAGTCACAGTAGGGATGAGTCACCTGCTCAGTATGAGAGGCGAGGATCATGACACTTGTTGACATGTTTATCACAGTAGGACCGAGCATTCACCTTGGCACATGAGTGTAGAGTTGACACATCAGACCGGTTAGAGGTTTTGTCAATGATTGAAGTAAATAGTGGAGATTGTAGAATTATGTAAATGTAGGAGATAATGGAGTCTATGAGATGGATGGGAAAATCTGTTGTTGTTGCAAGTCACAAATATTGGAATCTATAAGACATTTTCTTAACATATTAAGTCGCCATTTGAGGTGGAGACTTTGACTACCTTAACGTAGCTCTAGGTATTTTTTTTATTAGTATTAGCGGATCCGTGGCGGATTGGTATCGCACGCGACTCCGGAGCTCGTCACTCCGGTGGCGCGGGTTCGATCCCCGCAGTCCCACTTATAATTTGTAATGTGACTAATACGGTGACGCTAGGGAAAGGTCGAGGTTGAGTGGTAGAGAGGACTTTGTAGTCCTAACTTCGCCTTGTTAAACAAGACAAACTTTACTTTTATTAGGCTTGCGAACGTCAGCTAGCCTCATATGCCTAGTTTTAAGTATATAGCTACGCCTGAATTAAAAAAAAAATTAAATTACCTTTAGGTGTACCTTCCAAACTAATCCAGCTGAATATATAGCCGCCGTGTTGTCACAAGCGCTAATGTGAATCCGGCGAATTTCTTATAACGGTGTTAAGTTTCACGAAAACAATATGGTTTTATGCTATAAAAACTGTATGTACGATCTCGATTAAAACCCTACGAAAAATCAACAAAATCCAATCAGCCAGACCAAGATGGCTGATCAAGCTAAGTTGAGTCTTTTGGCAACAATGTATTTAACAATAGAGGTTTCGTTGGACTCAAGAAATGTTCCGAAATTATGAAAATCATGAAAATACACTCTTGGAAATTATCCAATCGAATGAAAAATATTCTAGAGTAGAAGCTCTCAGCACTGTTTCCGCTCTTCCTATGACTTGCGGTTCTGCGGAGCGGTCATCAAGTGACCTCTGAGTCATCCCGGTAGCGGTCACTTGTCTGAACTCCTTGCACTTCCCGGGTACGTTTAATGTGCGAACTCTCGGCACATCCGCCGGAAACACAATTACACCAATCGACACACGAGTTCGCAGTAATTGCAAACATTTTCTCAACCCGTCCAAACACGAAATCGGTCTGTAGTTAGTAAACTGTGTGATTACCTTTAATTAAAACAGGCGAATTTGCTAAGTAATCGTTTGGCATAATTGACTTTTTTTCTCTGACGGAGATGTCCTTGAGGTTAAGAAAAGTTCAATGATTCTGTTTGAAATTTGTTATTGACGTTGGGAAAATTTCAGAAGTTGAACCATTATTGCGGACATTTTCCATCGTTGGTGAGCAAAAAAGGCCACGACGTTTCGGGATCTGCGATCTGATTCCGTCTTTGGATGAAAAGTAACCTAAAATCACACAGAACATTAGAAAATGAGTTAGCCTAAAGTAATCAGCGTAATCAAAGTAATCAGCTT
The DNA here is from genome assembly GCA_018831715.1 of Matsumurasca onukii. NCBI lineage: Eukaryota > Metazoa > Arthropoda > Insecta > Hemiptera > Cicadellidae > Matsumurasca > Matsumurasca onukii. Next base: position 3,776,112 of record CM032060.1, read on the forward strand.
GACTGGTCAGCTATGCTGATTACTTTAGGCTAGGTCGTGTTCTAATGTTCTGTGTTAGAGTTACTTTCCTGAAACGAATGAATGCAGACGATCTTGATGACCTTTGCTCACTAACGATAAATGTCCGCATAATAGTTCAACTTCTGATTCTTAGTGTGTTTTTTTTTTTAGGAACGGACAATTGAAAACGTATTTAGAATTGTTGAACTTAAAATTGCTTTCAAGATATCGACTGAAAATACACAACGAAAGTGAAATTAGTTATGCAAAACACAAGGATAGGTTAACTCTGTTGCGAAATGTAAGGCTTCCCAAGTCGATCATTGACCTTTGCAGATGATACAACACTTGTGACGTATACGTTGTTAGAAATGTTTCTCCCATTTGAACCTTAGTGCTTTTCTGTTACGCCGAAATATGAAATAAAGTTTGCAATCGTTATAATTAAATTAATTGTGTCGACTTGTTTCGCTGAAATATGCATAAACTAATGCAATCGTTACCATGTATTAAGTAATGTTGAATTAACTAAGTAGTCTCGAAATACCAAGAAATTATTTTAATTTGGTGATTTTGATGAGATCTTCTGGGAAAACGAAATTTCCAATTGAAAGAAAGAGTTTATACTTATGGGTTTTCAGCTGTTACAATTTCCTCCTAATTCACTAAGAGGTTACATTTTAAATTTAAAATAAATCTTCTGCTTTGGCAGCAAATGTCTATATTTTTTATAAAAACTAATTTGTTATAGTTTTAAATGTAGGTGAAATTATATTTTTGAGAGCTGCCCGGAGATCTCCGCTCTTTTGTTGAAATTTTGACTTCTTTTTGGTCTTTCCGCAACACAGCAGCGATCTTTTTAGTCGATCAGCCATATGAGGCCAATTGTGACGAAGAAGCCTTTTGACTGGGACTCGCGGTGTGGTCCTATAATCCAGCTTCATGGAGGTCAGGTTTGAGGATGATATAGGTCTAAAGCAGCTCAGATAGTCTCAGTGATCATCTGATGATACCCGCATCAACTCCACCATCGCTTAGCATATCAGACCATCACCTGCGTGGTTCGGAAGTCACGTTAAGCCGTTGGTCATTGGGCTATTAATTAATGACCCATTCTAAGGAGGAGTCGGCCTTAGTTTGTAATAAGACTACACCTCATAACTCATTACTACCACTCATCACTCATCCTTCACCACATATTTGCCTTAAAATATCCTCATGAGATTGGTCGGCATCTCAAATAGTGATTTAGTGATATACACCAAGGGTTCCTCCTTTAGTCAGTCGACTCATATGACAAATTACAAGCCCATATATTCAAACACAAGCTGAGATCTCTCGAACCGTGGTTCCGGCGCATTGTTCTCCACGTTTCGCCCGAGTGGGTTTACCGACTGCGTCATCAAGTCGCAACAGTTTACAGTACTTGCCACTTAGCCGGACACGGTACTTTGCCGCTGCAAATGCACTTCCTCGTGGTCAGGTACTTCCCTGCGAACAAAAACATTCTAGAGTCGTTCTTTCTAGGATGAACGGATGTAATGATAAATAATTTTGCTTGGGACTAAAATGTTTTTTTTGCGTGTTTTTCTGTCTGAGAGTCCGTGCGAAAACTCAACAGAATCAATTAAAACTTTCATACATGTTTGTTAGAACTTTCTGAGAGCTGGTATTGAACATGAAGCGAATCGGTTCAGTAGTTTTTAATTGGGGGTCTGATGAAACATCAGAAATTTTGTTTTGTTATTTTAGCCGTAGCGGACAAATGTTGCGTTTATGTTCAGAAAATGATCAAAATTTCAACGGTACATAATTTGAGACGCTGCATGACTTAGGATTTGTGCATTTTCGTTGCTTTTAGCCTCCTTCACCGTTAAATGAATGACGTTTCGACCAAGTTACCCAGACCTTTGTCAGTGTGTCAAGTGGTTACACAAACAAGACAAGTCTGAGGTGACCATTGAGGCGGACCCTTAACGTTTCAAAATACTTTTCCACCCTGTTCACTAGCCAAGAAGCGGTTTCTTATACGATTTTAAGGACGTTTCGACCAAGTTACCCAGACCTTTGTCAGTGTCCAAGTGGTTACACAAGCAAGACAAGTCTGAGGTGACCATTGAGGCGGACCCTTAACTTTTCACAAATACTTTTCCACCCTGTTCACTAGCCAAAAAGCGGTTTCTTATACGATTTTAGGACGTTTCGACCAAGTTACTCAGACCTTTGTCAGTGTCCGCTGCTGCCGAGTGGTTACACAAGCAAGTCTGGTGGTCGGCAAATGTCAACACAACTGTGTATAAGTGAGATAGCAGCCAGCAGATGGATTCTCGGGTAATGACTCACTTCAGGCGGCAAGTGACAGAGAGTGCTTCATGGTCGTGAGGTCTGGACATTCTCCAGAGGATTTAAATGTATAAAGCCAAAAACAGCTTGAATATTCAGCGTAGTTCTTCTTTAACAAATTTGATCGTCAAACAATAATTTCGTTCTCAAAATTTTAAAGCTTATTTTATCTCTATTAAATTTACTAATAACTTTTTGAGGTTAATGAAGTATCGTTTTCGGGGTCCAGAGATCATAAAACAAATTTCGATCTAGGTCCCGAGCCAAAGTCTAATTGTGAATACGACTTTGTGAGTAGTAGTTTTTGTTTAATGAAAATTTGTTAAAACATGGGGGAAACCCTATAAGGGTAAGTTGGCCCTTTTTGTAATTTGATTTTCAAAACCGAGTTTTGAAGTAAATTAGAGAAGTAACCAGATTATTATTTGAGGAAATTAAGATTTCCAGAACATTTCACAGGACGGTATGTAAATCCAGACGGTATGACGAAATCACAATGGTTGAAAGTACGACCTCAGAAATACCAAAATTGGTTCACAGACGGCTACTTCATCGTTGTAAAGAAAAGTCCAAGTCGATCACCAATTTTATTTCTTGCGAACATTTCTTTCTACACTTCTATCCCCGAGGACCACTCCGCACGGCAATAACAATCGCACTCGGTGATGGATTTAACCACTAAACTTCAAACTACTTTCCCTATCCCCTTGGATCTCTGTAGACTTTCCATTCTCCGTGGTATGACCAAACAAACAATTTTATTACGGAAATTCTTCCACAACGAAACACCGAGAAATTGTGTACGTAACCACGTTTGCACGCTTTGTGGCGAGAAGTACACAGTGAGGAGACGTAATGAAATCCCGCAGCATTCTCCACTCAGCGAGAGAGAGATTCCTTGAATAACCAAGATCCCTTGCGAGCTAGGCGAGGAGACTTGCTCATTGTGGAGATTCCTGCCTCATTGATTTATTCCTGAACTACAGATTACGGATCGAAGATTTTTATGGTCACACCCTCCTTTTTACTCGCCACTATTGCCTTGAGGTGATCTTGAGAGGATTGGTCAACCAAGCAAGAACCCGTGTTTACCACTGAAATAGCGGAATATTGATTATTTCTCTCCGGTGGACGAGGGGTAGATGAACATCCAAGTTTATCTTCTGTTTCAAAAATTCGGCTCTAGTAGGGTTGTATTGTTTGGTTCAGTTCTTTGAAGAGTCGCGCGTGCCGCCGACCTTTCCAGTCAAGATAAATGGTAGTAGCGATATTCCAACTTTCCTCCGCTCACTCAAAAGTACAAAAACATGGTTTCGTAGTCCCCTGTTTCCGACGCCGTTTATAAACCGAAACGTACAAATGCGGGTTTTTTTGTTAGGGTACGAGTGGTTCTATGTTCCTTATACACGAAAAAGGCAAAAACTGCTTGTGAAAAATATAATACACTTTTAAAATAGCCAACTTTAACATTTTTCTAATATTGGCGTAAGTTTTTTACCGTTTACACAAACCTAGAGACAACCTTTGCGAACATCTTACTGTCAAGTCTTCACCTAGTTCATTACGCACGATGTACTACCCGCCTATGATTGAAACCTTTGTAACAAGACATGTTCGTTGCAATCATTGTCGACGGCGGTGGCCAGCATAATGTCCTATGACGTCATCTAAATCACGTCAATTACTGCCGGCGACCTCTACAATTAGACGCTGATTTGGAGATTTCACAACTGTTGTTTGTCCTTTGAGCTTTGAAGGGACTCGTGGCGTGGTCCTGTAATCCAGCTTCATGGAGGTCAGGTTTTGAGGATGTTATAGGTCTTAAGCGGCTCAGATAGTATCAGTGATCATCTGATGATACCCGCATCAACTCCCATCATCGTTTAGACATATCAGACCATCACCTGCGTGGTTCGGAAGTCACGTGCGTTGCCTTGTATTTCCATTGGTCATTGGCTATTAATTAATGACCCATTCTAAGGAAGTCGGCCTAGTTTGTAACAAGACTACACCTCATAACTCATTACACCACTCATCACACTCATCCTTCACCACATATTTGCCTTAAAATACCTTCATGAGAGTGGTCGGCATCTCAAATAGTGATTTAGTGAAGATAAGTTACAATAACCAATTCTTAATCACTAAATCAAATCACTATTTGAGATGCCGACCACTCATGAGGTATTTTAAGGCAAATATGTGGTGGAGGATGAGTGTGATGAGTGGTAGTAATGAGTTATGAGGTGTAGTTTGTTACAATCTAATACTCTTCCTTAGAATGGGTCATTAATTAATTAATAGCCCAATGACCAATGGAAATACAGGACCAACGGCTTAACGTGACTTCCGAACCACGCAGGTGATGGTCTGATATGTCTAAACGATGGTGAGATTGATGCAGGTATCATATGATCACAGAGCCGCTTTAGACCTATAACATCTCAAAACCTGACCTCCATGAAGCTGGATTACAGGACCACGCACGAGTCCCAGTCTTTAAACCGACATTGGCTGAAAACAGTGTTGTATTAGATAACAATACTGTACTAGTGCACAGTCGATGCGTGTGGTAGCTTCGTAGCTGCATGGGTGGCCTGGGCGGGACTCGAACACGCGACCTTGAAACGCAGCTGCGTCCTCGACCGACTTGCTGCATAGTGCAGTATGCAGCATACCAGCTGTGCAGCATGCTGCATAGTTCACTGGCAAAGGTTAGGGCTGTCACGGTTTGTTTATCTACATTTGCGAAAGGTAGTCTAGTGGTAGGTCGAGATTGAAAATGAGCTTTGTGTGCAGGGATCTGTTTGATTTCGGCATCCCCAGAATCAAAGCTATATCAAGTCGATTCAAAAATGCCAATTTTTATTACGATTAGAGTTATGAGTAATATCACAAACGACTAAGGCTGTCGCTACCGCTGTCAAAACTATAATTTAGTTCTCCTGGTTCACACCGCGTTAAAACATCATAATAACTAGTTTGAAAATTTCGGTCTCGCTGTGGAGTACCATATTTAGTCACTGATTGGCTGATGATGACCGTTGCAGCCAGTCGGTGACTGAAGGCGATACTCCACATCGAGGTGGAAACTTTTCAAACTAATTATAATGATGTTGTGAACCAGAAGAATTTGATAATTGTTATCACAAAATACGCGTGAGAACGGAATCTAATCAGCCCAATTTTGAGAAAAAATGTTGTTAGTTATTTTCAAATTCGAATTTTAAACCTTTGGTAATGATCTTGAATGAAACGTAAACCCAAAGCTATTCGGTGATAGATTTAAATTAAAATCAGTTTCATCGCATTAAATGTTTGTGCAAAATGGACGTTAAACGTACAGTGGATGAAGGCGGGGAGATGATATATTTCACAAGTGAGACACAAAGACGACACTGTGTTCTGCAGGTGATGGAAATACTGCGAGTGACGCGAGCAGAGTCAAGGTCTCCGCGTCAACGCACCGCGGCCTCGGCTCCGCCCAAGTCTGCATACTCGTGTGTGTGTTGTGTGCCGGGGGTATTTACGTACTCAGCTCGGTTTTGGACGGGGGGAGAAAACACGAATGACGTTTTTTTCACGGTCAGACTCGCCAGTTGATTATGTTTAGTTTAGACACTGAAGTGAAATTTACTGTTTTTCTTTTCCCATGTCACCTTAATACGGTATTATTGCCATATTACTCCGTATATTTACAAATATATTTCATAATTTGCCTCTACATTTTTTAACATTTTGTAGGTATAGACGGAAACTCTTACGAAGTTAGAGCCAGAAAGGACTACCGAAATGGGGGAAACAGAACGATAGCTCATAAACATTTGCCTTTGCAGGCAGGAGTTTAATTCGTGTCATTAGGATTGAAATGGAGACAATTCTAACGAATGAACTGTGTGAATTAATTTTGTCTTATGTCTGAAAAAGTATCCATAGATGACTTAGATGTGGGCGATGGGAAAATTCTAGTAGAATGCAGCAGTGGTTGACTCATGCAGCCGAGTGCAGTAGTGTGGTGTCTCATTCATTCATAGACTGGGAGATAGAGATGGTACATTCTCACGTAGACCTCATCTTCTCCGCCGTGAATACAGATGTCCAATCTACAATCTGGAACACACTAGTGCACACTAACACACTGCACTCTGTTCATCACCAATTCACACCATCAGGGTGTCTCTTAGTCCTTCCAGACTGTCCGTACTTCTTCAAGAGTTCTCAAAACTCTTCGAAAAGACCGAAAAGAAAGAGTATATCGAGACCTACTAAAATATGATGGTCTTTTTTTTTAAATAATAGAGCTCTTCGAATACTACCGGGAATCCTTTAAAAGCGCACCACTATAGAGGCCTTTCGAGGTGTTCAAATTTACGAGTTTCGCGTTTTTAATATTACTAAAGTATTTCAAAAGTACAGCTTCCAAAAGCCCTTCAAAATTCTTTGAAAGTCTTTGAAAATTCAAAAAGTCTTTGAAAATAAAAGTACTACGAGCTCTGCAAAAGACCTTCAAGAGTCCAGCATGTCTTTTACTTTTATAGGGACTGTAATATTTTGAAACGCGTAGTCTTTTCTTGACATTTTTGGAGCTTTTTAAAAGACTTTCCAAAATAATTTCAAAAGTACCAAGAGTATTCCAAAAGTATAGATGCACGAGTTCTTCAAAAATATTTCAAATTCTTCCGGAAGACCTCGAATTCTTTTAAAGTAGGATTATCTTAGCGGATCCGTGGCGGATTGGTATTGCGCGTGACTCCGGACTCACCACTCAGGTGGCACGGGTTCGATCCCCGCAGTCACCACTTATAATGTGACCATACGGTGACGCTGGCTAAAGGTCGAGGTTGAGTGGTAGAGAGGACTTTGCAGTCCTAACTTCGCCTCGTCAAAGAAGACGAACTTTACCTTTTATCTTGTACGATGGTCGTTCAACGGAGTTACATTTTGGTCCTTTAGATTTGATTATCAAGAAATTCTCTCCACACTATACCATACCGGCGAGTCGCCTCTTAAATCTCAAGCGACTACTGTTTGTTTTGACGAGCAGTACTCTGCGTTCGTGCGTACAAACAGCTGATTCGAGGACACAAACAGCTGTTGTACGTAAACAAACAGCTTGCCACTGCGAGCGCTGGCGTCGGTATGTGCTTACTGCTTGCTTTTGTAGATGATGCAGCGTTTTCTTGATAAGATTCTTAACTCTCAGAGGCGCTCATTATCTACTTGTTGTCGAGTAGTTAGTCAATAAGTGTTGGTTCCTTGATTGTTTGGTTCCATTGCGATAGGAATTTATAGTACCACAATGGAAGCAAAGATAATGTTGGTAAGTAGATTGCGCATAGATGTCACATGGTTGAGGCAGCGAAATCAACATAGTTCGACAGCCCAAGCACAGATAGCGTTGCGAGCGCCACCCTCTCGGCGTCTTTCTCCCCCCTCGGCATCACATGTTCGAGTTTGTCCGATGTCGATGACTTAAATGTGACCAAATCGTGCGCTTTTTAAGAACGAACGAACTTGCTCGTGCGTCAGTGGCTCTTCTTGAGACTCTTAACAGAATTCCCTCGACGCGCTATCTGTGCTTGGGCTGCCGCAACTATGTTGATCTACCTGCCTCAGCCAATCGGCATCCATGCGCAATCTACTTACAATAATATTATCTTTGATAGAAGTTAAATGAATGAGTACAATTTTAAAACTGATGTCAACAGTAAGGTGTCAACGCCGTCACGTGAAGATAAGATCTGTATGTCTTCACTGATAACGTGATGAAAGTGAACTCCTTACCTAATGTGTCAGTTCTTAATCTGCTTGTGATTTATTAGTGTTATGTTTTAGCCGATTACGCAATACTGTATAATACATTTAGTTTTTTAACTGTTCGTTTACACTTAAACCTCTGAACAAATGATTTTAATAGTGAACAATTATTGTACGGGACACCTTTTGCAAACTAAATACTGTAGCCCCAGCTAATCTCTATCGTAGTGTCTCTACCCTAAATATTGGTGTTAAATTTGCAATTATTTTCTAGCACGATAACTTTTTGTAGTATAACTAACTTTTGGTTTTACTAACGTTTTTTTGCGAAGACCGTATCCACAAAATATTATCAGGGCCAACTCACGATCGTTGGGGGGAAGGGTGACATTTTGAAGTGGGTTTTGGAAGTATGCGAGAATCCAGTATTTTCGATACTTAGCCAACAGTTCGTTTGGTGGTGGGTCTTGGTGATGGATGACCACTTTCCCTATCCCACTAGATCTCTGCAGTGGTTCTATTGTCTGTGGTTACACTGTACGCGTTATGAACAGGATCAGTGGTCAGGATGTGCCGTGTTTCGGAAGTCACGTTAAGCCGTTGATCCATTCCAGTCGCTGGGCTATTAATTAATGAACCAATCTGGGGAACAGGCGGCCGTAGATTGTAACAAGACTACATCTCATCATCTATCAAAACACTCATCACACTCAACATCATTCCATATTCACCTTAAAATACCCTCTATGGGTGGTCGATGTCTCAAAGCAAAGTATCAAAGATTGTTCTTCCCGCTTCGCCGCGCTTGGTGATGGATATCGACTTTCCCTATCCTATTAGACTTCTGCAGTGGTTCCATTGTCTGTGGTTACACTGTACTACGCGTTATGAACAGAATCAGTGGTCAGGATGGTCCGTCCGCGTTTGGTGATGGATAACCATTTCCCTATCCCATTAGACTTCTGCGGTGGTTCATTGTCTGTGATCTGTACTACGCGTATGAACAGAATCAGTGGTCAGGATGGTCCGTCCCGCGTTTGGTGATGGATACCACTTTCCTATCCCATTAGACTGCAGTGGTTCCATTGTCTGTGGTTACACTGTACTACGCGTTATGAACAGGATCAGTGGTCAGGATGGTATGTACGTCACTTGATAGCGAGGGCGAGGTGAACTGGTTCAGTTATACAAGCTACAGATGTCCGCGTGTGACTCACAACTGGTTCCCGTGAATACCGAAACCACTCAATCTGAACTGATATCGTTGAACAATGTATAATCTTGCAAAAACCTGAAGTGAAAGTCGGCATTTTCACTGACACTCTGTATATAAAAATTTAATTTATGTACAAAATTAAACACTTCCTTGTACTTCCGAGCATCGCACAACATGTTACGTACAGTGTGTTAATCTTCAGCGTGTCGTGGTCCGAGGCGACGGAATGGCTGATGAATTAATTATTTCCCCCCGACATTGACGAAAACTTTTAATAACTTCTCCCTACCTAGTGACCGCAAACCGCACAACATGTCATGGCGAGTCCATCAACACCCACACTATATAACACGGACCTACAAGTGTGGTAGTAGTGCTGACGCGATGTTAGCGAACTGGGGTGTTGTAAATCAAACTGCTATATTCGAGAACCCAGCATGTTCTGGGTTGTTGTGATTATTTATTGAACTGTGTTTTTTGTTAAATGCTTTAAGCTGATGACAAATAAAATTAAAAGACGACGGCGAAACCCCGTTTGGTACATTGGGGAATTAAATATTCAATTCCGCCATGGTTTGGTAGACGTAACAAAATGTTGATATTAAATTTAACAAAATTAGGATCATAAATATGGGTGACCATGGAACCATTAATTTTTCTTTGGGGGACCTTGCAGGCGCTAGGTTTGACACTTAGATCGCATCAGTTGAAAGAAGGTCCGTTGTTTAGCCAGTTGTCACGTGCGCGGTAATGTGTGTTCCTTGGGCGGACGAATTCAACCTTTCTCAGCGTTGACTACTGAGGCGAACTCTTAAATTTCTATACGAAAATGTATCTCAACAACAAATTGCTTGAAGTGTACCGAACTTCGTGCACAATTGATTTATCAGCTACACAGGCTATTTCGGCGATACTCACGTCAATGTCCACGTTGTTTACACAATTGTGCGAATAAAGAATCGCTTCCGGCTATTGTGTATTGTGGATTGTGCCCATTGTCTCGGTTGATACAATGAATGATGTCCGACGCATCTCACCACTCAGTCTGTTCAACGCTATTCCTGAACCGATTCATCAGAGATAATTAATTTAGACCCGTCGGGGACCTACTTTGTTGTGCTTTTGCCTGTGTCGGGGTTTTTGTATTTGTGTAACTGAACAATTTTAAATCACTATATCACTATTTGAGATGCCGACCACTCTCATGAGGGTATTTTCAAGGCAAATATGTGGTGAAGGATGAGTGTGATGAGTGGTAGTAATGAGTTATGAGGTGTAGTCTTGTTACAAACTAAGGCCGACTCTTCCTTAGAATGGGTCATTCATTAATAGCCCAATGACCAATGGAAATACAAGGACCAACGGCTTAACGTGATTAAAGAAAAATCACTACAAATTCTACAAATATTTTACCGCCAGTGCTAAAATGCTGGAAATTTTCAACGAAATTTTAACTGACTGGTTTATGAAAAACAGAGATAATTTCTTCTTATTAAAATTTAGACTTAACCATTAATTAAAGAAACATTTTTTTAAAAAAATTTTATCAATTATTAGACCTTAAATATTGTTGATAATTAAACTAACAAAACTTCTTGGATGTAATGTAGCCGAAGTACAGCCATAAGCGCTATCGTGAATAACGAATTTATACCATCAGGGGTTAACTTACCCAGAAAAGTGTTGTTTTTCTTTCCCCAAAAAATGGGGGTTAGGCCATTGAAAAATGCATTTATGATTAGATTTGAATGAAGTCTTGTAAAATCACTGTACCAACATACGTACCGAATATCAACAAATCAATTTAGCCTAAAGAAGATTAGCCATTTTAGTTTGTTTGATTGAATGAGCGTTATTGATTTTAGGTACAAATGTTGGTTTCGGTAATACACCTTTATAAATTTAATCGAAATCCGTCCTGATCATAAAATTCAGTTTTAATAGAAAGAAACTGATCAACGTTTTGTTCTACGATGTTTTGTTCCATACTGCGGTATAAGTGAAATTAATTCGCTGCCAATTTGCTGACGAAGTCAAAGTACCAAGACAGAATGACAATACAGTAGCAGTGGAAGAGCAGTGGGTAGATTTCTATAGTGTTGCATAGGGTCGAGTTGCAACATTGTCGATCTGTTGTGTTGATGTTGTTGTTGATATCCAGGCAGGTGGTGACCTTGAGATTCACAGCACAAGGTCGAGTGGGCTAACTGCTATTTCAGCACACTAGATGACTAGAAGCCGTTCTTTCATATCGTATCAATTTGTCTGATTGTTATTATTACTTAATTTGTTTCTGTTTTTGTTCGTTGTTAAATTTAATGATTTTTTGTATTTTGTATGGGGGTTAAGATAAAACCGTAGTAAACAATATCGGGATTTGCACTTGTAGTCGCTTATAGGAAAAACCCCAGATTAATTTCTATGCATTTAGTATTTTTAAATTAACGTACTTAATAAAGTAAATTCGTAAGGTTTTCTTATCAAATTGTTATATGAAAATTTTAATATAATGAGTATTTTAGTCTCAGTGATCATCTGATGATACCCGCATCAACTCCCACCATCGTTTAGACTTATCAGACCATCACCTGCGTGGTTCGGAAGTCACGTTAAGCCGTTGGTCCTTGTATTTCCATTGGTCATTGGGCTATTAATTAATGACCCATTCTAAGGAAGAGTCGGCCTTAGTTTGTAACAAGACTACACCTCATAACTCATTACTACCACTCATCACACTCATCCTTCACCACATATTTGCCTTAAATACCCTCATGAGAGTGGTCGGCATCTCAAATAGTGATTTAGTGATTTGAGAGTGGCTGAATCTCAACACCAAAGAGAGCGAAATTTCACTCTTGCTGTGGATTTGAAAAATTAAATAACCTCAAAATTAGCGTTCGTGGTTAAAGTTAAAAAATAATAATATACAGTTTGTCTTGTTTAACGAAACAAAATGCGGACTACTAAGCCCCTTAACCACTCAACCTCGACCTTTACCTAGCGTTAACGCATAATCTTTCTAGAACGAACAATTCGAATACATGGAGAGAGAAAATTGAACCAAATGTATGTTTGAATAGAACTTTGATGTCAGAATGCATGGACAGTTTTAGTGCATAACATTTTTGAAAATTGCGGAACAATTCACAATTTTTCTTTTGTACAAATTGTTATTAGTGACTGCGGGTTTAGAACCCGCGCCAGCGGAGTGATGAGCTCCGGAGCGGACGCACGATTCCAACCAGCCACGAGTCCGCTAAATAGTAAATGTTTTCCTACTTTATTTATTTTACAAAATCCCCGATACAGAACAATAATGTTGACTTGAAACAATTGTTTCGACACACAATGCAAAGTGTAAAAGTCAGTGTGTTCCGCTTATCAGGCTCATGCCGGACACAAAGAAGCGCCGACTGATAAGCGCACAGATAAGATAGCGTTATAGCGCTTATCAGCGTTCTTTGCGCTTCCCGGAGTCGCTGCGCTATCAGCTGATGCGCTATTGTGGGATGTCCGCGGAGATTGTTGTAAGCTATCTGCTGTGTGTTCACTTTGTGCAATACTCTTCTGGGATTTTCCTAGGGATAGTTTGATGCAATTCAGAATGATGACTATCAGCGTCGATAAACTATTTAACGTTTCGCTCATTTCGCAATCGAGCTTCCTCAGTCCTCACTCCTCAGTGGACTTGCTGAGACTGGTTCAGTTGACTAGCTAAATAAATAAATAGTTTATTGCGAAAACATATTAACATGTAATGCAATCGTCATTTTTTTAACTAAAATTCATGCATTCTGCCATCGAAGTCTCATTCAAACATACATTTTGTTCATTCACTCTCTCCCATTCATTCGAATTATTCCACTCTAGCTCTATTGTAAGTCGGTGGTTTCTGCGGTCTCCCAGTTATGCTCGTCTATACTGTAAAAGTCTTTGTGACTAAGATTTGATTTAGACGGCATTAGCGCACTTTTAATCGAATTTGGCAACTGGTTGACTAGTTGAACTCCTGCCTGAGAAAGCAAACGGTCATTAACTATCGTTCTGTGTCTCCCAGTTCGATAGTTCTCCTGCCTCTTGTTTCATAAGAGTGAATGTCACCTCCTCTTATGGGGTCACATTTTGATTTGAAAAGAGGACAAGTTTAAGAATGTAGAGGCAAGGTAAAGTCAACAATTTCAAATTTTGAAAAGCTGGCCTGCACGACTCTTCTTTAAAGTTTTGCGATTGTCTTAACGGCTTTTTTAAGAATGAAAGCTCAGGAAAATTGCGTTTTTGTACAACCACCCCACAACTCTAATCCGTAGGACAGGTGTGGGTAGATTACTCCGTAATACGCCGTCCTCTCTTGCCTCACTCGCTTCTGTACCGTGGGAGGACTGAAGTGTCGAGGATGGTTTGGATATTTGTGTATGATTGACTTGTGACCTGAAGAGTTCGTGAGGAGGCGTCGATAACGTGATTACATCCCACGCACAGTAAAGTGACACTTAAGAGGATTAGTCAATCGAGCAAGAACTCGTGTTTACCACTGAAATAGCGGAGTATTGGTTATTTCTCTCCGGTGGACGAAAGATCCATCCGCCCCAGTTTACGTTACAATCAGTACTTACAATCTGTAAAGTGACTACAGATACATGTCACGCACTATTTGAGATGCCGACACTCTCATGAGGGTATTTTAAGGCAAATATGTGGTGAAGGATGAGTGTGATGAGTGGTAGTACTGAGTTATGAGGTGTAGTCTTGTTACAAACTAAGGCCGACTCTTCCTTAGAATGGGTCATTAATTCAGGATCACTGAGACTTTCTGAGCCGCTTTAAACCTATATCATCCTCAAAACCTGACCTCCATGAAGCTGGATTACAGTATCCTTTTCACTCTCTCGATCCATTACATCGGTTTCTCATTTCCTCACGTACAAACTTACCGCTTGAGCGGGTGAGACGTGTTAACTGTTTACGTGCAAGGATCAGAGAGAGCGTCACACTGACAGACACTGTTTACTGTTTACGCACGCGCTAATTAGTCGACCAATTACCTCCGCGTCGTCCAATTAGCGTGCCGCCTCGTTAAGCACAATTAACCGGCGGTATGCGTCGCGTCGTGCACTTGTTGTAGACCTGCCTCACGCGGTTGTTCACGTCATGAGGACAATACTGGAGTTTAACACAGATAATGGAAATTCTACAGAGGTTCAATGAGATAGGGAAAGTGGTTCTTCGAGTGTGCACTCCGTAGTGAGGCGCACGAAGGCCAATTGCTCTCGGTGATGGATTTGGTGATTGAACTAACCTTTTGTATTCAACCAAGAGTTGGACGTCAGCAGATTTTCTGAACACACTCCTCTGTTTACATTAATTTTTAAGAAACATTATGTAAATCAAGGTTTGTGCTCAAGAAAACATTAATTACTCCGTTGTTACTTATTGCAGCACAACACACTTGGTATTAAAATGTTTTTACAAACATTTGCCACGTATTGTTAGTCTTGTGTGTTACCATAAAGTTTAAGTTTAAGGGTTATTAAGCTTAGAAAATTTAATATGGCCGCCATTTTTAAACCGGAAGTGAAATTTATTTTTTAAATATTGGTATTAATTATACTAACACATGTGCAAAGTTTGAAGTTTGTAACTTAATTGACCTCGGAGACAACCATTATTTAGTGAAAAACGTAGACAGACGGAAAACTAAGCGAGATAGGCCTACGTGTTATTTTTAGGCAGGTCATTTTTGTTTATTATGACGTAAAAAATCACCTGGTCATAAGTTTGATCCCGTAATTACTGGACGACATATACCGAGTGTCCCACGAAGAGGTTTAAACGTTTAATTTTATATTACGTGCCCATTCATGCACCGAACTTTTTTCAACTTTACACAGTTTACAAAGTAGGTTCTAAAAATATTCTGGGAAAATTTCAGCTCCCTAACCTTTGTAGAAGCAAAATAGCGGCATATTGAAAAACGATACTTTAAAAACATTAAACAAGGTGTTTTTGGTGTTATAAAATATTTTTATTGTTACATTCTAGGTCAATGTGACTTATAAATATAAAAAAAACTAGAAAATAGCCTAATTAAAAACCTTAAAGTCCAAAATTATTCAAACTGCAACCCATCCACAGCAACACACTGATAACAGGGCTTAAAAATGATTCGTAAGCTACTCCGCGGTATCCGGAGAAGTTCCTCTTCTATTGGTCGTTTTAGTTCTTCATCATTATTGAAGCTATGGATATAAACTTGTTCCTTCAAGTATCCCCATAAAAAGAAGTCACATACAGTTAAATCTGGTGATCGGGGTGGCCAATCTAAAAAATCACTTCCACGATCAGAAAGTAGTTTTTATAGGAAGCAAATTGGTAAAATTTTCAATATGCCGCCATTTTGTTACTACAAAGGTTAGGGAGCTGAAATTTTCCCAGAATATTTTTAGAACCTACTTTGTAAACTATGTAAAGTTTAAAACAGTTTGGTGCGTGAATGGGCACGTAATATAAAATTAAACGTTTAAACCTCTTCGTGGAACACTCGGTATATGAAAGTGAAGGCCTACTGGCGCGAATTACTCGACGAAGGCCGTGACTTTGACTTACTGAGAAACGTTGAATGCAAAGTTTAAATGCACCGGAGGAGTAATGAAGCATTGTAGAGATGCGGGGAAAGTGGCACAAGGCACACAACACATATTACAATACAATACACAGCGAGCTTCCTGTATATACTCTATAGATAAACAGTGACACGGTTTTCACACGTGATACAGTACGTTCAAATGAATTCATTCATTATTCACTATTTGAGATGCCGACCACTCTCATCAGGGTATTTTAAGGCAAATATGTGGTGAAGGATGAGTGGTAGTAATGAGTTATGAGGTGTCTTGTTACAAACTAAGGCCGACTCTTCCTTAGAATGGGTCATTAATTAATAGCCCAATGACCAATGGAAATACAAGGACCAACGGCTCAACGTGACTTCCGAACCACGCAGGTGATGGTCTGATATGTCTAAACGATGGTGGGAGTTGATGCGGGTATCATCAGATGATCACTGAGACTATCTGAGCCGCTTTAGACCTATATCATCCTCAAAACCTGACCTCCATGAAGCTGGATTACAGGACCACGCCACGAGTCCCAGTCATAGTGCCAAAGAGTATGTTATGGTAGGTAGATAGTGCATAGATGCTGAATGGCTGTGGCAGGAAAATCAACATAGTTGCGGCAGCCCGAGCACAGGTAGTGCTGCCATCTTTTGCCGTCTTTCTCCCCATTCTGCTCCACATGCTCGAATCTGTCCCATGTCAATGTCTTAAATGTGACCAAATCGTGCGATTTTCGAGAACGAACGAATTTGCGCTACTTGAGACTCTTGAGAATTCCCTCGCAGCGCTATCTGTGCTTAGGCTGCCGCAATTTTGTTGAATTTCCTGCCTCAGCCATGTGGTATCTATGCGCAATCTACCTACTATAACATAATTTTGATAGTACTCAATAAGATGACACATAGAAATGCGTAATTCAGGGAGCTTCACTTGAAAGGTTCGTAGCTAAGTCGGTTGAGGAGCGCTGTTATACGGACGCGGGTTCGAACCCTGAAGAATTGAGGTACGGAACAATAACTGTACTTATTTCTCGTTACTTCGTATGATATTATACAATAACATCGAGGGCCATTCTAGCTGTCTGCCGCTGGTTTATATGTACGGCACAGATAATAGAGCGCCTGTAGATATCCAATGGGATAGGAAAGCTGTCAAATCCATCACCAAAGTTTTAAATGGTTTAATAATTAAACTTAACATTTGTCAATTCAAATTTATTGATGTTAAAACTTTTCATTTGTTACAGTAAAGTGAAGGTTTCTAACACAAACAGCCCTTATTCACTGCCAGCCCGGAGTTAAACAGTATGTAAACACCGGAACCTGGGCGTCGCGACGCTGTGACGTCACTGACGGTGGGGAGGTGTAGGTACAGAAATAGATCCACCCCCGCATCACTCGCCACCCCTGGAATAGTTGTTTACCCTCCCCACCCCCAGCGTGGCGTCATACGTAGTATATTGATGTGTGTAGTGTTGTGTACGGAGTTGTTAGTACGGTCCAGTCAAGGCTGGACTACAGTAGGAACTTGATAGTTTGACATTCCCTATAGTTAAACCTCTGTTGTATTTTCATACAACAAAAATAACGGAAAATATAGAATTGAATTTTTTACTGTATACATTTTTATATGTAGGCTCTGTTATACGCGACAATTGAGTTTTAACTTTATAACACATTGTATAAACATTTTAAGAGTGCGCAGTTTTGGCTGTGACTTTGAATTTTTTTCCTGAAGAACTATTAAAAAACATGAATTTCTTGGGACACTTTTCGCCTACAGTTTTCATCGGATTCCTATGAAATAAACTTCGTTTTAAAGCGTATTTAGGTTTTAGGGACTCCGCCGAGCCGAATTTTCATTTCCAAATCTAGAAGACCGTGACATAAACCCAAAAGTTGTTGTATTCCTATAAAACTAATAGAATTGTCAAAAGAGTGCTCCGCAAAGTCACCGCAGTTCATTGTCATCTTTCTAATAAAACCAATTTTAACAAATTGATGGGAATTGTAGCCGTGAGGTGTCTCAAGACTTTGGTTTATACTGTTCTTATGCGGGGAAAAACAGAATCATACAAAACAATGGCACAAAATGGACAGTGCACTCAGTATCTATATGTATAAACAAGGAGATAAGCGCCTACACAGCACGATATGGCAACCGCGCTTGGTGGTGGACTTGCCAACTTTCCCTATCCCATTGGATATCTGAAGACGTTCTATTATCTGTGCCGTACATATAAACCAGTAGCAGACATCTAGAACGTCCCACAATGCACATTACAGGGGAAAGTACCAGCGGCTTCGAGGAATGCGATGTTGGATAGGATCAAAGACGCCGATACAATCTATAAATACCTCCCTGGACAAGGGAGGAGGCCATGTGTGATGCGAGGTGGGGGGAGGGGCTATTCACAGAGCAAGGACGTAGATAAGGGTTAACACAAGGAGATAAGCTTCTACTCGGCACGATATGGCAACCATGTTTGGTAATGGATTTTACAACTTTCCCTATCCCGTTGGACATCTGCAGACGTGCTCTTATCTGTGTCGTTATCAGCTAGAACACCCCACGATGCATTGAACAGGGGAAAGTACCAGCGGCTTTGTGGAATGCGATGTTGGATAGGATCAAAGACGCCGATACAATCTATAAATACCTCCCCTGGACAAGGGAGGAGGCCATGTGTGATGTGTGGTGGGGGGGGTGCTATTCACAGAGCACGTAGATAAGGGTTAACACAAGGAGATAAGCTCCCCACGCCGCCCCTTGAGACGAGGACGACGCTAAAACATCTCGCGACAGAGGAGTTCGAGTGGTTTTATTTTAGAACTCGCCAGAGGGTATTTAGATTAGGCTCACCAGAGGGCTGTAATTTAATGAGTGATGGAAAAAATTACCATCAGGGGCAAAAGGGGGGGGTTATACAAAAGCTGTTTGATGAAACTACCTAATAAATTAAATAGGAAAAATAAAAAGCTGTGAAGGATCCTGGAAAAGGCAAGTTTGCAATTCAGCAAATAATACGACGAACCTTTGTCCTACAAGCAAAAAACAAATTGTTATTATATTTCAAAATTAATTTCCATTTAACCCACGTTTCAAGAAAGTGAATGATTTTCGAGACAGATCGATATGGCGGTTACTGCCGAAGTAAAGTTGAGCAAAGGCTGAAAGGAAAATAAAGCACAAAGTTCAAGTGGTGTTCGAGATTTTCAAACAATGAAACCTCACGCTTTGAGCACAGAAGCTTTCTTTTCTGCAAACTTTGAGTAAACTAAGAGTGAAAACCTTTGAGCTGACATCGAACAAGGAACTTTACAGACATTTAAATGACGTCTATTACTCTATAATTTAGTAATCCTGTAATCCAGCTTCATGGAGGTCAGGTTTTGAGGATGATGTAGGTCTAAAGCGGCTCAGATAGTCTCAGTGATCATCTGATGATACCCGCATCAACTCCCACCATCGTTTAGACATATCAGACCATCACCTGCGTGGTTCGGAAGTCACGTTAAGCCGTTGGTCCTTGTATTTCCATTGGTCATTGGGCTATTAATTAATGCCCATTCTAAGGAAGAGTCGGCCTTAGTTTGTAACAAGACTACACCTCATAACTCATTACTACCACTCATCACAGTCATCCATCACCACATATTTGCCTT
Source organism: Matsumurasca onukii (assembly GCA_018831715.1). Classification (NCBI taxonomy): domain Eukaryota; kingdom Metazoa; phylum Arthropoda; class Insecta; order Hemiptera; family Cicadellidae; genus Matsumurasca; species Matsumurasca onukii. The sequence continues at coordinate 3,795,707 of CM032060.1, forward strand.
AAATACCCTCAAGAGAGTGGTCGGCATCTCAAATAGTGATTTAGTGATTTATTACTCTATAGCCGACACGAGTATAGAGCAGTTTTCAAAATTTTGCGTTTTAATTGTACAAAACGGAGTTAAAAAGCACTAAAACTTAAAAAATTCAAAGTTTATTTTAAAAACCGTTGAACAAATTATGATAGATCGGGTTCCATATACCTTTTGGAAAACTGCTCTAGTTTCCAAATGTATCATGGTTATTGATGCAAAAAGTACTTTGTAAGGCGAATAACAGGCCGCCGTAAACCTCTGCAAGAGCTTGGTTTGACAGTTAGGCCGCATCAGTTGAAAGAAGGCCCGTTGTTTAGCCAGTTGTTACGTGCGAGGTGTTGTGTGTTCCTTGGGCGGACGAATTCAGCCTTTCTCCGCGGTGACCACTGAGGCGGACCCTTAAGTAAAGTGATATCTAACCGTAAGGGGAAATTAAAACACAATCGAATGTATCTTTTACAACTGCCGGGTGGGCTGTCATGTTAGATCGGGCGGTGTGTAATGCTACTCACAAAGTGAGTGGGCACTACAGAAGGGTCAGAGTTCATACGTACTCGGCCTTGGTACAGCTTGACATTAGGATAAAGCAACATTTGTAGACAAGGTGAGGCAACCTTGTTCCTGAGAATAGGTGTTCTTGAGACTATATCATAGATAATAACTTCTCTGTAGACTTAGGAGATAGGGTTATTCATTTCTACAAAATTTTAATGACGATTGCGTATCCATATGTTTCCGCAAATAAACTATTTATTTTACTACCATTTTTTATTTTGCCCGAAAATAAAGATTTAGGACATAAACACTGTTCTCATGATCTGATTTCGGTGAACGTATTACCACCGACATCGTGTGTTCAAAAATCAGAAAATTCCGTTCAATCAGACTAAGATGGCGGCGTGTTATCGTTTTTCACCGTAATTTAGTTGGCTGTTTGATTTTGTTATTTCTGGTAGACTACAAGGGCACTTATGGTTAAATTATACCTCGCTTACAGGAAATTCACTAGGATTCACGTTAGCCCTTGTAGCTACGCGGTGTCGAACATTCGACGTGCCGTGTTTCGGAAGTCACGTTAAGCCGTTGGTCTATTAATTAATGACCAAATCATGGTAGTATCGTTCTTAAAACCTACGTAAAGATGCTGCTAGTCAAGTGGAAAAGAACTTAGGTAAACTTTCGTACAGTTTAGGCGTACGAGAACGATATATAAAACTCAGGTGTAGAAAAATTACTTAAAATACTTTCTTTAATAGACATGAACATGTCCTTCAATATAGGTACCAATTTATAAACATGCCAAACTATCTTCTGCCGTAGCTCATTGCTAATTTATTCGCTATGAATGGGACTCGTGGCGTGGTCCTGTAATCCAGCTTCGTGGAGGTCAGGTTTTGAAGATGATATAGGTCTAAAGCGGCTCATATTGTCTCAGTGATCATCTGATGATACCCGCATCAACTCCCACCATCGGTTAGACATATCAGACCATCACCTGCGTGGTTCGGAAGTCACGTTAGGCCGTTGGACCTTTTATTTCCATTGGTCATTGGGCTATTAATTAATGACCCATTCTAAGGAAGAGTCGGCCTTAGTTTGTAACAAGACTACACTCATAACTCATTACTACTCACTCATCACATTTGCCCAAATACCTTCATGAGTGGTCGGCATCTCAAATAGTGATTTAGTGATAGTGAACCCTCAAGCCAAGTGTCTTTCTACCTGATTGATGTTGATCGAAATTAACTAAACTAGTCGCGTATGTAAACTGGAACTGGAGGAAAATGCAGAGAAATCACCAATTAAAGAGAGATCGCTCTATGTACTTATGATTTCCATCGATCAGCTCAGGAACAATCTGCTCTGCCTGCTTCTACTCGTACTTCTAGTTGATTAGTGAGAGTCTAATTCGTCTCCCATCGTGCCGCGGAACTTGTCTAACGTGAAGAAAAACCTATCCAGGCCACCGCGAGTGTGCTGGCAAAAACAAGACGCACTTTCGCTCAACGGCACCTGCCTTCTTCAGGGCTCAGATCCTGTCAAAGCGCTTTCAAGACCTCGGAGAATCCTGGACAAGATGTCAGGACCTTGACAAGGTCCGTGTGGAGATCAAGGTCAGATCTAAACTTTGACCGGTTCGGATGGAAATTTTAGACGTTTTTTGGTGGTTTTGATGGATGTTGCTGCAAGTCTTGTTGTTTTGAAAGTGGTCACTGGTTTGGATGAAGAATGATATTGATGGTGGTTTGGATCTTGAAACTCTTCGGCAATGTTAATTTGAAATCACGATGTTTCCAAGATAGAAATCCTTATCATTTTTTTGACTTGGAAAGGTCAGGTAGTTTTCGAAAAATCCATAGCTACTTAGGTCAGGGTTAGAGGACCCGTGGCGGGTTGGAATCGTGAGCGCCTCATATTCCCGCAGTCACCACTCAACATTTGTAAAGTGACTGTGCGTTGAACTTGACGCTAGGTAAAGGTCGAGGTTGAGTGTTAAGGAAGACTTAGTAGTCCTAATTTCGCCTCGTTAAACAAACAAACTTAAGTTTATATGTGACGTCATCACGTTTTTGGTTTTTCCAAGAAATTGGAATTTGTCTTAACTTAGGCTTGGAAAACCTGGAAAATTTGGATCTAAAGTACACTTTGTAAAGCGTAAATACCCATTTTTGGGTAATGCCGCCTCCCCAAAAATGGGGAGTTTCGGTGTAAATTACCCCCGGTTGATGGAAATTCGTTAGGCTTCACGATAGCGTTTGTGGCTTATGTTTGAATTTGAAGAAGAGCAAAACCCCGGCTACATTACCGTTTACCGTTACTGTTCACCTCCACCCCACACTGAGGAATATATTCACCTTGGCTACCCCGGAAAGGACATCCCCTCCTTGTATTGTATTGTGTAGCAGCCCGTGCTCGAATTCAATACAAGTCGAGGGGATCCTGAGTTATGGATTCCAGCCAGGTGGGCTTCGTAGAAACGGGGTGTCTCTTTAGTGGCGTCGTTGGTTCTGAAGAAAATTAATTTTAATATTCGTAACTAATACTTAGGATTTTATTTAACGATTACCAAGTAGATCGTCTTGTTATATTTCTATAAGAAGCTGTAATTGAAAAATTTAGTACTTCAGTACAAATATTTTTAAAAAATGCGTTTTTTTGTCATTGAAGTCTAAAAACATTTGGGTTCATTGATTCCCTCCTATTAGTTCGAAGTCCTTTATCACTCACTCCCCGTGGTTCGGAAGTCACGCTAAGTTGTTGGTCCATTCCATTTGTCGCTGGGCTATTAATTAATGACCCAATCTGGGGAACAGTCGGTCCTAGTTGTAACAAGACTACATCTCATCTACCATCAAAACACTCATCACACTCACCATCATTCCAAATTCACCTTGAAACATCCTCTAACAGTGAGCAAAAATCAGTGAGTTGCGCGTCCTTGCATTTAATAAATAGTACATAGTCTAAAATGTTTTTTCGATCAAGATTTCTTTTGAGAAATCATTGTGTTCTTCGGCATTCGGGCACTTTTTGATTGAATTCAGGAACCGGTTGACAAGATAATTAACTATCTGATTCCTAATGAAAAAATTAAGTTGGAAGTTTAAAGTACTTTTTGAACTTCTACCAGAGAGGGAAAATATTCTTGAACAACCGTTCTGTGTCTCCCAGTTCGGAGTGCCCCTTTTCATAAGAGTGAACATAACTTCCTCTCATGGGATCACAGTTTGGTTGTAAAGAAGACAAGTTTCCAGAATTTAAAAGAGTAGTGCCAACGATTTTCAGTTTTTGTCAACGACCTCCACGACTATTTTCTTTCAGATTTCACAACTACGATATTTTGTTATAAGAACTACCAATGTGAAAATTGCATTTACGTGTGAAAGTTGTCAACAACAAAGTGGAAGTTTGACGCTTGTGAAGAATATTGGGCCGCCTGTATTTGTTCTTCAATCTATATGATAATGCCGTGATGAGGAATGCCTAGGGAATATAAATCCTGTAGATGACTAGAGGTGACAGTAGGGCGAGACACTTGATTTAATCACGAGGGGTAAAATCCGTTATCCCCGCACTGCCTGGTATTCGGTCCGTGATTTTGTGTTCGGGAATTCAATTATTTTGGCATTCAAATTCGTTAATCTTTTTACGGGTTGACTAAATCGGGGTTACTTTTTATCGAATTTTCTTGGAAAGTTAGGTATTCATGCCGTCAGCATGGTAGGATCCAGACCCGGGACCACCGATCCTGGCCCCTAGTAGGCCTACACGTTTTGAGCATTTTTTCAAAATTTTATATACGAGTATCATCTCTACAGGTCGCAGCTTTTGTCCGATATCCATAAAATTTGGTACAAATATTCCGTTTGTAAATTTCTCGGTCAAGTTCGTTAGCCAGCAAAATCGGACTACCAGAAGTATAACCCTTTTGGGCCGGGAAGAGGGGAATTTTGTACAAAAAAAGTTTTTAAATTACCTAAAAACCGTAACAACCGTGGTAATAGAACGGCCGAATGCCAAAGCGAGCCTGTGAACGGAGCGCTTAGCTGCGTGTCGGCCTAGTTTAATCTTTTCACGGGTTTACTAGATCGGTGTTCCTTTTTGGGGCAACCCTGTGCTCAAAGAGGAAAATCTTGATGTCGCCAAAGGGCGTTGAGACAACCGTGGAAGAAAACCCAAGAGACGAATAAAATAAGGTTGTATTGTGTTTATATTTTTAAAGTGTTTTTTTCAAAACTAATACCGGTAGTTCATTCTTACATTTTGTTTGAAGTTTTGATGTTGACGATGAGATCACTTCTATGTTTGAAAGATTATTGAAATATTTCCTACTTTTTTGACGATTGCGATGCAAAACTCTTTGTAACAGTTGCAAAAAAATATTTATATTATTAGTATTATTGTGGACTTTTCCCCTGGTTAGAATAGAAGATCACGACGTTTCGGGGTCTGCGTTCCGATCCCATTTTCAGATGAAAAATAAAATTATTAAAAAGAAACACGCACAAAACATAAAAAAATGAGCTAGTCTAAAGTAGGGAACTTCATTTTTTAAAGTAAGGTCTTGTGTAGACCTTCAGCAGCGTAACTAACCATTCCAAAATATGTTTTATTATACGAAAATTCTTTTCTTGCTCAACCACCATCGATAAAAAAATGTACGCAATAATATTTCAAATTTTGACACTTTCGACGTTTAGAACCACGAAGAACCCTCTACCATCGCATTATTTTAATTCACCGCACACCTACCTACCGCTCTCGCTGTGGCATTGCATATGTAGCTACTGAAATTGCACCTCATTGCGAGATACATATCTCTGTGATTGCATGCAATACTACAGCGCAGATGGTCTGCCATAATACGCCGCCTGCAGGTGTCTCTGCAAGACAAGTCAATTATAAACATTCTCCTGTCCGACACTGTGCAAAATGTGCAATGCAATGACCTTGACTTTTTTTATCGGGGGGGGTTCTATGGAATTTTTAAAATGTATAAAGTCTATATGGAAAGCTGGTTTCAGTAAAATCATAATTCCCAATTGAACTTTGGTCAGAAAAGGAAAATCACATATGCACTTTTACTTATTGTTAAATTGTTCGTTATTGTTTCAATTGTAGGTTTTATTTTGCCAAAAACTTATATCATCAGGGACTAATATTATATTGGTTGGATAGGTATCTTTTTCAAAACGTATTGTTTTTAATATTAATTCCAAAACAATTTTCCTGTTTATTTAAACGAATGAATAAAATGACCTGATAAATGGGTGGAACGGAATTGATGAATTGAATGAAAGAATCGATTGGATCATTAGAATGGATTAATAAAATGGATAAAAATAGAATAAAATGGATCATCAGAAGAATGGAATAGATGGATGCGTAGAATATATAAATGGAATGGACCACAAGAGGTACAGACGTTCACTCTTATGAAACTAAAGGCAGGGACAACTACCGAACTAGGAGACACAGAACGGTAGTTCATGAACGTTTGCCTTCCCAGGCAGGAGTTCATTTCGTCAACAGTCTACCAAATTCGTTCAAAAATGCCCTTGAGCCTAAGGCATTCAAAGCTCGTCTTAAAACAATTCTGATTTTTCAAGCCTTTTATGATACAGACGTGTTTATGGCATTCAATTGGGAGACCCTATGATTGGCTGACTGAATAGGGACTAGAGGCTACATTCGAATGTATGGGAGAGAGTGAGTGTAAAACTGTATGTTTGAATGGGATTTAGATGTAAGAATGCAAGGAAAATTTTAGATACTCAAACATTTGACAATTGCGATACATATATTGTAAATGTGAAATATGCAATAAAACATTTATTTATTTATTTTATGGAAGAACGGAATGGATTTATGGAATAGACCAATGTGATGGATCCACATAATGGATTAACGACATGATGGAGTTGGCTGGATGAATAAAATTGACCAACGGAATGGATAAATGAACTGATAAATCGGATTCGGTCACGAATCAAATAAACGATTGATATTGATGAAAATTCCATCTAAAATTCCAAAACGCAAATTTAGGAAATGTGCCCCCACATTAGCGTATCTTCACACTGGACAGAATGAAATGTAAATTAAGCAGGTGTAGCTAGGTCACGTGACCAGACAGACAGACAGCTTGTATCTGTCAGCTGTTTGGAGTTGATGTACATCCACGTGTGGATTGTAAATGGTAATGATACCACGCGGACTGGACATGACAGGTGCAATTGACACAACACACCAAGGTACCTCCTGGGGGACTGTATCAGTTCCTGGATTGACAGGTGACACTGAATACTCGTGTTTGATTATAGGGAATGAAGGTTGTCACAGATGAATTTGAATTTTTAGATTTTCAATAGGTTTAGTATGTATAAATTTTATTATATCCGGTTTCAAGGCCTATATCAATTAATATAGTAAATACGGGGTATTGGGGCTACTGTTTGTTACTTAGGTAAACAGTGAAATGTGACAAACGTCGCGAAATGTACATCGGACTTTTAAATCTCAACAAGTTCTACAGGCACCCAACAGGGGTTACTGGTAATTAGTATGTGTTTTTACTTTGTGTTTTAAGAATTGTCGTGTCATATTTTAAGTGGGTTAATATTGGTATGTGATAGGTTGTATAAAAGGACGAAATGGCATTTTAGGCTAAAACTGTATTTTAAACCTAAATAGCGGCGGAAAATATTTTTCGGTTGAATTTTGGTGTACATATTTGGTACGGTGACATACATTTTTATACTTTCTTAAAAATTGGAATATAAATACAGTTTGTTTCCTGAACGCCAATCTTAGGGGAAACAACTCCTAAAAGGGCATTTGCGGAGTAAATCACTATTTGAGATGCCGACCACTCTCATGAGGGTATTTTAAGGCAAATATGTGGTGAAGGATGAGTGGTAGTAATGAGTAATGAGGTGTAGTCTTGTTACAAACTAAGGCCGACTCTTCCTTAGAATGGGTCATTAATTAATAGCCCAATGACCAATGGAAATACAAGGACCAACGGCTTAACGTGACTTCCGAATGTAGATTATCCCCCTTCCTATACAGGAAGTTCGTTAAGATTCACAGTAGCGCTAGTGCCTACGCGTTGGCTGATATAGGATGCAACATCATTTTTGCAACGATCATTCTTCTTGAATAAGCTGAACACATAGTAATTATGTCCTTAGTCACATGATTGGAAGTAGTGTTGTGAGTCCCGGTCAGATAGCGTAAATCTTCCGCAAAAAATGTAAGTTATTCTATGAAAAGTCAGACGCTACAGAACTTTCGCGTTACCCAAGACAAGGAAATACATGAATAGCACGTAGCAGTGACGCAACGCAGACGAAGGCCGAATCAAAGATTGAGACATAAACAGGCCGGATGATGTGACCAGAAGATGGAAGAGAGGATAGGAGAGGTGGAGCAAGGTCAGTGTCTGAGGGACGACATTCTTGCAGCAACATTCTGCAGAACTGCAAAGTGCAGACTGCAGAGCCTCCTCGGTCGCGAGGTCGGTGAACTCTGCAGCACAACAAACACATGGGAGTGCCTTTGCAGGTTTGACATGGAGGTCTTTCCTATTTTAGTGGAACTCGCTTCGGTAGAGTCCCTACGGGTTCATCCTTGAAATTCCTTTTTCAGGGTTGGGGACTTTAAATTTGAGGAGAGTAAAAAAAATACCAATAACGTTGTTTTGAGGTTCTTATTTCAGTTAACTTTCGTTAAAATAATAAATCAATAAATAGGTCCCTTGATCGGGGAATTGGTCATGAATGACCTAAAAATTTGTAGAACCCTACAAAGTCCCAATCATACAAAAGATCTCCAATAATCTTTTTGGAACTTTTGATTTTTGCTTCATGGAACAATGTAATGTTGTTGACCTATTTACTGCTGGTCCTAATATCAGAACTAAAAAAGTCAAAACAGAAACATGTATCAACAATCATAGATGTTTACTAGGTGCATAACTAATTACGGTAGTAAAGACACTGTTAAGTTCATTTATAACTTCTATCGGCAAAAAACGTGATAAACACGGAAGAAACAAGTCTTGAGATCGCAGGAAAGGTAAAATTTTGAATCACCAACTCGTAGAAATGTAACTTTCTACAACTTAAATAGCAAGAATGTCCCACTTTGGGCGCCAATTTTAAGATTGAACATCCACAGAACTTGAAAGCTAATTTTAAACTTTTTATGAGAATGAGCTCTAATATTGAAATGGTAAAAGAAGAAATTTAAAATAAGATAAACCAATATTGAAGTTTTTAATTCACAAGACATGAACTCTTCAGAAACATGATGATGAAATTGATTTCCCATCCTTGAGGCGTGACGGCTGACATTTGAGACGTCTGCCCAAGCGTTGCCACGCCCTCCTGACTGACTGATTGGCCCCATTGTTCTTCTTCTCCTCTCTTCGTTCGCTAATTGAATTGCTTCTCCATGACCAACTAACTAATGGAATCAAGCCGAGCTCCAGATTTCCACCACTAATTGGGCAAAGGTCAAAGTTTGTTTTGTGTTATCGTCATATACCAGGCCGACACGCAGCTAAGCGCTAAAGCGCCGCTGGCATGAGTGAATGGAATTTCCTTTTCAATTGATCGCTCCACTCACAGCCTCGCTTCGGCCTTAGGTTTTTGTGTTCTATTACGACGGATGTTACGGCGAAAAATCACTTTTTTAACCGCCATTTTGAAACGACTTGATGGATTTTCTAGATTTTGGTATATTGATGTATAAAAATAAATATTTATATAAATTTCATTAAAATTGGACCAAAATAGAATTGCACCAAATTTAATGAAAATTGGAAACAAAATGCGATTTGTAAAGTTGATACACATATAAACATATGTATCTAAAGTTTGAAAAAAATTCTTAAAACGTGTTCTGGGGGTCAGGATTGGTGCTCATGGTCTCGGGCCTGGTTCCGACCATGCTGATAGCTTGAATATCTTTTTTCTAAAGGAAATTCGATAATAATTCTTCGTTTGAAGTTTGTCGTTGACGATGGTACAATCTCTGAGGTTGAAATATTATTAAGGACTTTTTCATACTTTCTTAGTGAACAAGAGGTACACGACGTTTCTGGATCTGGAATCTGATCCCGTCTTCAAGTGAAAAGTAGCTTAAAACAACACAAAACCCGAGGTAACAAGCTAGCCTGCAAGGCAGCAAGGAGTCATGATTTTGGGTTTCCAGAAAAAAAACAAAACCCTTTTGGTGTTGGGCGACTGGTTTGCTTTCGCTGATTACTTTTAGGCTAGATTTTTCCTAATGTTTTAGGTTACCTTTCACTTGAAGACGGAATAAAATTCCAAATCCTGAAACTTCACGATCTTCTCGTTCACTAAAAATACGATGGACAACCTCCGTAATACCAATAATTGATTAACTTGAATAGTCCTAACAGGTTTGATTCGTTCTATGTCTGGGCCTTCTGACAGACCTTGTTCTCTAGACAGAAGACTCGCCTTGGATGTGTTTGCTGTCGGCATTTAACAGAATTGACAATGGAAAAGACCTCGACTATTCTCTCACTGGGTGAAGTTGCACAATCATCAGTAATAAGTAGATTCAAATCGACAATTTCAGTTGTGGTTGAAGATTTTTGTGATCGCGGCACATGAAATGAGATCGAGTACGTGTTAAAAACAATTGTCCTCGTTAACTTTTGACGCTCGCGTAAAAGTTTCCCCGCCCACATTCAGATTTCCACCAAACTTTGTTTTAACCAGAGATTAATGGATTTTATTCGCTCATTTGTCAATTTTAAAACTCACGACGAAAAGGATGTTTGTCACCAGCGTCCTTACCATAGCTTCGCACCAAATCAGCCCGGTTTCGATTCCCGGGCGCAGTGAAAATATTTCACGACGGCCACTCCCCGTGGTTTGGAAGTCACGTTAAGCCGTTGGTACATTCCATTGGTCGTTGGGCTATCAATTAATGATTCAATCTGGGGAACAGTCGGCCCTAGTTTGTAACACGACTACACTTCATCGTTTATCACTCTCACCATCATTCCATATTCACCTTAAAATTCCCTTTAACAGTGGTCGGTGTCTAAAAAAATTATAAAAAAGTAAAAGTATTTGTTCAATTCGACCACGTGTTTGTCACACAACCTCTCTACATCCCAGTGACCTTTACAAGTGATTCAGAGTTCTAGTGAATTGAATTGTGTTGATTTTCAATTACGATTTCCTCATGAATCATTGGGATGGTTACTTGGATTCGCCCGCGTTGCTCACTCTGCTATTGTTTAGTTTTAGCAAAGTTCAGAAATAAATGCATGTATCTGTGCCGTGTATGAACGATGCTACAGGGTGGGTTTTCAAAACGCAACCCAATTTCTAAACTATAATAAGTAATTCTTTACGAGCAATACAGGGTGTCCTATAAGTAAAGTGCCAGACTCTAGGAAAAGGTTATATGGGTCAAAATAAAGAGAAAATTAAGAATACAAATTTTTCCGAAAACGCTTAGTTAACCAGATATTTATTTCATTTACATGCTGTAAAACAGATTAAATCCAATCAAATTACAGCAGTACATACATTGTATATTACATATTGTAGTGGAGATAACCTATGTCCAAAATGTAACAGTATTTAATGCATTGAACCATCATGTATTTCTTCGTGTCAAGAGGCGTTTGAGTTCAAGTTTAGAGGTGTTTGTAGGCTATTTGCTTTTGTTGCTTAAAGTTCTTAAATACTTTTAGCGGGATTTTTTAAACCACCCCTATCATCCCAACCCTAACATTTTCCAACTTTTCTCATTATGTACAGTCAGCCTTCTGTTATGATTTCGGTTCCTAGCAGAACCTGTTTATTTACAACTTTTAACTAGTCTTTGAATGCAAGATTGTTTTAGAATGCTCGCAAAATTGCAAAACCTTACTTGACACAACAAAAGGATATCTTGCTCGTAAGTGTTTTCAACAATAAACCGTCTTTGATCTTGGCTAAAAGCCGAGATTGCGTTTATTTTACAATAACATTGAATCACGAAATCAAAACCACAACATTACTATAACTAGACAGGCCAGTTAATATGTATTAAAACGAAAACACTAGTTATACAAACTTATGAGCATACATTTCTTTTAAAGAGTGGCTTAATAGTTCGAAAATTGGGTTGGGTTAAAAATAACCGTATAAATTAATGAGGATATAGATCAAATTCTCCAATGAAAATTTATTTTGGGTATAATACACTGAAATAAATCTGTGTGTTACATCCTCGATTCAATTAATATTTAACTAACTCTGAGCCCATTTAGCTCGCCAGTTAACCAACTAGTTACGCCGACCGCATTCACTGGCTGATGAGGTATTAATTAACTCCTCATACGGGACACCCTGTATACACATTAGCGGACTGGACTGTGTGTACGGAAATATACTGGACCTACGTCATGGAGTCTCCTGGACCGCTTGGCTGCCGTCCAGGCCCTGCGTTCGCGAACCTGTGGAGTTCCACTGCTGTCCATCGGTAGTAAGAGCACAGACAATAGTAACGCTCTACAGACGTCAAAGGAAGGAATCCATCACAGGCTGCTCAATAGTGCGTGTCCCGTCCACTTTGAGACACGACCACTCTTAGAGGGTATTTTATGGTGAATATGGGATGATGGTGAGTGTGTGAGTGTTTTGATGGATGATGAGATGTAGTTTTGTTACAAACTAGGACCGGCTGTTACCCAGATTGGTTAATTAGTTAATAGCTCAACGACCAATGGAAGGGACAAACAGCTTAACGTGACTTCCGAGCCACTGGGATTGGCGTCGGCCTGCCCCCTCACAATATAGGGATGACTGCAAGTTGAGAATTTTGGGGATTCAACGATTTGCAAGCTAGGGAATCCTAACTTTTGAGTAAAAAAGGTAAAGTTTGTCTGGTTTAACGAGGCGAAGTTAGGACTACAAAGTCCTCACAACCTCGGCCCTTACCTAGCGTCACCGTATAGTCATATTACAAATTGTAAGTGGTGACTGCGGGCGGGGATCGAACCCTAAATATTAAAAAACGAAATAAAATCGACATGAAATCCTTAAAGTTTTATAAAAAATACCTTAGTTAGCGCCTGAGCACAAATTTGTAGTTGATCTATGGTCAAGTTTTAAGTTTTGCCGGTTACTTCCCCCCTCCGCCTCCGATAGCGTTCGACACTATCTGAAATCGACAATATGAAATCGACTCTGCTTGTAGTCTGGAAAATTAGTTTTCAATTTGGTAAATTCGTCCCCCCAAAGTATGTCGGCCTCGGTGCATATTTGTGTGTATGGAAGAACGCGCCGCGCCGTGCGGAATTATTCACGTCGCTTAGCTTCCGTAAACCTTACCTTGTCTCGTGTCATAGCCGTTTCGTTCTTCCGCCTCTTTGTTCCGTGTATCTGCTGCAGAACTTTACCTGAATCTTGCATTCGTACGTTAAGAGGATTGATCACCCTAGACAAACCATGTCCTCGTAGTCTCCCCACTAAAGACGCTATTAAAGCACGGTGAGTCAAATTTAAACATGGAGGCGCTGTGGGAAAAAGGACATCTGGGGAAATACATTTTACAATTTTAGCAGTTTTTGTAGTTAATTGGATGTAATCCATTAAAAATATTACTATTTACTTAAACATCACGGGTTTGTGATTTCTCCTAAGACGTTCTGGACTTTGAAGAACACTAATAGTTTATATTCTACGGAATGTCGGGAACAGCATCTTTTTGGAATTTCAAAATAATTAAGAAAAAACCAAATAATCCAATAAAATTCTTATTTTTGGTGAAACATTTCAAGAACAACGTTTCTATCCGCAGACGGTTGGGGTTTGTTCTGAAGATAAAAACGTTGTTCCGGAAAGGTCTCAACAAAAATTTAAATTTGTAATGGATTATTTGATGTACATCTTTGTTATTTGTCTACGGAATGTGTCTTTAGTCACAGGGTTCTCGCCTGAGACACAGATAATATAGCGTCTACAGAGATCCAATGGGATAGGGAAAGTGTTTTGCAGTTGAGTCGTAAAATCCATCACCAAGTGCTATTGCTATATCGTGCTATAGAGTGTTTTACGATGACGGAGTGTGAACTTTGTACTGCGCTCGGTGATTGAACCAGCAGTTCCTGTGTAACGAAGACACGGACGTCTGTATTGAGTTTGTATTGTCTGTGCCTGCAGGCCCCGAGGCCTGGGCGTGCCCGCGCCAGCCACAACATCAAGTCTTGTGGTTGTTTTGTTGGTTTCTGTAGCCAAAACAAACCACACGGCTGCTCACTCTGATAAATACACATCGATGGGGGCTGGAAACAACATAAAAAATTATTCAAAAATGTAGTTAAAATGAATGAAAATTTTTTAATTTGAGAGACCTTAGGGTTTTAACAACCCAGGCACACTCATAGTGGAACCTTTTTGTAATCATATTAACATCTAGTAACTAAGGTATTTTTAACTCAGGCTTTCAGGGTCGTTGTCACAACTATAATCTAGTTCTTCCGGTTCACACCGCGTTCAAACTTCATAATTAGGTTGAGATATTTCGGCCTCGCTGTGGAGTACCATCTTCAGTCACTGATTGGCTGAAACTAGTCCGTGAAAATCGAAACAACCAATATCTGGTGACGAAAGCCCTATTGTAAAAATTAGGGCATTTGGTATTTATTTTGACCCGTAGAATAGTTTTGCCGTTTGTAAATGCTGTATTAGATTCTGTAAACGGTAGAGAAAATGTTTGCGGAAAGGCTGGTTGTTTACCGCGTACTCGATAGGTTCAAGGGAAAGCGACCTTGCTTAGTGGAAGTTCATTTGTTGTCTCTAGAGTAAAGCAATTAACCCGAGTGTTTGTCAACAGAGTGTCTTCGGCAATGCTGCATGAACTTGCACTTTCTCCTCGCCAGACATGTCCGGGTGCTTCGGAAATCACGTTAATTGCGCTTACTTTCTGCAGGAAGCGTGTTCTAGGGATCTGTTTCTTGGAGAAAACCGTCATGATGTAGGTCTATGTTTATGTTGGTTTCTTTGATCCAAAAGGGTACCGTACTGCATTGGACTTTGAGATCTATATTGTTGTTGTTTACTTGAACTGAGCAAAGTCAACGCAAAAACTCCAAAGCACTACAGAGGAGTGGTTGTCCATCCCCGGTGATGAGGATAGATATTTCTTTCACCGGCGTAGGGAATTTCATCTACGAAGATGCCATCCTCCTGACCTATGGGTTCCTGCATCGCATCATGACATGAAGGCTCTTCATGTATTGGTTTAGAAGAGATTCTTCGCGACGGAATTCTTTGAGATCCGGCTTGCTGTTGATAAGGTTTTTCAAAGTAAAGAATTCCATCATCCAAATTTAAGAATTTATCAGTGGAACATCCAATAGGCAAACGTTTCATTAGACGCCTCACAAATAAGCTCTAGTTGTATGTCCCAGTGAAGGTCTTCTAAAGAAGGTTTGAGTTGTAGGTGATGAATGCGAATGACTGAAGGTTCGTGAAGGTGATGGATGCCAGGCAGGCTGTATGTAGAGGTTCCTGGAAGTGCTGGCGGCTGCTTGGGATTCTGCAGGCGAGGTCGCAGTCCAGCACATCACCTCGTACCTAGAAACCAATCACCAGAGTCAGTAACCTCCTGCACCAAACTATCTTTCTTTCAAACTTGAAGATAGAGTAGAAGAAATATTTCAGCCTCGCTGTGGAGTACCATCTTCAGTCACTGATTGGCTGAAACTGGTGAATCAATGACTGAAGATGGTATACACTTGAGGCATGAAATATCAAACTAATTATGAAGTCTGGATAAGAGTTATGTTTAGTCTAGAAGAACATGCCGGACGGTCTAAGAATCGTATCGTGATCTTGAAGGAGAAAGACCCTTCTTCTGGGGAATTTGCTTGGTTTATATAACTTTAGCATCTTGTTATTTTTGGTGAAAACCTTCTCAGAGTTCACTGGAAGTGAAATACGTCTGGTGGTGAAATTACGGCTATGTCCTCTCGTCTGTTTAACCACTCTTGTCTTCTATCAAAGGAAAGTCCATCTATGTTCATAGGAGATTTCGTTCTAAGCTTTACACATTGTGTATGGTGGATCCTGTAGAACTTTACCCAAGTGACTTATAGAGTCTACTGTGAAGACCGTGAGAAGAACACTCATAATTTCGATGCAGTTTATTTTGACCTCATTACCTCACGAATCAGAAATAAACTCAGTGATGGGTGTTCACTTTACACAGGAAGGAAGCGAATCCGAGTGATTTGTGTGAAGGTTTGGCACGGTCTACATGATGTCTCGACGGCTTCCGTGTCTAGTACATTACTCACTCTACTGCTCGAGTCTGTGCAGTGTGCAGCCAAGTACTCGTCAATTGAAGGTCCGTGTCTGGTCCGGAAGCGGTGAGTGGGAGGAGCGCCACTTCCGGCGCCGGAGGTCAAGGTCACGTGACCAGCGGTGACGTCATGTTGGTGGAGATGACCTCATCATCAGTGACAACAGTGGGTCGCGATTAGCATTTGATGTCGGCTGTAAAGAGTGTAGGCCCCAGAATGGATCCTTGGGGGACTCCGCTCTCGCTGTTAACTTTCTAGTTGGGTTGTATACTTCGCTTGAAACGCAAATTGAAGATGAATTTGAGTGTTTTCTGTTTTGTAAAGGGGACGCCTTGTAATGTTATGCACGTAAGGATGTATGAATGTGGAGAGATTCAAGTCAATGTTCATATTCAAATTCAGAAGAAATGTGTGGACTTTGATCTTATTTTAAATCGATTATTTTGGATAATTTGAGCACTTACACAGAGAGAAGACAGTTTCTTCTCCGTTCTCTCTAGCTTCTTATTACGAGGAAACGCATACAAGTCTTTAACTAATCCCATATTTCTGTATTTATTAAAATGATGTCAGAGAATAGTTCATTAGGTACCTCTTTCGTTTCAATCAAGTAAATTGCTCCAGAATTAACCCTGTAATGGACAAAACTGCATGTCTTGAAGTTAAAGTCGCATGTCAGTAAAAATTAAACTGCTCTGAACTCCATTACCGCCGATTTCCAGCCAGGTCGATGTTCATCCATCATTCATCGTCTTCCTCCTTCTCACAATGTGCAGTGCACCTTTCCACTCTATTTAGTAGACTGTAGAACATTTAGAAATTTTCAGTCCAGAATAAAGGTAAAGTAAAATGTCTTGTTGAACGAGTTAGGCGAAGTTAGGACTTAAGCTAAGTCCTTTCTACCACACAAACTCGATAATTACCTAACGTTACCCAGCAAATTGTTGGTGGTGACTGCGGGGATCGAACCCGCGCCGAGTGGTGAGCTCCGGAGCCGCGCGCGATACCAACCCGCCACGGGTCTGCTAATCATAACATTCATTAGAAATAGGAATCATTCTCCATTTTTGTTACACAGTCTACAACCTCTTTCTTTAAGAAAATATGTTTTAAATTTCAAAATTGTTCGCAAACTTATGAATATGCCAACCATGTCTTAGTGTCGAAATTGTAATTAGGCTTAATTACTTACGAGAATATTGATAGTTTGTTGTATGACTGAAACAAGGTAGAAACCGCGAGCCAATTAGAGTTTTGTGTTCGGTGATGGGGTGGTTTGTGGGAGGGGGTGAGAAGGGGAGGACCCTTTTACCCTTTACAGCGGTTAAGAGACCTGACCTGGAAATGAGGCCTTTCATTAAAAATAACCAGCCTTAGTGCTCTCAGGGCTAATCATAGCGAGACAGTTGTCGAGGGTAGTTTGAGTGCACTATACACGGTTGTTGTTAGGTTAAGGGTCCGCCTCAGTGGTCAACGCGGAGAAAGGCTAAATTCGTCCGCTCAAGGAACACACGATAACGCCCGCGCAACAACGGGCTAAACAACGGGCCTTCTTTCAACTGATGCGGTCTAACTGTCAAACCAAGCGCTTGCATGGGTTTACGCCAGACCGTTTTTACGTTTAAAAATAATATTTACATTAATAAACCTGATTAGTTTGGAAACTAGAGGAGCTTTCTGACACGTGTATAGCGTCCGATCTATCATAAGTCGTTTAAATGTTTCACAGATAAAGTTTGAAATTGTCTAAGTTTTAGTGTTTCTTTATTCCATTTTGTACGCATAAAAAGCAACATTTCGGAAAAAACGCTATACGCGTGTCAGAAAACATCTCGAGTTTCCAAATATATCATGTTTATCAATGTAAAAGTTATTTTGAAGGTGAAAAACGGGCCGCCGTAAAGCATTGCATCAAAGCGTTGCCGCGGGTGTGGCCATTGCACAGACTAGAGAAAATATAGAGTCCGTTAGTCTATGGCCATAGATAGACTGGGACTCGTGGCGTGGTCCTGTAATCCAGCTTCATGGAGGTCAGGTTTTGAGGATGATATAGGTCTAAAGCGGCTCAGATAGTCTCAGTGATCATCTGATTATACCCGCATCAACTTCACCATCGTTTAGACATATCAGACCATCACCTGCGTGGTTCGGAAGTCACTTTAAGCCGTTGGTCCTTGTATTTCCATTGGTCATTGGGCTACTAATTAATGATCCATTCTAAGGAAGAGTCGGCCTTAGTTTGTATCAAGACTACACCTCAGGAGAGTGGTCGGCATCTCAATTAGTGATATAGTGTACGTAAACAAAATTCTCTGCTGACAATAAAACTCTTTACAGACGTCCATTTTTCGTAAATATAGGACTAGTTCAATCGCTGTATCCATCACCGAGCGCTGTTGCCATATCGTGCACACTCCCACCGCTCTGCACTGGCAACCGCGCTCGGTGATGGATTTGACAACTCAAAACACTTTCCCTATGCCATCTGATCTCTGTAGAAGCTCTATTATCTGTACCTCGACTCTCTGGCAGCATACTTGACTACAAGGTAGCGGGTTTATGGTCTATACTCTACATACAGCAGTGTAGTAGAGAGGTGGATTTTATGAGGTAAACGTCGCGAATCTGCCGAGGAATCCAGGCCAAGGTTCGCAATGAATATTGTGAATAAGCAGTTTTATGTTGCAGTTAAAGTTATTTTTGGATTCAGTGCCAACATGTGATCTTATTGTACGGTATTTCATTCGCGGTGTCTCGGAAAATATTTATAATGTTCTTAAACTACTTTAAATAAAATACCCTCACTCGGCCTGCGGCCTCGTATTTTAGGGCGTTCGCAACTGTTTTGCCGCTATGATGCAAAATATCGGCTATGTACATGGGCAGATTTTCAGACGCATCTTTTGGCCGTTAACTTGTCAGAGCTTTAAAAAAAGAATGTTTTCAGATTTTCAGGTTTCACACCAAGAGCTTCAAAAAGAGTATGTAGTTGAGGTCACCATTCCTAACACTTGTTTTTTCACAAGCCTTCTTTGCGTTTACGAGAACATATAATAACCACTCTCCCTATCATATAAACTCGCATTTGTACGTTTCGGTTCATAAACGGCGTCGGAAGCAATGGACTACGAAACCATGTTTAGCCACTTTTTGATTTAGCGGAGCAAAGTTGGAATATCGCTACTACCATTTCTCTTTGATACTTAACTTTACTTTGATACTTTGATTTGAGACACCGACCACTCCTAGAGGGTATTTTAAGTTGATTATGGGATGAAGGGTGAGTGGGTTCAGTTCTTTGATGGATGATGAGGTGCAGTCTTGTTACAAACAGGGGCCGACTGTTCCCCAGATTGGGTGACTGGCAAGGTCGGTGGCACGTGACTCTTCAAAGAACTGAACCAGATAAGACAACCCTACTAGAGCCGATGTTTTTGAAACAGAAGATAAACTTGGATTTCCACTTACCCCTCGTCCACCGGAGAGAAATAAACAATACTCCGTTCTTGTTTGGTTAACAATGGGTTCTTGTTTGGTTGTCTAATCTCTTAAAGTAAAATTTGATTCTTTCGTCGATGTACTGCAATGCCCCTAATGGAAAGAGTGCGAGAGGTACCGGTAACAGCAAGAACTGTAACCGTTTACACGGTCAAGCGGCGCAACGGTGCCTTCCCTCGTCTTCTGGCAAAACAGAGGAGAAGAACCGAGCGAAGAGGACGTGGGAGTCGCGAGGAAATCGGGAAGATGTCGAGCACGGATTTGACAAGCTGAAGCTAAAAACAAGTTCAAGCCGTTACAAAAGAAATTTAAAAGAGGAAACATAAACACTTAAATCACTAAATCACTACTTGAGATGCCGACCACTCTCATGAGGGTATTTTAAGGCAAATATGTGGTAAAGGATGAGTGTGATGAGTGGTAGGAATGAGTTATGAGGTGTAGTCTTGTTACAAACTAAGGCCGACTCTTCCTTAGAATGGGTCATTAATTAATAGCCCAATGACCAATGGAAATACAAGGGCTTAACGTGACTTCCGAACCACGCAGGTGATGGTCTGATATGTCTAAACGATGGTGGGAGTTGATGCGGGTACCATCAGATGATCACTGAGACTATCTGAGCCGCTTTAGACCTATATCATCCTCAAAACCTGACCTCCATGAAGCTGGATTACAGGACCACGCCACGAGTCCCAGTCAAACATTTATCAACTCACTTTAGTTTTGTAACGAGAGCTGATAAATGTTTGTTAAATTTGGATTTTCGGCAGGTTTCTTCGAATTCATTTTGGAGTATATAATAAAAATTAGTTTGATAGAGTTGTAAATTTTGTTGTACAATACAGTTTCTAATCAATTTTTTTTGGTAAGTGAAAATATATTTGCAGTAAAAGACTGTAAATCGAACACCGAACGCCTTGTAACGCTTGTGGTGATATAGAACGAAACGCTGAGGCTGTGAGAGGAGCGAAGTATGCAAAGGCGATTCTCTTCATTCACGCCAGCGGTGCTGCGTGTCGGCTTGGTTTGACATAAATTCAACATAACTCTTATATTTAAATGCAGGAGGCTAGTGGATTTGGATAGCCGTGGCCGCGCTCTGTGATCTGGGCTCCAGTGATGAAATCCTAGATAATCGCGCCAGCGTAGATTGTAGGTGCGTGAGGTTCTATTGTTGCTCGAGCTGTGAAATTAGGGGGAAATTCGGGTATATTAAGTGTAGGGTTATATTCACTGGGAAATGCTGTTTTGAGGCTACGTGACTGAAAATAATTAAATTAAATTCAAAATATATGATTCTGAGGTACGTTTTCTTGTAATCGAAGTTAACTTATGTGAAATAACTTGCATTAATCCAGTTGTTTTTAAATAAAAGTTAACTGATGTTGTTAAAGAGTATTTCATAAAATCAATATTTGTTTGTCTTGTCGTCATAGTCAATTTACCTTTATCTAAACCAATACAGAGACTTGAGTTCCTTTTTTCAGTGATTTTTTAACGACCATCGGATCCTAGGAACCTAGGTCCATCCAAAGATTTTGTTATGGTAGGTAGATTGCGCATTTATACTACATGGCTTGGGCAGAAAAATCAACATAGTTCGGCAGCCCAAGCACAGATAGCGCTGCCGTATCTCACCGTCTTTTTCCTCTTCGGCTCGACATTCTCGAGTTTGTCCGATGTCGATGACTTAAATGTGACCAAATCGTGCGATTTTCGAGAACGAACAAA
Organism: Matsumurasca onukii; assembly: GCA_018831715.1. Taxonomy (NCBI): domain Eukaryota; kingdom Metazoa; phylum Arthropoda; class Insecta; order Hemiptera; family Cicadellidae; genus Matsumurasca; species Matsumurasca onukii. The sequence goes on from CM032060.1 coordinate 3,816,819, forward strand.
CTTGCGCGTGCGTCAGTGGCTCTACTAGAGACTCTTTCCTCGCTACGCTATCTGTGGTTGTGCTGCCGAACTATGTTGATTTTTCCTCAGCCACGTCGATTGAGCGACGCCAAGCATGGAATCCTGGCATCTATGCGCAATCTACCTACCGTAACATTACTTCAATTTAAAAATTCAGTGGCCGGAACCACAATGACACTGGCTAGAATCGCCGCGATGATAGTTCTTGAAGAATTTTCCGTCAAACTTACCTAAATACTCAGAAATAAAACAGAAGTATCCTCATAATTGTATTCTATTTTCGTTTTATAACCTTCGAATTGCAATATCACCCCTATAACTGACTCGAAATGACATGAAAACGCTTGGTCTCTTCTAAACACGTCTCATGACTTGGGTTGATTTCGACGTGCAAGTTTACAAAGATGGCTGCGAAGATTACATGCTTGTGATGCGTGACTGGAGCGATTATACCCTGACTGACTGACTGGACTTGGACAGAATGCATACTTATATCATCTCAGTCTCAGTTCGTGTGAGAGGCCACGCCTTCGTCATCACAATCTTCTCCTTCCGGTTCTGATTTCATCAAAGACCCGCCTTCGCGGGAATTCAATCCTTTACCAATATATTCAGCTCTTTACCTTTAGGTCTTAGACTCTCAATTAGATCTGGAATTTTATCTCGAGTTAGAGGCAAAGGAAAGTTCTGATGATTTGCTTTTTTTGGTAGGACGCTAAAGACGTTGGCATTTGGATCGGTTGATATCGTCGATGGCAAGTCATTGATACAACGCTCTTTATAAATAACGATAGAGTTTTAGTATAGTATAATATCTGCTATGACAAATAAAGAATAATTTAACTTACGTTGTGATACTTTCAAAATATTTTAACCTCTGTTGTGATACTTTCAAAATAATTTTGACTACTGGTGTGATATTTTCAATATAATTTAACATCAGCCATGACTCTTTCATTATGTTTAAATCTCTGCTTTAAGATCTTAAGAATAATTCAACCTCTGCAATGACGCATTCATAATATTTAAACTCGTGCTCGGAGACTTTCAGAATAATTTAACTTTTGCTATGACACTTTTAGATTAATTTAACCTCTGCTAGGAGACCTTCAGAATAATTTAACCTCTTTAATGACACATTCATAATATTTAAACTCGTGCTAGGAGACTTTCAGAATAATTTAACTTTTGCTATGACACTTTTAGATTAATTTAACCTCTGCTAGGAGACCTTCAAAATAATTTTACCTCAGCTATGACGCTTTAAGAATAATTGAACCTGTACTATGACCTATTTCATAATATTTTCACTTCTGATTCGTCACTTTGAGAACAATTTATTATACGTCTAAGGTTAGTTGAGATATAAAGGTATCCCTAATGTATAATCAAACTTGTCTCACTATAGTACAAAACCAGTATCGAACATTTGTCCACGGAACAAAATCAACTTGATTCTTTCCACCCAGAAAGAGCAAAGTTGATTCTAGCTATTATGTTTGTTTCAACAGCAGAAAGGTTCCGTCTTCACCAGCAGCAGGAATACAACCGAGTGTTCACGGAGGAAGTACAGTAGTGCCTTGTGTGATACTATGAGAGTGGGAGTGATTGTGACAGTGCCAAAGTGAAATGTTAGACGAGCCCAAGGGCAAGGGACAGAAGAGCAAGCACGGCTGGTTCAGCACGACCAAGAGCTCGGCCAGCAGTCTGTTCAGCAGCAACCAGGTCAGCAACTACGGCAGCAACCATGGCTGGTTCTCCTCGCTCAAGAGACCTCTGCGCAGGAAGAACAGCCAGCTGCCCCCGGCGCCGCCCCGGCTGTCCAAGTCCGCCTGGGACATCGCTCACTCGGTAAGTTGGCGAGCTTCTGGAGACTCGCTGGACTGTCAAGTCTGGAGGGGCTGGAAGGGGTGTACGGGTGATAGATCAGGGTGTCAAATTTAGGTGGACTGCTAAATATTGGAAAATATGCCAACTAAATGTGTGTGGCACCAAAGATAATGTTGTGGTTAGATTGGGCATGGATGCCAAAGGTGGAAAATCAACATAGTTCGGCAGCCCAAGCACAGATAGCGCTGCCGTATTTCTCCCCTCGGCTTCACATGTTCCAGTTTGTCCGAATGTGACCAAATCGTGTGATTTTCAAAAACGAACGAACTTGCGCTTGCGTCAGTTGGTCTTCTTGAAACTCTTAAAATAATTCCCTCGCAGGGCTATCCGTGTTTGGCTGGCGAATTATTTTTCCTACTACTACTATTTTGATTTTTCCGGCTCAGCCAGGAGGCATCTATGCGCAATCTACCTACCGTAACATAATCTTTGGTGGTACTGATTGCAGTGTGTTTGGACCTGTCAAATCTGGGTTGATCAACTCCAGGTCTGCTAATTTCTATAAAATGTACAGACAAAAAAATCCGTACGTTTTATATACATTTTTGTTAGATTAGTATCCCAGTTGTTCTCAGGTGAAATAAGTTATGTTGGTATAATGATTCAGCGTTGAATCAGTTACTGCTACATAGTGAGTACGGGCCGACTGTAGCGTGTGTTGTGACGGTGTAGGTCGTTCACTGACCTTGCCCCCCTGCCTGCTCCCACCACCACACACAATATTTACACAGTACAGTAGCTGAACTGCGTACCCACTGCTGGTGTCTGTATGAAATGAAATGTCTGTATGTCGCGCAATTGTAACGTATTTGCGCTGTGTTGATCTTGTTTGTTTGTCATGATGTTTGTTTGCACACTGCCGACGTAGTTAGTGAATTGATAAGGCGGAGAAAGAATAACTGCTTTTATTTAAGAGTGTACAGTACCTGCCAACCATTTTTTTGTCCCTTAAAAATAATCATTTTTAAGACACTTTGTACTTACAATTTTCCTCGTTTTTTTTAAGTTTTATAATATCGATGACAATGTACTACAGTGACTTCGCTGGGAACTTAAAAAAATTCTACTAGTTTCATAGTGAAAACAAGAAATTCAAATACAAAAACCTTTAAACTTTGGATTTATGTCCCGGTTTTAGTAAGAAAATGGAAATTCAGTTCAGCAAAGCCACAAAACATTAAATACACTTTGAAACAAAGTTTAATTTGTAAAATTCCGATGAAAACTGAAGGCGTAAGGGACAGTCTAACTGAAAGTGCCTTAGAAAAAACTTAGAAAATCGCAAAACTCGTGGCGTGGTCCTGTAATCCAGCTTCATGGAGGTCAGGTTTTGAGGATGATATAGGTCTAAAGCGGCTCAGATAGTCTCAGTGATCATCTGATGATACCCGCATCAACTTTCACCAACGTTTAGACATATCAGACCATAACCTGCGTGGTTCGGAAGTCACGTTAAGCCGTTGGTTCTTGTATTTCCATTGGTCATTGGGCTATTAATTAATGACCCATTCTAAGGAAGAGTCGGCCTTAGTTTGTAACAAGACTACACCTCATAACTCATTACTACCACTCATCCTTCACCACATATTTGCCTTAAAATACCCTCATGAGAGTGGTCGGCATCTCAAATAGTGATTTAGTGCCTAGCAGTTTCTACTGCTCACAATGTCTACAAAAAGTATAACCACTGTGCAGCCCCATTTGCTGTAGAAGATACCTGAAGTGACGATGTCTAGTTAAATATGATATTAAAAATTTGATCTCAGTGCGTTTTAATTTTAAGGAGCAACTGGATAGCTCCCTGCTAGGTCCTTTATAGGTTAGCTGTTGAACTTCCTGCAAGGCTAGTCCATCTTTGACAATTTGCCTCATAGGTGTTATCCCCTAAGGACCTTAAACCAAATCTGGGCTTATACCAACTTCCGGTTCAGGCCCATTAAAGGGATGTGTCCTCTTGCGAGAAGGTCTGCCTTCTCGTTACCCAAGTCACTAGGTGGTCTGGGATCCATTCTAGATGAACATGGTTTAATCTAGAAAGGGCTTGAACACTCTTCCAGACCAGCTTAGAGGCGAAATGACATTCGTCCAGAGCCCTAAGGGCTGCCTGGCTATCGGACAAGATGACTATACGTCTATTCCCAGTACTTGACGTAAGTTCTTCTAGAGTACGTTCAAGTACTGCAATTGACGACAGTAACACAGGGTCAGTGCCAGTACAGAGTCAGTGCCAGTACAGTGTAAGTGCCAGTACAGAGTCAGTGCCAGTACAGTGTAAGTGCCAGTACAGTGTAAGTGCCAGTACAGTGTAAGTGCCAGTACAGAGTAAGTGCCAGTACAGTGTAAGTGCTGCACATATCAGTGCCAGTACAGTAAGTGCCAGTACAGAGTCAGTGCCAGTACAGAGTCAGTGCCAGTACAGTGTAAGTGCCAGTACAGAGTAAGTGCCAGTACAGTGTAAGTGCCAGTACAGAGTCAGTGCCAGTACAGTGGCGCCAGCACAGAGTCGTGCCAGTACAACAGTGGTACAGAGTCAGTGCCAGCACAGCCAGTACAGAGTCAGTGCCAGTACAGAGTCAGTGCCAGTACAGTGTAAGTGCCAGTACAGAGTGCCAGCAGAGTAGTGCCAGTACAGTCGTGGTCGTGTTGATAAGACACGTTTCTCTCTAGCTCTTAATACTTGCCTTAGCTCTTTGCTTCAAATCACTTTTCAAACTTTGAACATCTTGGAGTTTCAAATCACAAAGTGCGTTATTGAACAAGTCTTGAAGGCCAATTTGGAAATTTTATTTAGAAAACAAGCTTTAGCAAGGTATTTTAAATTTATCAGGTATTTGTATTGGCATAAAACGTCTACTATTATATAAATGTGCTAATTTTGGTCCTGCTTGAAGTAATGCAAATTTTTTAGTAGGGAAGTTAGTACCAAAAGGTCCTTCCTTAGATTGATCTCATTAGATAAATACAAGGCAATATTAACTATAGAAACTAAAAATTAATTGCAATTGACATGCTGTTTCTCAATTAATAGGAAATTCTTCAGCCGCTATAAATATTTTTCGTGTTTATAATTTTGTGTGTGTTTTGTACTAATGTAACTTTTTCTTTCCAGGTAAGATTACTTCTTTCATTGCAGTAACGTGAGTAAATACAAATCAATGCCAAAAATAATGTTTTTCTATAATGTTTAGTGTGAAATATTTGTTCAAAACGAGAAATGAAACATAAAGAATGACATATATTACTTTGAAACTGTTAGATCCAATGAAGGACCAAAAACATTCAGATTTCAATTTAATTAAGAAATAGAGGAATACACTGACAGACATTCAGTCATTATGAAGTTTTACTTATTATTTATACCTCGCCACTTAGGCGATTTGGGTCAAACTTTATATTTTACATTTGTATCTAAGTAAGACCATTTTTGGAAAAATTACCCGCATGATCAACTTACTACTTTAAAATGGTGGGTATCTCACGGTATTTCAGGGCATTTATGGAGTTATACCCCTACAAAATAAACCTAAAATATGACACAATACCATTAAATAGCCACCATTTTAAAACGATAAGTTAGATCCTGCTGGTAGTTGTTTCCATAGACGGTCTTACTTAGATACAAATTTGTTTTAAGTTTGAGCCAAATCTATGAGTTTGTGGGGATTCCGGTAAACGAAGCGTCTTACGAAAACATTTTTACTGATTTTTTTAATTGTAACCAATAAACCTAACCTCAAAGTTTGTGGCACTTCTTTTATGAACCCTCTTTTAGCGGATTGGTATCGCACGCGACTCCGGAGCTCATCACTCCGGTGGCGCGGGTTCGATCCCCGCAGTCACCACTTACATTTGTAATGTGACTAATACGGTGACGCTAGGTAAAGGTCGAGGTTGAGTGGTAGAGAGGACTTTGTAGTCCTAACTTCACCTCGTTAAACAAGACAAACTTTACCTTTTTTATATTTGAGGATCTCGTTTCTCGTCTAAATACCCTACAAACAGGAGGAAAGAAGCGGCTGCGTTTACTCCAGTGAGTCTGTGAGAGGGTGCGGTCCGTATAACGAGGTGTACACAATGATTGTGAGGTCCGGGCACAATGACAATGCACAATGTGTAGGCGTTACACACAATGTGTGGCCTGACCACACCCTCACAATACACAATACGTTTACACTCCAAGTCCACCCTACCGTCCCTTAAGTAGCTTCTGTACGTACCAATCGTGCTACCGTGAATCATAGCGAATTCCACGGGAGGTAATTTACACCAGAAGTGCTTTTTGGGGTGTGTTTCCCCAAACAGGGTGTTATGGTATAAAACCCTATTAATGAGCCGATTTTGATTTTACTTGGTGTAAAAATGTTTGGGTAGAGATGTATGAAATAGAGATTAGACAAGTTGTTTTCCATGATCTCAAAGGTTGTCTCTAGATTTTTATAATCGTTCTTTTTTATCTTAAGCCAATACTAGCAAGTAACGTTACAGTTGGCCAAAAATAGGCTATTTTAAAAGTTTATAATATTTTTCAAAGGAAGCTTTTTGCTTTTTTCGTGTATAAGGGACATAGAACCACTCCTACCTTATCATATAAACCCGAATTTGTACGTTTTGGTTCTTAAACGGCGTCGGAAACAAAGGGCTATACAAAACCATGTTTTGCCCTTTTTTGAGTGAGCGGAGCAAAGTTGGAATATCGCTTCTACCATTTCTCTTGACTGGCAAGGTCGGCGGCGCGTGCGACTCTTTAAAGAACTGAGCCAGACAAGACAACCCTACTACAGCGGATGTTTTTAAACAGAAGATAAACTTGGATTTCCACCTACCCCTCGTCCACCAGAGAGAAAATCAATACTCCGCGATTTCAGTGGTAAACAGGGGTTCTTGCTTGGTTGACTAATCTTTTTGATGTAAAAATTAATTTGAATTGGGAAAAACGGGTCGAAGTAAACCCTTGCATTGAAGCGTCGCCGCGTGGCTGTGACGTCACTGAGGGGGAAAGTGTGACTAAAGTGTCGCGTCACACTTTAACACTGCGCATGCTTACAACATTAGCAGTGCGCGTGCTGGAGCTTATCCACCATTCCACAGTCCACCATTAGTGGTCGAGGTGCGAACCTTTGAATATACGTTGTAGAAGACTAACCCAATGGAAAACTCTTTGTTTAATGTTTGTTGTTGAGGGGAGAATTTCAGAGTTTAGACTATTATTGTGGACATTTCCACCGTTGAGGTGAGATTTCACGATGTTTCGGGATATGCAATATGATCTAAATCACTTTTTGAGATGCCGACCACTCTCATGAGGGTATTTTAAGGTGTGAAGGATAGGTATGAGTGGTAATGTGAGTTATGAGGTGTAGTCTGTCAAAATATTAAGGCCGACCTTCTTAGAATGGGTCATTAATTAATCAATCCAATGGAAATATTCTGGGACCAACGGCTTAACTTAGATTCCGAACCATGGGTGATGAGTTGTAAACGATGGTGCTGATGCTGTCATCAGATGATCACTTTGAGACTATCTGAGCCACTTTAGACCTATATCATCCTCAAAACCTTCAGGAGATCAAAAAATCAATCAATCAATATTCGCGATAATGCCAGGAGAGAGTTGTATTTACCAGAACTCAACCTTTTGAAACTATTGATCAGAGCTCCCTTTCAAGTCAAAATGCGAAATATTAAAAGGGCGCGACATTCACTCAAATCGTGAACACTACTCTGTCTCGACATTGTAAAAAAAGTGTTGCTTGTTAAACGAGGCGAAGTTAGGATTACAAAGTCCTCTTTACCACTCTACCTCGACCTTTACCTAGCGTCACCGTATTAGTCACATTACAAATTAGAAGTGGTGACTGCGGGGATCGAATCCGCGCCACCGGAGTGATGAGCTCCGGAGTCGCGCGCGATACCAATCCGCCACTGTAGAAATGTGTCTCCTATTAAAATCATAGTGCAATCCAAAGTAGGAAGTACATAAGTTAGGGAGAACTACTGAACTGGGAGTCACAGGGCGGTGGTAGTTCATGAACGTTTGCCCTCTCTAGCAGGTGATTAATAACCAAAAACCACAAACGAACTGGTTTTTGTCGAGATAAAAACACATTGTGATAAGTGTATTCCAAAATCTTTTCTAAAAACATTTTTAAATGCATTTTAAGATATTTCTTCGTTGAACTCTTATTGCCTAAGTTTTGAGTTACTTCAGACTGAAATATCCCAAAAGGAAGTTGGTGTTAGAATAACAAATTGTCCTAATCTGTCCTGTATGTATATCTAGCCAAGTTTAGAGTCTACGCCTTATCACAACGGACACTGACACTGATAAGAACTAAGTGACACTTCCCGGTCTAGTTATCTACCACATAAACAGAGAAGGGACCAGCACAGCTTTCTCTTGTCGAAACGGAATCGTACAATATAAACTTTTCCACTGCCGCGAAAAAATATGGAACTGGCAGTTTGTTATCGAATTTCTTTGAGATATATAAGGTATTCATTTCTCATGTCTCAGCTATGTCACTGAGGATGCCACATCATAGTATGGACGAAACGTCTGACAACGTTAGTGGTCGTTTTATGACGCGGTGTGCGTCAGCATGGTAAGATTCAGGACCGGGACCGTGAAATGAGCACTGATCCTGACCCCCAGAATACGTGTTGAGCATTTTTACAACACTTTATACAGGGTGATTCAAAAATAGGGCGCCAAATTTCAGGGGTGGGTTCCTTATGCAAAAACAATGAAAAAAGTCCTATAAACATGGGTCCTAAAATTCTTCGTTACTCCGGTAGCCGCCATTTTGTATTTTTACCAAAATTTTTATCTCCAGAATGGTTGGACCGATTGCATTCAAACTTGGTATGGTGTTTATGTGTCCTAGGGCAATTTAAGAAAAATAGTCTTCAAACCATACAGAAACAAAATGGCGGCTGTTTAAATTTTTCAAATTGAAATACCATTAAATTGGCGCATAATACAAAAAGTTTACAAGAGTAAAAAGTTGTATTTTATAATTTTACATTAAGATACAAACTCATTTTCCAAATCATAAATTAATATTTTCACTTTTTACGTCAATTAACAACTGGTACCAGTTTTCATTGTTAAAATTATATCTCAAAACGGTTTAACCGATTGCATTCAAACTGGTAGGTGTTTATGTGTAATAAGTTAAATTTTAAGAAAAACATTATTTCATAAAACCCACACAAAAAGCAAAATGGCGGCTGTTTAAATTTTTCAAATTGAAATACCATGAAAATGGCATAATACAACGATTTACAAGGTAAAAAAGTTGTATTTTATAATTTACATAAAGATACAAACTCATTTTTTCCCTAATTTTACATTAATATTTTCATTTTACATCTTTTAATGGTAAATGTACCCCTGAAGTTTGGCGCCCTATTATTGAATCACCCTGTATACATACGTACGCTGTGTATTGGCTTCTTTGGTTGCATTTTGGTCTGGTTTCCACCAAATTTGGTACAAATGATACTTTTGCATATATCTCGGTTGAGTTCGTAAACCAGCAAAATCGAAGTACAAAAAAAACCCCCTTTCGAGGGAATATTCACACAAAATGGGTTTAAACTATCTAAAAACAGTAAATTTCGTCCGGTTCTCATGAAATTTGAAATAAATATGTATTTTGTTACCATACATCAATATACCAAGAATTTTACAAATCCAACGAGTTGTTTCAAAATGGCGATCAAAAAAGCATTTTTTGCTATAACAGCGGAGTGAGTAGTCCGATTTTATTGAAATTAAACATTAGTTTTCCTTTCATAATGTGTAATATTACTTCCAGTAAAAAATGTCGCAAGTCTGAGGTCGGAGGCAGAAGCGAGGCAGGGAGTGCAGCGGATTAGAGGAACAAATTGCAAAGGAAATTCGGTTAACTCATGCTAGCGGCGCTTTAGCGCTTAGCTGCGTGTCGGCTTGATTTTTTGACCGTGATAATATATCGTCTTCAGAAATCCTGTGGGATAGGGAAAGCGTTTCGAAGTTTAGTTGTCAAATCCATCGTAGTGCGTGATGTGGATAGTAGTGTGAAGCGCAAGATATGGCAACCACGTTCGGTGATGGATCTGGTGATTAAACCATTTTTATTCTTATGACAGAGAAATGGACGTCTGTAGAGAGTTCTATTATCTAAATCAACCAAGTCCAAGATGGCGGTGGAAATGAGTTTTTCTGGCCAACAGAATTAATTTTTGGTGGTTTTGCGCACTCTTAAAGCAGATACATAAGTATATCAGCGAGCGGCTGGACAGGTACTTCCCCGACGAGCGGGTCGAATGAGTCATACATAGCGGTACATCCGAAATCTCGACCTTGTCCGACCTTGGTGGCCTACTTCCGACTTCGATAATCGATCATTACCTCTCTCTATTCTGGGAGTCGACCTCCATCCTCCTCCATGTGTAATGTGTATACTTTCACTATTGTGACCACTCTTTATGGTGGTGGTGGTAATAGCCCCGATGCAAAAGAACATTGTGTAGGAAACACCTGAAATCTGTTACCCACAGATACGACCTGTAAAGTGGTCAATGGTCACGCACATATCAAGTTTTGCCATTTGACACCGAAGGTTTTCTGAAGCTAAAAAGACAAAACTGCTTTCCATTTTGTTATATGACAATTCGTTTCATACAGCAAATCAATATAAATGAATATAGTTTCTTCCTTGAGAAATTCGTAAAAAACCGTTTCCTTGATTCCACGCGCGTATCAGTGCTAATTACTATGCTCCTACCAGCAGGAACTGTGAAATCCACCCCTAGCTGCTGCTAGTGGTTGTTATTTAATTAGACCCTCCCCACCCTCTCCCACCACTCAGTGATTGCTTTAATACATTTATTCACGTTACCTGAACCGTGTTCCCCCACTCCGCACGCTCGAGTCTGAAGGCAAATCACCCCTAAATTTAATTCCCCGCCCTGCAGGGTGGCCCGCGTGTATTTCACCCGTTTGGGAGGAAATTACGGAAGTGTTTCGTGTAGTCTTGTGCCTGATTTTTCTTCTTCATTCAGAAAAAGTTTGTCCAGCAATGTTTTTTCTTTATTATGTGTCATTATATACCAGTGGTTATATAGACGAACTTTTTTATTTTGGTTAATCTACTTAAAACATTGTTTGCTAATTTCCTATCACGAATATACAGGCCTCTATCCGGCGGCCTCTTAAGAGAGCACAGTATCTGGCGGCCATTTTGTTTTTTTGTCCTATAAGAACAATGTAAAAACAATCAATTTTTGGGAAACTTCACGCCCATAATTTTTATCAGATCTTTTTGAAACACTATTTGATAGATGACAATGTACTGCAGTGTCTCTGCCGACCCTTGTATGAAAATTTATTAGTTTAATAGTAAAATCAATAAATTCAAATACAACGTTTGTTCAATTTTTTGATTGATGTCACGGTTTGACAAATGAGAAAAAGAACATTCAGCTCAGGGAGTCACTGAAATATTAAATGCACTTTAAAACAAAGTTTTTTATAACAATCCGATAAAAACTGTAGGCGTCAAGTGTCCCAAGAAAATGCATGTATTTACATTGCTCTTAGGGGACGAAAGTCAAAATCACAGTCACTACTGCGCACTCTTAAAGGGTCCTGGCTGGCGTCTTATCGAAGGCCGGTTCCACTACTACTAGCCAGTGTATACAGGGTGTGCATGATTGATAGGATAGTGGGTGTTGTATGCATGTAGTGTATACTACACTCAGGGGAGCAGTGCAGCAGTGCATTGACACTATGAGTGACTGACACCCCCCCACCTCCTCATCCACCCCACACCCCCAACATGTCGTCTCGTGTTACTTTACTGTGACAGCTAAGCTACACTACACTCTCTAACTTTGTACTTAGACGTAGAAACCTCCGCGGTTTAAATCCCAATTAATTTGTTAAGCTTGAACAACTCTGAAAGATGAGGCAATTTTTGACTGGGGCTCGTGGCGTGGTCCTGTAATCCAGCTTCATGGAGGTCAGGTTTTAAGGATGATATAGGTCTAAAGCGGCTCAGATAGTCTCAGTGATCATCTGATGATACTCGCAAAACTCCCTGTCGTTTAGACATATCAGACCATCGCCTGCGTGGTTCGGAAGTCATTACTACCACTCATCACACTCTCTAATAGTGATTTAATGTAAAACCTGCACTTTCTTGGGACACTTCACGCCTACAGTTTTCATCGGATTTTTACGAAATAAACTTTATTTTAAAGTGCGTTAAATATTTAAGTGACTCCGCTGAGCCGAATTTCCATTTTCTCATTTGCAAACCGTGACATCAATCCAAAAATTGAAAATTGTATTTGAATTTCTTGGTTTTACTATTAAACTAATAAATTTAAAAAAGAAGTGGTCAGCGGAGACACTGCATTACATTGTCATCTTTCAAATAAAACGTGTTTTAAAAACTGTTGAAAATTGTGGGCGTGACTCAAGAAAATGCTTGTTGTTACATTGTTCTTATGGGACAAAAAAAACAAAATGGCCGACAGGTAGTGTGTGTGCTGTCTCCGAAGTGTGAAGAACCTCTCTGGAAGCAGCAATCACTCAACTGACAATCTGTGTGGTTATTTATCACCTGTCTGATGATGTGTTAGTGTATGACAGGATAAAGTAGCTTATCTCAATCCTGACAACAGTAATGGCTTTGTAACTGCCCTGCCTTCTCTAGAACGTAGGCTTGAAAGCTACAATTTTCTTTTTAAACCTTTACAAACAAATTGTTTTAAATATTTTTTAAAAGTTGAAAACACTACAGGTTGGAAATAAATGTTATATATATTCTGTATTCGATTTGAAATATACACAATTTTGAACTAACGAAAAGGAGCCACCAGTTACATTTCTATAGTCATAGTTGTAATATGCTAATTTTTCTAGGAACCATCAATAAATTCCTCTAAGCTATAAGACACCGACCACTTTTAGACGCATTTATGGCATTTGAGAAACATATACAGGGTCAGGCAAAAGTGTGGAAACGCCTTTATCTAACTTTTTAACAAGTTTTTTCAGCGCAACCGAACTCGATACATTTTATTAGAGGAACCAAAAGTACCTTTTAATGCTTACTGACACTTTGCCCCAGTTTTAAAACTGGGGTTGGGGGCGGGGAGGCGGGGGTAGCCCCATAATTTTCATAGGGAAGCCCCGTCGAGTGACACCTCATTTTGAAGGTCTTAGAAAATGTTGTTGAATGCTGAAAACTAGACGTCTCTATCTTAACCCAGAAAGAAATGGCGTCCATTTTAATATACACAGACTTTTATTACGTGAAAGTGTGGAAACGCCTTTATAACTTTTTAGCCTGCGTAACCAAACTAGGTACATATTATTAAAGTTATCAAAAGTATCTTTTAATGCATACAGACACTTTGCCCTAGTTTTCAAAATGGGTGATTTGGGGTAGACTTGAAACTCTGTGTAACTTAAAATCAACGCCATTTCTTTCTGGGTACGCCATTTCTTTATCGTGCGCCTCACTGCGGATTCTACCCTCTGCGCTTGGTGATGGATTTGACCACTAACAGTTTCCCTATCCCATTGGATCTCTGTATACACTCTGTTATCTGTGGTTGTAGTGAACATAGAGGGGTGGAGTGGAGATGAAATGCTCTGTAGGGCGCTGTTAACTTTCACTAACATTACAGAACGTCGGGCCTAACTACCCCTAGTTATAATAGGGTGGTTGGGTGGTAAACTGTATTACATTCTGACCTGTCGGTTCATTTTAGGACTGTGCTTTCAAATTCTGTTGACAAAATATGATAAGTTTTACAGTGTTTCAAAGGGGTTTTAGTGTATTTTGAACTTGCGAATTGTATGAAGTATTTATGAAAACATTCTTGTAAAATATTTGAGCGGACCGCTGGCGTGGGTTCGATCCCCGCAGTCATCTTTTACATTTGTAATGTGACTATACGGTAACGCTAGGTAAAGGTCGAAGTTAATTGGTAAAGAGGACTTACTCAATGTGTAGTCCTAACTTCGCCTCGTTAAACAAGACAAACTTTACCTTTTATAAAAATATATTTGTGTTAATACCACATTCCTAAATTACAATTTTCTGTATTAACCAAGACACCAGAAATAGTATAGTCAACGTAGGTTATATCGCAGTATAGGTCAACGTTTCATTGTACCGCAGGCTTAAAACCTCTTAGAAATTATCCGCCTGAAATCGGGTTAAATTGTTCAACAGATTAATCTGTCAGGTTACATATTTTAAGTCAAATTCATACAACATTAACTTTTGATACACATTTAAATACATTTATATTGAAAAATTTTTTACCTTGTTGAATTTATGTGGATAAATGGTTTATTATAAACTGATTTTACCGATTAAATTTATGTATAACTGTTTATTTAGACGGTAATTCTAGGAGAACAGTATTTTAAACTTTTATCCCGTTTAATTTTTGTTTTTTATTTTATTTTATTTGTCATTTTTAAATTATTTTTTCACAGAATTAAAGTTATTACTGGTTCTGTGTATTTTAGAAAAATCAGCGACAAAGTAAGCTTTTCAGTCAGAAAGTTTCTTCGAAAACCAATGACAAGGGTCCAAAAAGAAAACTTTAATCCGAACTATATAAATACCCTTACTACAAACTATCACTCAATGAGTTGGCGGAGTTCGCGGAAGAGTTCTATACTATATCGCGTGTATTTGGCACCGCGACCCACAACACAACACAATGTGTCTGACCCACGCCAACAACTCTCCGTACTTCCAACTTAGTCATCCGTCTGATATAGAAGACGCCGGGTGTGTGAGTTCAGTCTTCGCTAGCAACCTACCTAGTCAGGCGGGTGTAGTTGTGTTGTTCTGTTTGTTCTTCTCAGGCGGGTGTAGCTGTGTTGTTGTTGTTCAGCTTCTGTCGTGGTCAGGCGGGTGTAGTTGTGTTGTTGTTGGTGCGTTTGCCTGTTCTTCCTAGTCAGGCGGGTGTAGTTGTTGTTGTTGGTGCGGTTGCTTCGTTCTTCGTGGTCAGGCGGGTGTAGTTGTGTTGTTGTTGCTGCGGTTGCTTCTGTTCTTCGTGGTCAGGCGGGCGTAGTTGTGTTGTTGTTGGGCGGTTGCTTCGTTCTTCCCAGACAGGCGGGTGTAGCTGTGTTGTTGTTGTGCTGTTTGTCCTTCGTGGTCAGGCGGGTGTAGTTGTGTTGTTGCGGTTGCTTGTTCTTCCCAGACAGGCGGGTGTAGTTGTGTTGTTGCTGGTGCGTTTGCTTCGTTCTTCGTGGTGAAATTTCCAGTGTTTTTGGACTTGTGAATAATTTGTTGTTTTATTTTTTCGTTTGGGAGAGCAATTCAGAATATTCTTGTTAAATAGTACATCTTGAAGTTTTTTCGTGTGGTTGTTTCATGAAGAAATTGCTTTTTAAATTGACGGTTTTGTGAACTCCTCAATTTGATCTGATATAGAAGACGCCGGGTGTGTCTTCGCGAGCAGTTCTCAGGCGGGTGTAGTTGTGTTGTTGTTGGTGCGTTTGCTCTGTTCTTGGTGGTGATTTTCCCGGTGTTTGAGGGCTTATAAACAATTTGTTGTTTTCTTTTTCACAACTCAGGAGGCTAGTTTAAAATTTCTTTGTCAAAAATCAAAACTTTTAATTTTTTTGTGGTTTTGGTTTTTTTATTATGAAGTTGTTTCTTTTAGTCTACGGTTTTGTGGAGTGATTTAAACTCGTCAATTTGTGGATCCCTGACCTCCGGCACTAGCTGTTATCCGTGTTGACCTCTAAGACTGAGATGGAGGGAGTGTTGAGTGACGCGTATGTCGCCTGTGTGACTCTGCTGCTGACGAACAAGTCGTACCACGTGTGCAGCAGTGAGCACAAGTCTCAGTGTCCGCTGGACACGGGCACTTACCGCCCACAGGTAGGCTGTGTCAGTGCTGCGTGTTTTAAGCGAATTTCATTTGTGAAAATGAGATATTCATGCCGTCAGCATGGCTCGGTACCGTGAAATGTGCACCGATCCTGACCTCCAGAACACGTTTTGAGAATTTTTTACAACACTGTTCAAACCCATATTTTTGTAAAAGTCCCCCTCAAGAACTAAAAAGAACTCGACCGATATATTTACAAAAGGAACATTTGTGCTAAATTTGGTGAAAATCAGATGAAATATGCGACTTGTAGAGATGATTCTTAGATACATATGTATAGTCTACAACGTTTTGAAAAAAATGCCCAAAACATGTTCTGGGGGTCAGGACTGCTGCTCATTTCATGGTCCAAGCCTTACCATGTGGACGACATGAATATCTCGTTTTTTTTTCAAAGGTAACTCGATAATAATGAATAAACAAAGTAATTCATTCTTAATAGAGCTTGTCTATATGACTAAAAATTCATTGGTTGCTAAAGACATCATCGTCAGACGTACAGTTTGGTTGAAAATCCGCCTGTTGGCTTCATTGTTAAAATGAAAATGAATATACACAATACGACAAAACAACGAAACAAATAATTTTTGACCATAACGTACGGCGGAGTAACTATGACTCTCTCAAGGTAGCCAAACTTGATGTTTGTATTTTCCCGATTATTTTTACGCTTTCAGTTCCTCAGTTGTGTGTGTTCTCGTGACTAATGTCTGTGTGTGTGTGTGCAGCAACTCAAGGATGAACTGGCCGAGGTGGTGGCTGAGATGGAGAACATGGACACCGCCGACGACAGGTAACCAACCATCAATCAATTGAACTGATCATAGATGAAGTAGTCTAGATCATATACTGCTTAAACACTTGATTCTTGATCTCTAAGTCCTTGACCTTCGCCACCTTGGCTATTCAACAGCCGCGAATGTTCCAAAGCGCTTTAGCACATGTCTTAAAGGCGTGGTAAAGTAATTTTTGACGTGATTGGGGTTGTAACCTACGTCAGCATGGGGTTGTGGGGGTATGTCCGAAATGTCTTATGAAAGCCCCCAGTTTACGACCCCTTATTTTAAAGGGAATATAATCAACCAACAAATTCGATTGGTGGTTGGGTTATAGGTAACCTAACCTAACCCAACCTAAAGCGTTGCCCAAATAAATGACCGCCAATGGTTTTTGTATTTTTCAATTAACAATCCAATAAGATTTTTCCGTTTAGAGTGCCACGGTTAGTAGTTGTCGTAAAGAAATTTTGAATTAAAATTTCCTCGTTTTACTAGTAAACTAAAAAGTTCAAAAAAGTGGTCAGTGGAGTACATAGTCATCTTTCTAAAAATTTCATCCCATAAGAAAATGTAAAAATACGCATTTTCATAGGACACTTCACGCTTACAGTTTTCATCGGATTTGTATGAAATAAACTTGGCTTTAAAGATAATTAATTGTTTTAGTGTTTATTTTACCATTTATAAGACTGACATAAATCCAAAAATTGAAGAAACTTTTATTTAAATTATTGTTTTTACTAGTAAAATAAAAAAAAAAAATCACAACAGGGGGTCAGTACATTTGCATCCTCATCTTTCTAAAAAAAACATTTCAAAAAGATCTGATGAAAATTGTAGACGTGAAATGTTTCAAGAAAATTCCTGCTTTTAAATTGTTTTTGGGACGAAAAACAAAATGGCCGACAGGTACTTGGACAGGTGTCGGTCTGGCGGCAGAACGGTAGCGATGTGTTGGTGTTGGTTGGATATTGATTCAACGTAACAACAAGAGCATGTATGAACTCAGACACGGGAATAGATGTAAACAAAGGTGTTTGGCAATAGAGTCGTATGGCACTGGGCCAGACCTTGCTACATATTGCTACAGGTGTACACTGTATACTGTGTGTACGGTGTGATATTCCTGCAGGGTGATGAATTTCCTGAAGCGTTTGTAAAGGGTTTGTTCGTTAAGAACCTGAAGTGATTTGGACACAATAGAAATAGAAATATTTTATTAACCTCTTACAAAGGTAGCCTTTGCATGGGCTATAACAAAATACAAAAAAGAACATTAAATAACAATATAAGTATAAAACAATATAAAAAACGTATAAATAAAAATATAAAAAAAAATACAAAAAACAGAAAAGTAAGTTAAATAAAAAAGCAGAAAAGAATAAAAATATAACAAAACAAATAAATTTAGGCTTCTGAGGTCCAATCTTCTCTCTTCATGTCGTGTAAATATTCATTAATAGAGTAGTAAACTTTAAAATAATTTTAAATTTCGTTTGAATTTTTTAAATTGGCTTCTTCTTTTAATTTGTTTGGAAGTTTATTAAATAATTTAGCCATATTGTATTCTGGGAAATGTGTGTAATAAGTGTTGTGATCTGGTATTCTCAATTTAAGATTTTGCTGTCTTGCGCTTAATACTTTGTAGTTTGGATAAAAATATGAAATGTTTTGTTTAAAATACATAATGCATTCATAAATATAAATTGATAAAATGTTAAAATTTGAAAATTTTCAAAATACGTCTACAGGATTGATTTTGTGATTTTCTAAAATTGTTCGTAAAGCAGATTTTTGTAGGATGAAAATTTGTTTGTATAAGTACTTGAGTTTCCCAAAAATGACAGCATAATTTAAGTGCGGAAATATGATTCCATAGTATAATGTAAGCAGTGTTTCAATAGTGCTGAAAGTTGATAATTTTCTTAATAAATAGATTCCACTTGATAATTTTCTACAAACTGATATGTTCTTTGAAATTTAAATGTTCATCCAAAATAAGTCCTAAGAATTTTACATTGGCGTTTTCTTGAATTTGTTCGTTATTCATACTAATATTGACATTTTCTAATTTGGGTTTTCTTCTAGGGTGGGAAAATGAGATATAGTTTGATTTTTCAAATTTATATGGAATCCATTTTCTTCCATCCATTGAGCAATGATGTTCAGATCAATATATGATTGTATTTCTAAAATTTCGACGTTTTTATGTGAATAAATTATATAAGTGGTGAATTACCTCGTCAAACAGTTTCAAATGAGTGGGGTTCCACTACATGTTTCGGGACAACGGTCCCATCTTCAGGTGGTAGTATACATTAAACACATTGAAGAACACTGATGATAGCTCCAGCTAGGGATTGACGAGTATAGAACAAACCACGTTACAAAGTACACGGTGACGAATATGACACAAAATACCGAATGAAAAATTAACACACTGTACAAGTAGGCCTACTACCGGCTCTCCAAAGGCCTGAATTCGATTACAAAACGTAGAAAACTAATAGGAAGCAAAATTAAACATTTATTTTATTGTTATACATCGATATACCAAAATTATGAAAATCCATCTAGCCCTTTTATAAAATGGCGGCTAAAAAGTGATTATTCGCCATAACAACGGAATGAGTAGTCCGATTCCAATGAAATTTAAAATGCATTCCCCTTCCATGATATGTAGTATAATTGCCATTATAATTGGTCCCCGTATTTAAGGCCGAAGGCCGAAGCGAGACTGTGAGCGGATCTATTTAGAGTAACAAATTGCAAAGTAAATTCGATTCACTCATGCAAGCGGCGCTTTAGCGCTTAGCTGCGTGTCGGTTTGTTGACGAAGGAAGAATATCTGAGTTTGAAAAATATTATTGCGGATATTTTTATTGTTAGTGGATAAGAAGAACATGAAGTTTCGAGATCTGCAACTTGTGTCATGATTTAGGTTACTTTTCACCTGAAGATGGGATCAGATTGCAGATTCTCAATCATCTGGTTCAATAACTATGGAAACTGTCCGCAATGAAATTTTAAACTCAGGACCCCATTAGCAGTGCACATTGTGTAGATAACAAGGTAGCCACAGTTGCTAGCGTGAATCCTAGCGAATTCCCATTTTTAGTTTTAGAGGAAGACGTCCCCCTCTCCAAAGGAGAAGGTACTTTCAGTGTCAAACTGTTCTAAGACACGCTGCTTGGACTCCTTGTAACTTTTTGTCCCTGTAAGAACTCCTGTACTGCAGTTGACTCTTTACTTGTTGAACAACAGCTAACTCCACTCCAGAACTTTCTTCTGAGCCCAACTCACTTCAACTTCCGCCATAAATTCCTCCCTGTCTTCACTTTATCTTGGCTTCGTATTTTTTATACATTACAGTTTGTTTTACCTCGTGTTTATACCTTATGGTGGTGTTCAATTTGGTTTCTGGCTGCATTTGTTAGTCAAAATACGTGATTTTCAAAATGGCATGTAGTTTGGACGAATTATTTTGTTTTTAATGTTGATTTTCATGTGGTAGTCAAATTTAAAACCGAAAAAAGTGAAGTTATACAAAACGTTGAAGTTTCAGGAAAGACCCACTTAAGAGTCCGCCTCAGTTGCGCGACGACGCTTCAATGCAAATGTTTACGACAGCCCGTTTTTCATCCTTAAAATTAACTTTTATGTCAATGAACATGATATATTTGGAAACTAGAGGGGGTTTCGACCCGCTAGTAGATAGTTTTTTTAATTATTCTAAATTCAAGGATTTTAAACTATTGAATAATTTATGGGAAATTGGGCTTTGTACACGTGTCAGAAAACTCCTCTAGTTTCCAAATATATCATGTTTATTAATGTAAAAAATATTTTGAAAGGTAAAAACGGGTAAGCCTTGCAGGCGCTTGGTTTGACAGATAGGTCGCATCAGTTAAAAGAAGGCCCGTTGTTTAAGCCGATTGTTACGTGCACGGTTTCTGTGTTCCTCGTGCGGACGAGTTCAGGATTTCTCTAAAATGACCACTGAGGCGCACCCTTAAGGTGTCAAGTATTGTACTACGCATTGGTGGTTTGACTTGCTCTAATAGTCACGAAGACTGTCTGTAGATGAGACACCTGGCTGTGGTATAACTGGGAGATATCATGTGTACGCTCTCACACTTCTCCCCTTCCTATACCGCATTCCACACTGACAGTGTGTATATAGCAATACACGCCATGCAGTGGGTTCGTAGCGGGGTGGTAGTGTGCCGCTGCCGCGTAGTGATTGCGGCAACGCGAGGCAAAGGTCGAGGGGTGGGGAGGAAACTGGGTGATTCTAAAATGGGGCGCCAATCTTCTGAGTAGGGTTTTCATGCAGAACTATGGGGGGAAAATCGACTATAAAAAGGTCCGAAAAAGCATTGTTTGTCCTGTAATTGCTATTTTGTTTTGTACTAATTATTATTTTGATTTTAAACACTATTTAAGGGATTTGTTTTAAGCCTATTGTAATTTGGTAACTAATTAATAACATCCATAAAAAAATACCAGCATGATCTATCTATTTCAAAATGGTGGTAATTTTAGGGTATTTTCAGGTATTTCTTTATATTACCCCTTTATTAACGGAAACACGGTTAGGTGTAATAGTATAATTAATCACTAGGTCCTAAATTGACACTTTTGACACGAGGTCAAGTTAAATGACCGAGGGACAAAAAGACACTTTCGGGCCGAGTGATGAACGATACTCTTTGTCATGATGCAAATAATAATGAAAAATAATTGTCGGTAAGGCTGATCTCTTTTGAACATACATTTTTTTAGTTTAATAGTAAAAGCAAACTATTCAAATACAAAATTACGTCAGTTTTTGGATTTATGTCACTGTTTTATGAATTAAAAAATGGAAATCCGGCTCAGCGGAATCACGAAAAAATCTACTACACGAAAAAAGGTTTATTTTATAAAAATCTTATAACACTGTAAACGTGAGGTGACCCAAAAAAATTAATGTTTCACATTGATCTTACGAGACAAAATTCAAGGTCACAGCCACTATTGCGCACTAAAAGTAATAAAACAGGAGTGTTGTAAATTTTAAACAAGGCAAAACCAATGGAAATAGTCCCATTTTACCATGTAATTAAAGCACAGTTTGTTTATATCGCATTCAACAGTACCTCTCCTTGTGGAAAACTATAATCAATACGACACAGGGCATAAAATAATGTCAGCAGTAGAGACAACGTACTCCCCTGAGCGCCTGCGATATTCTCGCCACTATACACGCAGTACACGTATGCAGTAGGATTGCCTGTGTGAATCTACAGGCGCTCTCACAATGTTATACTTCCCCTGTGTATCCCATTCAATAGTAGTGATTTACGTGTCTAGAAGTTGTGGGGGTTTTTATTTAAGGAAAAATTACATTACCATATTATTCTAGTATATTATGGTTTAGTTCATTCATACATGTCGTATGGTGTATGTTTTTGGGGGAATTGTTCCAAAAACAGGTTAATGAAAATATTTATTTTACAACAATTTTCTATAAGAATAATGTACCGTTTTAAGAAAAAGAAATAACTAAACATACTCATACATAAAATAAACGAAAATTAATACAATAAAAATGTATGAAGGTATTGTATAAAAAGTATAAAGTAAGAAATAAAACCAAAATTTATATAATAAAATACAATATTAAAAATTCACAAAAATATAAATAAAACTAAATTAACAAAAATAATAATAAAGAATAAAAGTGCAAAAAATTATAAATAAAAATGAAATAATAAATTAAAAATCGTGGTAAAATGGAAAGTTAAGCCTTTGCTTTTCACATTAAAATCGCCAATACTATAAACCACTTTTTCAGCCAACCAACTTCGGTAAAAGAGATTCTTTAGATATGTATTTGAAATATTCCAGTTTTTGACACTGCCGTCCATTTATATCCATGAAACTATATATTTTGTATTTTCAACAAAAAAATGGAAACTGTGCAAAAGCTAGTTATGAAACTATATATAAATATATTGTATATCAAAATGTAATTTAGTTCAAGGCAGAGAAATTCTTTGCATAATACTAGATTAGCCTATTTGTTTAGAATAAAACAACACAGATTAAACATTTATTCCCAGCTACCTTCACAGGCAGGTGTAACATTATTCAACAAACTCCCTAACAGTCTAAAAAATTATGAAAATTTTAAACCATTTAAAACTAGTTTAAAACACTTCTGCAACCCTCTTATCATATATGAGGCCAAGCTAAGGCTGAACCGAAGTTGTGAGTGAAGCAGGTTAGAAGTAGGTTTTTGTTAAAAATGCTGCAACATTAACTTTTATGACTAAAATTTTTCCGAATTAGTGTGTGTCTATTTCCACTTAACCTGGTGCAGAATGTCACTGTTAACTCGATCCAGACCTCATCGCCAGGGCTTGATTAAAAGCGAAACACACACACGCGCGCTGCATTGTGGCGAGTTCGGTTTCCCGGTTATTGCTGGGTTTTATCCGTCCGATGTGACATCGTCGCCTGTTTCATTTAACGGTTACTTTGTGGTTTCCCGTCAGTCACGCTTGATTGATTACTCACATTTTCTGGGTTTTGTGGACGGTTTTGCTTTGTGGATTCTTTATAAGGGAATGAAATTGTGAGTTGATGAAACAGATGGCAGCAGGTAAATTTTAACTTTAAAAGGCTTATTTTACTAGTAGAAGATCGGAATGAAAACTACAAGCACCTAATGTCAAACCATTGGCATATTATGGTGTATTTGAAATGATATAGGTCTAAAGCTCAGATAGTCTCAGTGATCATCTGATGAGCATCAACTCCACCATCGTTTAGACATATCAGACCATCACCAAGGTGGTTAGTCACGTTAAGCCGTTGGTCCTTGTATTTCCATTGGTCATTGGCTATTAATTAGCCATTCTAAGGAAAGTCGGCCTTAGTTTGTAACAAGACTATACCTCATAACTCATTACTACCACTCATCACACTCATCCCTCACACATATTTGCCTTAAAATACCCTCATGAGAGTGGTGGCATCTCAAATAGTGATTTAGTGATTTTATCTACTATCTACAAAAAGTTCCGTTTCAATCAATACTGAAGAGCAATTTTGTTCTTTCAGAACTTTTTCTGAATTTTTGTAGTAAAAACCAATTGTCTTGAAATTAAACATAGATGTTTTCTTACTTAAGAATTTTGAGGGCTGAATCGGGACTCAAACCCAGATCTCTCACTTGCCAGGTAAGTATGCTAACCCTTAAAACATCTGACCCTTAAGCAAACTTAACCGGTGAGTGAAAGATCTCGATTGGATCCACAAATGTTGTCTTCAAATTTCTTTAGTAATACATTAGCTATTTAGCGTTTATACAACTATATTGTAGATCTATAAAAAATCTGTTACTCTAAATTTTTGAAAATATTTTTATTTGAATACCATAAAGTAATGATTTTTGTAATCTAGCAGCAATAAATTCCTGATGTCCATACAATTATAATTTATATAATTTCAAATGAACAACACAGCATCTTGCATCTTCAGAAGAGATGGCAGTCATAGTTTTGTGATCACCCGTTCTTGTGTGGTTTGAATCGAGCGACGTTGTGGTGCGATACATTACACTTCCCGAGCCAGCGGGTGAGGAGGGTTGCTAAGCAGATTAAACAATTTACAGGGTGATAAATTCCCAACCATGTCCTCTCCCCTACATGGCTACTGGAGGGGGGGTCCTTCCAACCCAGACTTGAACCCGGGCCAAGGGTCGACCCGGAAACTGATCAACTGTGGGCGAGTAATTAAGCGACCAGGTCTTAAAATCACATTGAATCCCATTGTTGAAGGTTTAACTGTCTTGAAGTGATATAGATTTATTTGTTTCGATTTAAAGATAGGAACCTAAATACACATTATTATACTAAAAGACAAATTCTTTTAAATATGTTCATTTGTTCTAAAATGTATTATTTTCTCATTATTTCTGAGCGGGAAAGCGAAATTCCCACCCCCTCCAGAAACACTGAAGAGAAGATTGGAATCCAATTAAATAACACTAAAATCACTAAATCACTATCTGAGATGCCGACCACTCTCATGAGGGTATTTTAAGGCAAATATGTGGTGAAGGATGAGTGTGATGAGTGGTAGTTATGAGTTATGAGGTGTAGTCTTGTTACAAACTAAGGCCGACTCTTCTTTAGAATGGGCCATTAATTAATAGCCCAATGACCAATGGAAATACAAGGACCAACGGCTTAACGTGACTTCCGAACCACACAGGTGATGGTCTGATATGTCTAAACGATGGTGGGAGTTGATGCGGGTATCATCAGATGATGACTGAGACTATCTGAGCCGCTTTAGACCTATATCATTCTCAAAAAGTTATAACAAGTTATACAGTGTATAAAAAGAAGAACTTGCCCTTATGTGAGTATTTTATCTAATTTTGCCGAGATAAATACGGAAATTATTGCAAATACATGTAATGTATATTTAAATTGAGGTTACTAGCAGAAGTTATGATGAGCTTGGTTGAATGGTCTACGGTTGTCATAAAATACATCAACTGGAAACTGGATTGTATAGTCATTTTATCAGGTAGTTTTGCTGGATTCTGAACAAAAAACGCATTTAAATTTTGAAGACTCTTTCTCTCTGTATTCCAACCTCTCAAATCTACTCCCAAAAGTTTCCCTTTATCTGAAGAAAGGCTGGCAATAACCCTACCTTGTTTCAGTAGTGGATTGATATTGTCCATCCCCCTCGCTCAAAACCATTAGCATATACGTAAAAACACTTTTTGACATATCGTTTACGGATGTAAAACCTTTACTACAAAGAAACCCAAAGACGTTATAGAACTTTGGAAGTTTACATAACTCAATATCCTGTTGCTCCAAGATGATCTGATTTCAAGTCCTCAGAGCAAAGTTGGAAAGAAGAAAAGTGGAGTTTGAAACACCTCCGGACCTTTGTCTGGGGCAGAGTAGGTACTCGACTGTAAAACTTGTGTCAGTTATTTAATTTATAACTTTCTGTCTGGCAAGTTCATTATAAACGCTTTGACTCGACCGTCTCTTGCTGTCTTTCTTCATCAAGTCAAGTCATAATGCCGCCTAAATACTGAAAAGCTTAAGAGAACTGCTTATAACACAGGATAAAAACTACAAGCTACGTTTTAGGCAAGTTAATTTACTTCAATGTGAAAATGTTCTCTCAGGCAGCATAGATCAATTTTTTCTTTTTTACAGCAGCAGCACTAATGACTCTATGCTTACCCAGAAAAACTTTCCCCGTTTTAGTTCATTAACCTATGTAAAACACAGTTTGCAAATTTTTTCATGTTAAATTCCCTATCCCAGTTGAACGCTGTTCGGGCTCTATCCGGCCCCCTCTTAATTTTTGCTGAGAATGAAAAATGAAAAAGATGTTCATTATTTTATTTTGTGGTTAACTTCTGAGTTATGGCAGCCGACGCTACGCCACAAGTGCTACCGTGAATCCTAGCGAATTTCCTACAACAGGGTATAAATTACCCTGAAAGGGCCCTTTGGAGGGAGGTGGTTTCTCCCCCTCTCACCCTCAAAATGAGGTGACTGGGACTTGTGGCGTGGTCCTGTAATCCAAGCTTCATAGAGGTCAGGTTTTGAGGATGATATAGGTCTAAAAGCGGCTCAGATAGTCTCAGTGATCATCTGATGATACCCGCATCAACTACCACCATCGTTTAGACATATCAGACCATCACTCGCGGGTTCGAAGTCACGCAGCCGTTGGTCCTTGTATTTCCATTGGTCATTGGGCTATTAATTAATGACCCATTCTAAGGAAGAGTTGGCCTTAGTTTGTAACAAGACTACACCTCATAACTCATTACTACCACTCATCCTTCACCACATATTTGCCTTAAAATAACCTCATGAGAGTGGTCGGCATCTCAAATAGTGATTTAGTGATTTAGGTTGATAGCAAACAACTCATTTTGAGAAGAACTCCTCCTCCCTCTTAAAAGGTAATTTTCAGCAGATTTTGCTGGTTAACAAACTTTACCTGGATATTTACAAAAGGAACATATGTACCAAATTTTATGAAAATTTAACAAAAATGTGATTTGTAGAGTTTTTACACACATATACATTCATATAACGTTTTTTATTAGACTCAGGAGGTGTTGGGAAGCTGAAAACTTTAAACTGTTTTGTTCTGTGACGTTTTTCCACCCTGGGGATGGACATGATTAGCTCTATTCCCTAAGATAATTCACAAAAAAGTATCTCCAGTTGTTTGAATAATGTTCTTAAATAAGTTGAAATTAGAAGCGGCCTTTAATTTCAAGTTGGTCCGTATTCCAGAACTTATCGTCAGAAATATTATTTGTCCTAATAATTAAATTTGAATATTTTTAATGGATCAGTATTAAAATCAATTGTAGTCGAATTATAATATGTAAATACCAAACTATTGATAACTTACAACTATGCACACTTGACCATAGCCGTTAAGTAAAAAAGTTAACGGTCGTAGCCAACAACATTACGCCGTGTCGTGAAAAAACAAACAGGCAATTAAATTTAATTAGTGGCCATTAATTCCTGTAATATGACATCAAGTGCTTTAATATGTGTTGTCTCTGGTGGTATGTATTAGCTTTAAAAGTGCTTTTAGAGGATAGATGATGGATTTAACAAGGACGTGTCGTTAGAGTCGGGTAACTGGATATGCTCAATTGACCAAGATAGATTACTGAACATCATTCGTGATTTCGTGACCTCTTTGGTGATTGTTTTTTGTTACCTTGCTTGGTCAAGTGGGATTTTTCATTCACAAAGATTAGGTAACTAACAATATCAGAACTATTACAGGCATTTTAACCTAATATTTTAGAGATGACGAGTCAAATGACTATATTTTTATATATTTAAAAACTGGTTGGTGTTTTAAGACTGTTCTAACGCTTAAAAATTAATTACATATTATATTTTTATACGATTTAGGAATTTTGTTAGGAGTCAATTGCAATAAACAAAATTATTATTCAAAAAACTAAAAAAACGTATATTTATGTTTGTTAAAAGAGAACATGTCGGAAAAGAATTCCTAACCACTTTCTATTTAAAATCAGAATTTTGCCCTAAATTGCCCTTTCAAAAATTCATACAATTAAATCTAGATGTTGTTGAATTTTTTTAACAATTTCAATTACTTTTAAATAGCTTACTATATTAGATAAAAATATAAACATTTAATTTTTTACACTATCATTGTAGAAAATGTAAAACACTTTGCAAAACTTTATTGGAAATCTTTATGCATTATTTCTACTCAGTTTTGAATAAATTATTGACAAATTCGACCGAGGCCTCTCACTAGATTAGTGATTATACTGACCACTACACCATTCTGCCCACCTATTTATGCCTTCAAATTTAGAAGTACTTGAATCTATATGTTAATCCAAAACTGTAACTGTCAATAGCCTCTTTAAATCAACAAGCTACAAAAATTAAAACCAGAATTTAAATACTTTGTCAAATGATTAATAATAAATCTTAATTTGTATAAGCGCTAAATTGCTAATTTAATACTAAAGAAATTTTTAACAAAATTTGTGGACCGAACCGGACTTGAACCCGGGTTGTCAGATGACTGGAGAATCTTCTAAGCTATAGATTTTAGATATTTCACCATTAGAGTTGTTGTTGGAAGCAAAAAATATTCATCGGATCCAAACAGTTTTGTGTGTTTACATCTGAACAAACAGACGGAGGAGTTACTGCCGCGTGTGGGTGTGGAAAGGGAAGCAGAGTAATGGAATCAATGTAGTGTGCGAGGATAAATCACAGAGAACACGGGGAGCCAATACTTACTGTGTGTGTGTGGGACATGACCCCCGGCCTCGGGGTTTGGCCCCGGGCCAGCACCGAGGGTAGCAACCCGCCCCCGGACATATCAGTGGTGACCTGAGTGTGATAATGATAATAATGGGGTGGAAAAATATCTGGTCAGTCTGAGCAATGGGAAGTAAAGGATATTTTTACGTTGAATTAAAGTTAATACAGAAAGACAATTAATTCAAAAAGATATGTGTGTTTTACAAAGCTGTTTTTTTTATGAAATGAAGAAATAAAGACTAAATTGACTGTATCTATTTTTAGATTTAATACAAAAGAAAAAATGAATATAAAGGGCAAGATTTTTAGTGCAAGGGCCCAATCCGTATCCAGGAGATTTCAAGATACTTTGATTTGAGACACCGACCCCCCTTAGAGAGTATTTTAAGGGGAATGTGGGATTGATGATGAGGTGTAGTCTTATTGCAAAATAGGGTCGACTGTTTCCCAGATTTGGTCATTAATTAATATCCCAACGACCAACAGCTCAATGTGACTTCCGCTTTGGACTTAAAATCCATAGATAAACAAGAATCTAAATGCCAAATTTCTTTTCTAAAAAAAATAGTGTTTATATTTCTTTATTCAAACAGAACTGAAAGAAGACTGCACTTTAGTGTGGACTCTAAAGTCAAAGAGTTGAAAATCTCCTCTAATTTATATATTGTCTAGAAAGAATTCTTTCTTCTTTGTCATTCCATCATTATTTGAAGGGCATAGCTTGGATTTTGTTTAGGGCTACTGAACAGGACCTGGGGAGAGTCTAGGGATTATGGAACCCAGTCCAGTAAAAACTTATATGTAGGCTTTGCGAACTAAAATTATGTTCTGCAAAACAAACTACTGGTTAAAATTTAGTGTTTGTTAAAAATGTTACAAATGTAATTTCAGATGAAATTCAAGGAATGCTGGAGCACTTTTAAAATCTTTTACTCCTCGACTATCCCTATTAGTTATATTCAATTTTGATTAAATTCCACTCGTAAATATCTAACTGTCCTTGTACGTTGTGTTGCAGCAAAAACCACACGAGGACGAAGCAAATGTCGATCGGCCGGAAGAAGTTCAACATGGACCCGAAGAAGGGGATCGAGTTCCTGACGGAACACGGTCTGCTGCAAGCCACCTCAGAGGACGTGGCCGGGTTCCTGTACAAGGGCGAGGGGTTGAACAAGACAGCGATAGGTGACTACCTCGGCGAGAGCAGCGTAGTAAGTTCAACGAGAAAGTGCTGAAAGCGTTCGTCGACCTGCACGACTTCACGGACCTCATCCTCGTCCAGGCTCTCAGGTGAGCAAAGCAATCCGGAATCAGTAGACGTAAGCATAGATAATGTTATGGTAAGTAGGATGCGCATAGAAGCTGAATGACTGAGGTAGGAAAATCAACAGTTGCGGCAGCCCGAGCACGGTTAGCACGGGAATTCTTTTAAGAGCCTCAAGTGAGGCACTGACGCATAGGCAAGTTTGTTCGTTCTCGAAAATCGTACAATTTGGTCATATTATTGACATCAGACAAACTCGAGCATGTGGTTCCGAGGGGAGATAGACACGGAGAGATGGCAGCGCTCGCAGTCTGAACACTAAATCACTATTTGAGATGCCGACCACTCTCATGAGGGTATTTTAAGGCAAATATGTGGTGAAGGATGAGTGTGATGAGTGGTAGTAATGAGTTATGAGGTGTAGTCTTGTTACAAACTAAGGCCGACTCTTCCTTAGAACGGGTCATTAACTAATAGCCCAATGACCAATGGAAATACAAGGACCAACGGCTTAACGTGGCTTCCGAACCACGCAGGTGATGGTCTGATATGTCTAAACGATGGTGGGTGTTGATGCGGGTATCATCAGATGATCACTGAGACTATCTGAGCCGCTTTAGACCTATATCATCCTCAAAACCTGACCTCCATGAAGCTGGATTACAGGACCACGCCAATCTGGAGCTTTTTCTGATGACACGACACTTATTTTTGTTGGATAGTTTGACAGTTTTAGATTCTGGAATGCTACTAACGGTTCAAGAACTAAGAATATTATAATGCAATTGTAGATTGGCAACTGTGCATGTACACTAGACACATGCTTTACTGGGGTGCCTACTGAGTGTTAGGTTCTTGTGACTTGTTATCAGTTGAAGATAAGAGGTAAAGAAAGATAAGTCATCACCACATTGAGACTACACGGCACATGATAAATCAAGAAGAATTTGACATTATTAATTTATAAATGAGTAAAATTATTTGTTTTTATTGTTTTGATACTAACAGTTCACTATATTGTACTATCAATCAAGAATTATAATGTATTAATCAAGAAGTATAATATCCAACTATCCATTAGAATATGAAGTCTACATCAAGTATGGGAATTTTGACTGTGGACAAGAAAAGAAATCCCTGTTGTTTCTGCTATTTTGGTTTTTATTAGACTAGAGTTGTTCTTACTTTATCAAGTTTCTTTCTTCCTTTTAAAAATCTGTTTTGTAAGAGGGCTGTTTAAAAATTATGTTCTGATCAAAATTTTTTAAACACACTCTATTTGTAGACACGTTATATTATATTCACATTAAAGTGAATTCAACTATTTTTTGACATATTTATGATAAAGATCGGAACACTTATCAAACTAAGGCACAAGGGTTTCTAAGCCATTGCATTACTTTCTGCCGCAAGTTTCCTTAATGAGAAACAGACGTAATTCACTTTTAAACCTGCTGAAGTTTGCAAAACGCAACTGTTCAAAGTTAAATTCAAATCTGTTTTTCAAAACAAGGCTTCCAGAAACCCCTTTTTTGCAAAGTATTATACCAAAAATTGTATTTAAGTCGATAATGCTATTATTTAATTGACAAGAATATTACAAGTAGAGATCGGTTTAACGTTTTGAGAGCATATAATTGGGAAAATAAAATGTCTAGCATACTGTCGAATTCACAATGAGTCAGGCTATTTGATGACGTTTAATTTGCACATGTGGTTTCTCTCGCTTTCAAGCTATACAACTGCGGAAGTAAATTTCTGAACACCCCATTAATATTATAGAGTTGAATATTAATGCTTGAAATATCTTTACTCTTTATCCTCTTTCAACAAAGTTTGTTTTCAATACTCTCTACCCCTGACCTCACACTCCTAGATGTCACACAGATGATGTATGACACAAACCACGTTTGGTTCGGAAGTTAATCACTTGATTACAACTGGTTAACGGACTGCGACTGGACAGGTGCTGCTAGCTAGCAGATATGGTGGTATCAGGCTGGTCTGCATTCCTTGCAGCACTGCTGTCTGTCTGTCTGTCTGTCGGTGTAAAAACAGTGCACATGTCCACATACGAGAGAGATCGCGGCTGTTGCGGCCAGATGTGTTTAACAAAGAATATTAATAAGTATGAATTAAAGGTGTGTTTTTGTTTCCGACTAATTTTTCAGAAATTTGGCCTACTAAAGTTTTGGCAGCCAACTAAAAGGAACATTAGATAATGTATCATTGGTTTTGTTTTTTGGCCTTCAAAATGAGGTCACACAAAATGGGGTTTCGTAGGAAGTCTTAATTTTTGGGATGCAAACCTCCAAAAAAGTCAAGAAGTTCTGAAAAATTTTGCCAAATAGAGATTGTAAACATTTTTGGCTGCTCAAAATAATAGTTAAGTTCATGAAGGAGAGGTGGAAACCAACAAATGTGTCCCAATGTTTGTCTTTCTTTAGGTAACTTGTGGGAGGGGAGTTTTTCCCAAAAAATGACATTGTTATTTAATGTTACAAGACCCTAGATTTTAGGTACAAAGCGCCTGCATGTCTAACAAAATCATTCGAAGCGACTTCCACTTAAGATGCAGCTTGAAATATTTAATTGTCCCTGGACATTCGATAATGTCCTTAAAGTGTTTTCTAGTCTAGCAGCCAAGACTCCATGGGGTATAATGCTACAGCAGTCCTCAGAAAAGGAAGAGATGAATCAGATTGGCACATCCGTGACGGATTGGTATCGCACGCAGTCACCACTTACAATTTCTAATGTGACTATACGGTGACGCTAGGTAAAGGTCGAGGTTGGGTTGTAGAGAGGAATTGGTAGTCCTAACTTCGCCTCGTTAAACAAGACAAACTTGACCTTTGTTCTCCGCTCTCGGTGGGTTCTGACAAGTGTCGTGTGATTGCAGGCAGTTCCTGTGGAGTTTCCGGTTGCCGAGGGAGGCGCAGAAGATCGACCGCATGATGGAGTGCTTCGCCCAGAGATACTGCCAACTCAACCCCAACATCTTCACCAACACAGGTACTTCACTGCAGAGCTTGGCTATAATCGGGCAATTGGTTATACGATTCAGCATGTGCAGCATACAAGAATTCTGGGGAAATCGGAATCGTATGGGAATTTTCCACATACGGAACATGTCAGAGATTTCGCCCCTAAACCCGCAAGTTTTGAGAAGGATAGTCCTGTACGTTGTGATTTCGTTAAGGACGCTAACGAGATAACAGAGATCGCTGTTGTCTTCCATTAATAACTTTTTGCGTGCCGAATGGTCCGGTGTGACTGAGACTCTCTTTGGTTTGGAAAGCGTTTCGACAGTTTTTTGCTATTTAAATTTGAGTTGAAACCAAATACTTCTACAAATACAAAATATCTTTATTTACATATACAGTACATATAGTGTAGGACTGTGTCAATTTAAAATTACAAAAAAAAGGTATCTTTGTCTCCTTTCTTCAAGTTGGACCAGCTCAGGAACTCTTGGAAAGAGTAGATGTGTTTGTATAACAAAACCCGGAAATCAACCAACTTTGTCAGGAAAAATGCAGGAAATTATGAAATTTTGTTTTTATTGAATGCTGGACACCCTGTAAACTCCCGGACCAAGAAGAATGGTTAATGTTGTTGTTTAGTTTAACTTCTAAAACAGTGGATATGACTATGATTATCATATGACATCCAGCCACTTCTCCAACTCATGTAATTAAATCTATTAATAATTTTAGAAGTTAAGAAATTGTTACAAAGACACAAACATTATTGTCAGAAGAGCAATTGTCACAGATGTTAATGAAAGTTAGATTTAGGAAATATGATATGCTTGGTCAGGATGTGCTATCAAAAAGGAATAGAAAGGAGAGCAGGTTCACCTGGATAAAGTAGAAACACAGAAGAGAACATAAAATGTCAAATTAATTTATGTGTTTCTTTTTTATCCAGGTGATCCTGCTCTTCTTTCTATTCCTTTTGAATAGCATAATCATCATTGAAAGTTGAGAGATTTTCATGAACATTATTAGAGGGTTGGGAAATTACAACATACATTACTGAGAGTTTAGAAATTGTCACCAAAATTATCGAAAATTAAAACAGTATCAAGAACATTATTGAACGTTGAGAAAATGATGCCAGAAGTTGAGAAAGCCATAGGTTATCAACTTACATTTATTCATTTCAGAATTCGACGACTCCTTCGAAAGTGACTCTTGAACCTTGTTTAGTTTGTAACGCCGTCTGTTGTGGTGTTTCAGACACGTGCTACGTGCTGTCCTTCGCCATCATCATGTTGAACACGAGTCTGCACAACCCCAGCGTGAAGGAGAAGCCGAGCGTGGAGCAATTCATCAGCATGAACAGAGGTATCAACAACGGCGGAGACCTGCCTCGGGAACTGCTAGTGGTCAGTGTTGTGATTGTCCTGGGTGTCTTTAAGTAGCTCTTTATGTGGTGGTCCGTATGGTCGCAGAGGAAGTTAGGGGGCTAAAAAGGTGGTTACATCGGAGCGGATGCGTGGTGGATTGGTATCGTGCGCGACCATGGAGCTCTGGAGCACTCTGCTGGTGCGGGCTCGATCCCCGTAATCACCACTTATCCCGACAGAGTTGATAAACTCTAGAATGCTAAACCGTCCTCCGAAAGTATTCCAGGAGTAAAATGGTTGGAATTGAGGGTGGTGTTATGGAGGATGGCCCTCAGAACATACAGAGGGAGTGAAATGATTCTCAGGATGTATTGCGAGTGTTAAACTGTTGTAGAAAATCATCGGGGGATTAAAAACGGTTCTTGCATGCCGCGCAATCTGGTACATACAAATAAATCAGCAAGATAATTCCTTCCTGAAATTTGGAAAAAATTAATTTTTCTTTTGAATTGACTTTTTATCAGAGGAGGTATGGCGCAAAACTATATTAATGCTGGGAGATTGAAAAATATTTAGGGTAGTGGCATGTTTACGATTATTTTGTCGGACATAATGCAAGACTAAATTTTACTGTTGACCTGAAAATTCAGGAATATTCTGAATAGGAAGAGTTCTTATGTTTAATTTTAGTATGTTAAGTTTTGTTGTTTTGCAAATGAAGAGCAAAACCCAAGAGTAAATATAAAAGGAAGTACGGTGTACTCCTCTATATTAGATCAGCGAAGTCAAGCTTACCTACTGTTAAACTACAATGACTTGTGTGGGTTTGCAGAGCTTGTACGAGAGTATAAAGACGGAACCGTTCAAGATACCCGAGGACGACGGCAACGACCTCATGCACACGTTCTTCAACCCTGACAAAGAGGGCTGGCTGTGGAAGCAAGGTAAGAATACTTGACAGTGTGCCTCAAGAACTTGAATGCAGACACCTCATCCTTTGTCTGTGACAACTGATGTATCTTTTGCAATCCTAGAGAAGTAGTGGGCAGGGGTGGATTGAGCTTAGGGCAGTGGAAAATAGTATTAGAGGGTTCTATCACATGGGGCCAATCAAAAGATGAGAAAGGAGGTCATCTTTCAGCAAATTCGGCTAATATTTGCTATTTTTGGAAATTTCTTAAGACTCTTAAACTATATTTATGTGCATACAAATCAGAGTCCTGTTCCACTTTTTGTGGGTCTAGGAGGAAACTAAGCTGGCTTGGTGGCTGAGTCAGTAGTGCGCTAGAATGCAAACCAAAGTTGGTAGGTTTGAGCCCCGCCTCAGCCAACGTTCGGCACAGACTGCTTAGGCCCATGGTGACTAGCGAGTTAATTTCCTCTGCAATGCAGTCGATCCTTCTCTATCTCGTTCCTCTACTTCTTCCTGATGATATCCTCTTCTCTCCACATCCCTCCGTGTTCTCCTGAACTTCCCTCTTGGTCTCTATCCTCCTGCTATCTTCTATAGGTTAAAGTCCTTAAATATTTTAACTTATACCAACCAATTAAATATTCTTTCTTTGTAGTTTGTTGTTGACAATACAAAATTTCAGAAGTTAAACAAATATTTTCCATCCTTTGAGCAAAAAAAATTAAAATATGTTCTTAATTCTTAAGTTTTTGCGGATGGTGTTATCACTAAGATCTAAGGCTTCCGGTTTACACCGCGTCACAGTTGAATTACAAATACTGCTATAGTTTCAAGTCATCCTCAGTAGCTTGTCGACTGACTGAGACATGGTGAGGCCGTGTAAACCGGAAGCCTTAGATCTTAGGGAATTAAATGTGTTGTTTACCTTTGAACACTCTTGTCTTATAAAGATTCGTTTACAATGCTGTTCTCTATTTGATCAACTGTAGTTCTCCCCAATATAGACTTTTAATCATGAACCCTTTCTTCATTTTTTTCAAAATTAATTTTCGCTATCCTTGAAGAAGTACGCACAAGTACTGTTTTTTCTCAATCAATCTGTTGGGATATTACCTCCGTTAACCTGACAATGTTCGTGTAGGTGGAAGATACAAGAGCTGGAAGCGGAGATGGTTCATCCTCAACGACAACTGCCTGTACTACTTCGGGTACACGACGGACAAGGAACCCCGTGGCATCATCCCGCTGGAGAACATCCTGGTGCGCGAGGCGACAGACAGGCACAAGCCGCACTGTCTGGAGCTGTACGCGTCCGGGACCGACTTCATCAAGGCCTGCAAGACCGACAGCGAGGGCAAGGTCGTGGAAGGTACGTACATGTGACTTAATGCTGGTGGCACGCTCATTATTCATGTGAAAATCCAAATTGCAGTCTGAATGAGTAGCGGCTACAAAATGAAACGTGTTCTACAGGGTTACTAAAAAATAATGTTCTAATTTCATCCTTCAGTAACTTTTAATGTATAAAAGCTTCATGAATAATTAACACATGGTTAAAAAGAAAAAAATCCAAAAGTTTTGTTTAACTGTGAGATATGTTAGCTGTTACTTGTCAGCAAGTTGGCTGCCCTTCAACTCAAGATATTTTTCGTTCTTGAATTTTCAAAAAGCCAGTGAGTTTAGTTCAGCGAGAGTTTTGTTGTATATTTGTGATTTCGTCGTGACTTTTTCTTGTGAGGCTATGTTAAGGAGAAATTGTACGTAACCATTATGCATAGAAATTAAGTTGCCCTGCGGAACCGTATTCTGATAGTCACGGTCAATACTATGAATCAATATTTGCTTTGTGATGTGTGGGAAGAGTTTGATTATCGGCTAGATTTTTGCCGAGCAGTCAGGGGAGGACATATCAAGCATTTATGGAAGTGTACAAACTTTGAAAAGTGCTTTGAAAAGTATGTAATTTATGTACATTTAAGTAATAACTAATGAAGTAGAGTTGTCTGAAAGTAAGACATTCTTTTTGAACAACCCTGTATTTCTAATCTCAACTGTGAATAAGCTGTAACTTTAACCTGCCGAGGATGTGTGCCTAAAATAAAAGAAGAAACGAGGAATTTGGTCACTTCTTTGTATTTCAATGAATACTAGAATCACCCTGGGAACAAAACGGCTTGACAAATAACTTGAAAAATATTATGGGAGTAAAATCACACTAGGAGATTATAACAAGAGTAGAACAGCAGTCAGGAGTTATCAAGGGAGTAAAACATGACTTGGAAATCATTGAGAAGGTAGAACAGCTGTGCGAATATTGTTGACTTACGCAACTTGTGCTTTGTGTTGCAGGCAAGCACACGGTGTACCGCATGTCTGCGGCAACAGCTGAGGAGCGTGACGAGTGGATCAAATGTGTCAGGTGAGTTACATCAAGTGTACTTCATCCCCGTTTACGAGAGCACGTCCAGTGCTTGCCCGAATAAATAAATAAGTTGTCTTTGATATTCATCAAACCATTGGACTACTTACAGTATTTACAGTGTATTCCTCCTCTTGAGCTCCTCTCGGATGAAGGTTACTGAAAATATCAAGGTGATATCATCTGCATAGAGAGCGGTGGAAGCTAGAACTAAGAAAAGCCATGGAAACAAATAAAAAATAGCAACGGTCTTAGCACTAAGCCCTGAGGAACACCGTGACCATCCCCATGTCTGTAGACCTTTTGCATTCTGCTATTGACATACACAAGTTTATAAGTGAGACAGGCAGAAACACTACAAAAATAGGCTACCTAGTTATGAATTTTCAGCAACATCTTTTACGTTCTTCTTCCAATTTAAATTTCTTAACCTTGTATTCAGTAAGCTCTGTTCGTTGTTCCTTCTCCTCCCCCGGACCTCAACCCTCAACCCCGTTGAATCCAACGATATTCCCACTTACGCTGACGACACGATGTTTACGTTCGCAGACAAAGTATCAGCCACAACCCGTTCTACGACATGTTGGCGGCGCGCAAGAAGAAGGCCCAGAAGAACCATCACGCCAACCACCACGCCAAGAGCTAAGACTTCGGCATACGCCGCTCCGCGCAGTGCCTTCCCACTCTAGTCCTTCCGTCCACATTCCACGCGCCGCGCAACGCCACGCCACGCTCTCTAGTCAACCGCCCCGCCCAACAACCTGGTGTGAAGTCAAGTGATGAGTCCCCTGACACTGTGGGGTGTTTCAACGGGTCAAAATATGGAAATTGTCAGAAATGCGAGCAAGTTGTTTCAATCAGTTTTGTAAAACTTTCAAATTAAGTACTTTTTAGCCAGCATAAAACACCTTGCCGTTTAACTCAAAGTTAAAGGCAGTACAAAGAGTTACCCCCGTACTTGCTCTATCTCTTTCCTCTCAAACCAATCAACTGAAATGTCTAAAATATCGTTTTAAAGTTGGAAATTATATGTCTTTACGGTCTGGGCAGTGTTTAACGAATTTAAATTGTCAATATTTTATTGCACTAGATCTGTGATATTATTGTTGAGAAAATTTTTCATGTGAAAATAGAACAACAGTTTTGGAATCTTGTTTGTAAGTAAAGGAAATCCTACAGTTGACTCATCACTTGGCTGAACGGAAGTTTTTATTCCAAATTCAAACATTTTTAATTATGTTTATTACATTACAAATTATGTGTTAGTTTTAAATTAATAAAAACACCGTACATGCATCTCGTAATCAACCAGAGATTTTAGGTTAATTTGTTTGTAAATATGTTAATGGTACCTTTGATTTGTTGTAAATACGTTGTAATAATATTGTCAAGATAAAACCTATGTTTATTGTAAATTTAGTTTGGTTATAAAAGTATTTTAATGTTTTAAATTATGTTCATTTTAAAACTTATTTTACGTGAAGTTAGATTTACTATATCAAATTATCTACACTAAAAACTGTGATAAGAAATACCTTTATAATGTTTTAGATACAAATTAAAAGAACTATTGCAGTTAGTAGCTTTTTGAAGCAATTGAGTTGTATCAAACCATTTTGGGAAAATTTAGTGGTGTTAGTGAAAAAGTCTTTCTTTTTATTCTTTATCAGGTAAAGATATATTATAATGAAGACTGTTAGTTATTTCCTAAACACCAGTTGTTTTATCAGAAGTTAAAAGTAAATTTTATTGTTGATTCTTAATGATCATTGTTTTAAAAGGACTAAGTTAAAAGTTGTAGAATATATATAAATAGTTTTTTAGTCTTAAGTTTTTAAATACAGTTGTATTCCAAATATTTTTAGTTCTAAACTGAACTGTGAAAGTCGATTGTTATTTTATTCCATTTGTGGTAAAAATATTTATGGATAAACTGTTGTTTAACTTTTGCGTCGGATCAAAAATGTTTTGATAGTTGCAACTGCGATGAGCATATTAAAATCTTCCAAACAACTTTTGCAAACCGTGATGAATCGTTGTTAATCGGAAAGTGCTAATTTGGTACTACAGTTAAATTTTAAGTGCTTAAAAATTCATTTCAAACCAAATGCTGTGTGAAATGTAAATACAAAACAGAGAGAAAGGTTTAAATCTTGCCGTTTGTTGAGTTAAATAATAAACATTTGTCAATTTGTTGAAATGCATTAGTGTACCGTGTAGCTTATATTGAAAGCCGACTGTTTTACGCTGAGTGTTTTGTACTCTGATATATCGTTGTTACGAGCCTTGTACAAAGACGTAAGCGAGTGACGTGTAAATAGGTTTGTTACGTAAGTTAGTGTACAGTTGTAAGTATGTTTATACACTCGTCGTATCGGAGCGAACTTTACCAAAGTTATATATAAATTTTAGTTCTACTGTTGTACAAATGAATAAACTTTTTAATATACTTCTGTGGGTGTTTTATCGTCCCGTAATCTTGTAATATGTTGGTAGGTCGCTTTTAGTTTGAGGTGAAATCGGCAAAACATTGGTATTGCGAATCGTAGCGAATTTACTGTAAACAAGGGATAATTTATGGATTTTTCCGTTTAACGAACTTAAAAGAAATGTCTTGAGTATTGTGTGGGTGTGTATATTTTATAGTGTAGACTGTACAATATTTTATATCATTTTATAAGTTACGTTTATAATTTGTGTTCAAATGGGCAAATTTTTACACTGAGTGCTCTTAACATTATCCAGCAGTTAAATGGTAATAGGAGGTAAGTTACTCAGTACCACATGTAGTCATGTACCTAGTACGTAAAATGGGGTGACTTTGTGCCTTGTGGGGTGAAAATGTGACATTGTGTTTGGTTATTTAAATCTACCACCAGAAAGGATAGTCACAGGTACTGCCAATGTCAGTTAATCTTTAGCCCGGTATGTGCTGCATTCTAGCGGAGACTTGATGAATCTCTACCTCACTTAGCCTGCTCGATGCATTTGCGTGTTTTCGTCTGATTTATCAAACCTCCAAAACCTTCATCTGTACAGCTTTACTCGTCTATTCAATTATATATACAGGTAAATAACTCAAATACTACTTACCTTGGTGTTCTGATTATGCACTTGAAAAGTAATTTCAACTTTTATTTACAAATTTATTTAAGCATAACTTAACAACTGCTGGTTTACGGGGTGACTTTGTGACAGATGTAGGATGGCAAAATTACTTCCCAACCTAGTTACTGCCTCAATATGCATGTTTTTATTCATATATTGTATATTTATATATTTCAGAAAGTACAAGATGCCAAGGAAATACACAAAGAATCTTGGAGGTCGTACCTACAGAAATTATACTGAACACGCTTCGAAGAAGTAGTAAATATGGTAATAGACAATATTCTTTATTCACATATTCATGGAGAACAGTACATGCGTCAAAATGATTTTAAGAAAAAATGCAAACAGTTATTCTTTGAGAAGCATCTAGCAGGTAATTTTACTTTTAGTTGTTTACTTAGATGAAATAAACTGTCATGGTACCTACACAAGGAGGCATGTATAGCACGTTCACCTAACTTACAGATAATGTTACTTAAGTATTAATGTTTTTTTCCTTTTCAGATACGAAATACATAGAAACACCATTTGATTGAAAACGAAAGCTTGGACAATGCAACTGGGGAGAATACTCCAATGTTAGTGAGAATGCAACTAATCTTCAGCAAAGAAGAAGAGGAATTATTTGTCACTCGTGCAGAGGCCATGTTGACATTTTGCTTCCCTATGACAACTTTCGACTTAAGATTTACCGTCAATGCGTATATTAGATTGAAGAGGAAGAGTTGTAAAGATAACTTTCCCGGCAGAGATTGGACAGCAAGTTTGTTGAACCGTTACAGAAAAATAACATCACAACAAACATCGAAAAAATGACAGAGCTGCAAACAACAAAGGATCATAACAGCGGACCCGTGGGGGGTTGGAATCGTGCGCGACTCCATAGCTTATCCCTCTGCGGGGGCGGGTTCGATCCCTTACATTTGTAAAGTGACTATACGGTAACAGGTCGAGGTTGAGTGGTTGAGAGGACTTTGTAGTCCTAACTTCGCCTCGTTAAACAAGACAAGAGAAACTTTAACAATGGTATAACTCCGAAGGAACTATGTACCTTAGACTCAAGGTAGCTTTGTCATGGAGAAAACAACCAAACATTGGAGATGGACTACTAAGCCCGACGAAACTTGGTATGCAGCAGAAGAGGTCCTTTATCCCATCCGACTCACCGCCTGATGAAGAGAGGAATTTTTCACGTTCCTGGATTGAACTGAATGAAAGTTACTGTGTTTTTCAGGCACACATATGTTGTATATAAAATATAGTTGGTGTGATATTGTGACATTTCAATTTTCCCATGTGTTTTACAGACAAAACAAACCTGTCACAAAGCAGTGTGAGTTTGTGACGTTTTTAATTTTTTAAATAGTAATTACTAAATGTAAAAAAATGAAAAACTGTTGAATCAGTTTCTTGATGGTGTCTTAACAACTACCGACATTTAACTTATATCTAAATTACATAGTTCCATTTTAATCATGCCAAAAAAAGCATTGTGACGTTCCCCATGAGTTATGGTGAGAGTTACCCCATTTTATTTAGAATGACTTAAAATATATTCTTTATAATATTCTTTCTTAGGTTTCTGTTCCTCAATGTAATTTCACCTTCTTTAATAATAATTTGTATTAATTTATTTCTCACTTTGCAAATACTCTACAGATTTTTACACAGATAATTAATTTGAACAAAAATCTAAAGCCAGACTGATCTTGTTCTATATACAATATAAAACAATGTGTTGTCAGAAAGCATAAAAATAAAAATTTGTAAAAATGATTCATACATTTAACATTTTAGAACAAATAGGGATAAACCTCCCAAGCTAGGACTTAATTTATTACAAAGCAGCACTAAAACACCTAATATAACATGAATTATTATCCAAAACAACTTAAACCCTATTCAAAGCAAAGTATTTTTCTTAAAGAAATAGATGCTAGCAACAGCAAAACCAAAGATTTTAGCAGTGGATGTATTTGACTGGGACTCGTGGCGTGGTCCTGTAATCCAGCTTCATGGAGGTCAGGTTTTGAGGATGATATAGGTCTAAAGCGGCTCAGATAGTCTCACTGATCATCTGATGATACCCGCTCAACTCCCGCCATCGTTTAGACATATCAGATTTGTATCTTAGTAAGACCATTTATGGAAAAAATTACTGGGATGAGCTAACTTATCATTTTAAAACGGTGGCTATTTTATGGTAATTTTTGGAGTTACACCTTAAATAGCGAATGAACGGTGAGTTTAACCATCACACAGTGAAAGGCTATGTATCAAATAAAAAGACTTCATGTAAAAAAGTCAAGGCTAATTTGTCCTTTTTCTAATTATATAATATGACACCAGGTTAAAAAAAAGAAATTCTACAGTATAAACTAACGACACACAACGACAGCGTGTGAACAATATATTAGGCGGGAATCAGCTGATGTGCTACTTTAGGTGAGGTGGGACTGAGTCCGCCTAGCTTAGCGCATCCAACCCTACCCAGAGTTGCGACGTAAGAATAATGATAATGCGTGCTGAGGCGTCAACAGCTTTTGCTGTGTGAACCAACATCGCGATTTTACATGTCACAAGCACAGAAAAGGTTAATCTGCCTTTTTGCTGTTTTGTATTGTGGCGAACTCGCAGGTTGTAAGGACGACGGAGAGGTTTTGAATCAGACCAACGCTTTAACAATGATAATAATTTATTATTACTCTGGACAAT
Source organism: Matsumurasca onukii (assembly GCA_018831715.1). Taxonomy (NCBI): domain Eukaryota; kingdom Metazoa; phylum Arthropoda; class Insecta; order Hemiptera; family Cicadellidae; genus Matsumurasca; species Matsumurasca onukii. The sequence continues at coordinate 3,860,081 of CM032060.1, forward strand.
GGAAACATTCAAATTAGGAACAAAGCAAAGTTTGGTGGAAAACGGTGACACAAACGTGGAATTGACAAACATGGAATCATATCACTCGTGATAGCACGAACACTCGACAATATTGTGAGAGATCACAATTGGTTGACATCTTACAATCACACTTATGGTAAAGGATAAGGCTAGGCCAACAGAAAACTAAGAATCTACAATGTTGTTTTATCTAGCTTGCGTATTTCCCTAACCCTTTCTCACAAAAAATTTAAAACAAAAATCTCTAAAAACATAAGGTACTTTGGGCTACAGTATATTATTTCCGACAAAAGTACGTTTTAAATTTCAACCCAGTTGTGGTTAGGGTTCATAAAAGGGCAAAATTTCAAGCTCAAACAAATTATTTTGTAAGTTTGTACAGTTTTTTTAGATTTATTAGAAGTGCAACTATGAGGGATTGCTGACTGTTTAGTGTTTATTATACACCAGAGTTAATTTTATGTGAACCTACCATGCCCACCTTAGCGTGGTTAAATCATGTTGCCAAGTCATTATCAAGTCAACAATTGCCTTAGATGCAAACAAGAAACATTACATAGATTTCTCGTGACAAAAATTAAAGATCTATACTTTAAAAATATTAAAAATTTGTTGAAAATCTATAAATTGTCGCAAGCTAGACAAAACATGCAACAAAAGTGCTTAAAACATAACACACACAGAGTGAAGAGACAACATTCAGTGAGAAACCTCGTAGGTGAACTGGCGGAGGAAAGTTGCTGTTAAAGAGTGTCTTCCACGAGCGCTACCATGAATCCTAGCGAATTTCCATTAGTAGGGCGAAGAGTTTACCCACAAAAAAATGGGTTTTATATTCTAAAAACTGCATTGAAGATCTGATTTTATTTATTTAAACTTGGAACATTTACGACACCGTAAGCAATATGCGTATTAAAATCAACGACATCCGACTATCTAAATCAAGATGGAAGCAAAAAAATTGGGTTTTTACCGCCATTTTGCTGACTGTGAAACCCCATCTTGGTTTTATCGATTTTTAGGCTATAGTGGTATAAATGTTCATACCAAATTTCATCAAAATCGGGAATACTGTTAGTTCTTACATACTTTTTTGGGGAAAACGCCTCCCCAAAAGGGTACTTTGGATAGTTTAATTTTGCTGGAAAACTTAACCTAGAGATTTGCAAAAGGAACTTTAGAACCAAACTTTATACATCTGGGACAACTAATAGGACCTGAAGATCGGTGAAACATTGAAATAAACTAATTGCAGGTTAACCGTTTAATTTATCTGGAGTAAAATTATTTTTGGTTTTAGAATATCTGAAAAATTATCAACAGGTAATTTCTTTGCCGTTTTGGCATGGAGGAGCAATTGGAGGCAGAAAAGTCCGCCTAGAGAAATACAAAAAATCCATAAAGACACTCTTTAACAAACAACACCTTGTGAATTAAACCAAGTAAAAGGTTAAAACAACATAGACTTCAACCGTAGCTAGGGTAAAAACCTTCAGTTAAGTACTACCGTACATACAATCTTCTAAAGTATTTCCTGATTTAATTTGTATATCACAATAAGTTATAAGTCTAGAATTTGTTATACTATCTTCAATTGAATACTTCTATAAGAAATTAATCTAATTCAAGTTTTCTAGAAAGAGAAGTGTCATTTCAGAACAAAAATTATAGAACATCGTCACTAAAAACCTGGGTTGAGAAGTTAATGTCTCAAATTACACTATAGTATAGTAGGAGAAAGTAAATATTATAGTAGTTCAAGTTATGATACGGACATTTAAAACAAACACCTTTCAAAAATAAAACCTCAATAATACACTCAATTGTCTCTACAGATATCAATAATTATTGCAATAGTTACAAACTAAACACACACAATTTATTTAGATAAACCTTTTTATTTTCAACAATAATTTATGGATAGAATTTCACAGAAGGCACATTTCTATGTAGGCTGAAAATAGATCTAATGTAAAGGTTTTTGAAGTGGCAGGAAATGATTTCAATGAGCCGACACATTTTTGATTGTGGAAAAACGTCAGTGTCGGCCCAGAGAATTAAATTCAAAATACTTGTGCATAAAACAGCTATAACGCACCAAAACAGCACCGAGAGAATGTTATAAAGATAAATTCACAACCACTCCTTCAAATCAGAGGAATTACCGACGGAAGGTTTATCATAAAATATACACATGAAAAAAGTACTATCAACATTTTTAATATTATTGCATAATAATCTGTTATTACTTTTCTTAATAGAAGTAAAAATAAGCACATAGTACCAAAAAGTTAAATTCGTGGTTGAATAATAATTAAAAATATTAAACAATCAAAATAGAACAACTTTTTACTTAAGAACTCTACGGTATGATAGCACCATATGAAAATATTGCTTACTTAGTTCCGAACTTTAGAAGTTTCAAAACATTACGTCTTGATTAAATAATACTTAATACACATACAATACAGATGACTAGAGATATGAATGACAAATTATAAAATGTGCGTCAAAAATCAAAACCGTACAAAATTAAAATACATTTGATTACAAAATATCATGATAAAAACTACTCAAAAGTAAAGCTTCAAAACACATCTATAATATAAAAACTGCACTCGATAAGATAAAAACAACAAAAAGCCAACAATAAAAAAGGTTATCACAACTTAAATCGATGTAAACCTAGGACTAAGATAAAATGACTGGTATTTATTATAGTGTATGAGACTAATATTACAACAGCCCTGGTAGGGAATGTGTAAAAATAGAGGAAATGAATGTTTCACCTAAACCAAGTTAACTGACAGGAAACACATTGGAATCATTGAGAGAAAGGGGGAATTTCAAACATTGAAGTGCAAAGTTACGTTTTTTTAGCCGTTTCATTGTAACAAAAGTTAAGCGTCAAAATAATGGTTAACTGAAGAAGAATTAACTGCCTTTTATAATGGATTTTATCCAAGTTTGTAGCTTTCTCCCAGAAGACTTAGGAAATTTAAGAGCAAAATGACTTGGCCAAGAGTGTCATATCACTATATCATTATTTGAGATGCCGACCACTCTCATGAGGGTATTTTAAAACAAATATGTGGTGAAGGATGAGTGGTAGTAATGAGTTATGAGGTGTAGTCTGCAAACTTAGGCAGACTCTTCCTTAGAATGGGTCATTAATTGATAGCCCAATGACCAATGAAATACAAGGACCAACGCCTAACTTGACTCAACCACGCAGGTGATGGTCTGATATGTCTAAACGATGGTGGGAGTTGATGCGGTATCATCAGATGATCACTGAGACTATCTGAGCCGCTTTTAGACCTTTATCATCCTCAAACCTAACCTCCATGAAGCTGGAATACAGGACCACGCAACGAGTCCTTGTCCCATAGTTATTCCCGTCCGTTTCGGCAGCAATTTAAAACTCCCGTTAGGGTCCCTGAAAAAAATCACGTCTTTCGCGACCTCACTTCTCAAAATTTCCTGCCTTAGGGATGAAATTTCTGCATAATTCCAACTTTTTCCCGTACTTAAAAAATCCTCGGTTTGTCCCAAATTCCCATAATTTATGCTGAACACCGTAATTTTCTAAGGTTATAGCCCTCTCTACCACCCATTGGAATCACCACTGCCTCGACCTTAACCTAACGCTACAAATTAATAGCAATTAAGATCCAATAAGTATTCTTTTAATTGTTTTATTGTCACTAACAATTATTCTCAGATTCCCAAAATCTCTCAGCAGTGCCAACATTTCCTGTTAGTTACTTGAATCTAAGTTGCAGTCAGGGAACTTACAGTACTGGATAGACTAGATACTTAAGTACAAACGACAAGCTAAACAACTAGTTGGTATCAAAACTGCTATCATATATGAAACCGTTAATCTCGCAAAATTACGAGATGTATTTGGCAACTGACCGGTGTACGACACCACTCGATGTTAAATCTGTTGCAAGCTTAGAATTTTTAGAACTTACTAGGTAAAGATTACTTACCTAAATATTATTTTGTACTACATTTGCATTTTTTACGCAGAGGCAAATTTAAGTCTTAGGATAACTTTTAGTAATCTTTTAAATATTCTGTTTAACTAACTAACCATCTTGCAGGCTTGGATTTTTCCAGTTACTTACTAATAACTTCTATTTTAAGTAGTAGTTGCTTATATTTTATTATTTGTAAATATGTATTTGTTTAAAATACTTATTTATACTTTACAGTAAGCGTTTTCCACTTGAGTATGTTGGATGGGTAAGCAGAATACTCAATAAACTAAGCAAACATTCTAAAACAATTTTAGATTGTCTTTCCAAACATTTTACTTTTAAATAAACTACAACGAGAAAATATTCTAAAAATATAATATGCAAAAAATATATTTTAAATAACACACAATGACAAGAAAATATTAAAAATAAAATAATTTGAAAATAACCGTGGGAGTCAACTGCGGACGAGTTAAAAGACACGGAGAGAGGACAGAGAAAGGAAGAAGAATGTAAAGCACTTGAGTAGGAGGTATCGTGTGTCGCGTGTTGGCAGTAGTGGCTCGGTCGGTACTACTGGAGCGCGCAGATGGCCGAGGTGTCTCCGCGCAGGTCCATGGCGGCCGCACGCTGCTTGATAGCCTCCAGGTACACCTCTCGGTTGAACATCCCGGCGGCCAGCGGATCCTGGGACACAAGAAGTCGTGCGTCAGCTTTACTTTTTTATCTCACCAGCGCGGCGCTCTGCGGCAGACCAGCTCAAACACATTAACACTTCTCCACTACCATTGGGGTTAACGTGTTAGAGCTGGTCCCCCGCAGAGTGCCATCCTGGTGAGATCAAACCTTTCTTCCTTTCTTTTTTCTATTTTAAGGATTTTTTGGTAAATATTTCCTTACTGTGAATATATTTTGTCTAACAATGTAGCTGTTAATATTTCTTTTTTTCTAGTCCTCTTAGGTTAAGGTTAGGCTAAGTATTATCTATTATGTAGCGTAAGTTTAGGTTAGGCCCTTGAGAACGGGTGGAGTTTCCTAACTGCCCGAAACGTAGGAAGTAGTTTTCTTCCTGAAGTAGCCGGAAAAGTCCGTTTTTCTAATTAAATTTATCTCCGCCACTATAATGAATTTTAAATCTAGTACAATTGTTATATTATTTGTCAGATACTCACGTGTCGATGCCTGGCCGGACGGGGCACTTGTACAGGCCCCAGACAGGCTTGTGGTCGGACGTACACACCTCCGGCACGCTCGCGTACGCCAGACACTCCACAGTCGCAGTGCTGTCCGCAGTGTTGCGCCGGTACCGGTACAGTACGCGGTCTGTGTAGCTTGGCGTGCGCTGCTTCTGCGACGTGTCGTATGTCTGTGTGCCGACGTCGTACTTGTAGGTAGGAGCGAACGTCAGCTGACCCTCCTCGAAGCCTCGGAACACGGTGCCTGCGGCCAATTTGCAAATGTAATGCATGTGAAGGTCATAGTGTATTTAACATCTGATAGATGGGTTTCATGGGCTCATTGTTTATTTTATAAGGTAAAATTAGTTTTTAAATGAAAATATAAGGCAGTTGTTAGGCAATTGTGCTTTGAGCAAGAACCTTTCCTTGTGGCATTTGCATCAGTAGGTATACCGGTAAAGTCTTTGGCTTTGGCACAGTTGACCCCTTGCTTCCATAGAAAATATGTGAACTCTTCCAGAGCAGGACGAGAAGACCAATCAAGTAATCTCAGCAACAACCCACAAGACTTCACCTTGAAGGATTACTTGCCTCTGTATCCACTGGCATTCTTAACTGTGTCATTAACCCAAATACCTCGGCTGCCTTTGAACAAGGAGACAAAAGCTTGCAGTAGGTAGCTTACTAGCAGATCCTGTGTTGATTGAAACTCAAATTAATCCACGTCAAATTATAAAGAGAATAGTTTATAAAGAACTCCCGATTCAATAATATAAACACCAACACTGGACATACTCACCGTCTACAATGCTAGTGGTCAGCTGGTCAGCCAGACACCCGAGGGAAGGTGTTGTGAGAGGAAACTTCTGCTTGGCAATCCAGGACATGACTTCCTCCCGTGGCGGGGTCAGGCGGAAGTTCAGGTCCCCAAACCAGAACACACAGTCGTAGTTCTGTGTCACATCTACAACAGGATTTGTAGGGCATCAAGAGACCTCTGGTCTAGCAACGCAAGTATGGCTGAAGGAAGAAACAAGTCTGTGTCTTGCAAAGAATATTTTGTCACTGGACTTTGAAAATGTGGAATGTGAACATCTTAATATATTGTGATCTAGAAATGGTAGCAGCAGTGTTAGGAAAGATGTGAAGACCTAGGACTACTGGCCGACTCTGCTTTCACCTGGGACCACCTATCAGTTCCCCTTTCTTTCATCCAAACAGCCTGATCAACATCCGCAATTACATGTGACAACTAATCAACTTGTTATTACCCTTCACAGCTCATTGGCACCTGACATTATACTCTTAACTTCAAGAATCTCTTTCAAACAGCTACTAACATAACATGCGTGAGTTTATTTTAGACTACTCCGAAAATTGCCCTGTCCAAATGGTTTCCCATAAAATACGTTGGCTGTTAATACCTCCCTTCAATGTTGATATTTCTTTAAATGCATCCAAACAGACTTATTTAAAACTGACGAGCTGACGCCAACTATGCAGCTCTACCTTTGCTCTTGTGCTTGACGGGCAGATGCTTGGGCAGGTCCAGACTCTTGGCGATGCGCTTGATGTCCTGCAGCCGCTCTTTGACCTTCTCCTGGTGCGCTGTCAGGTGCGCGGTGATGAAGAGCAGGGATGTGCCAAACACTGAAAACCCCACAGCGACTGCGCTCCCTTCGTGCGGAACGCCGTGCCCGGTCGCACGCTGAAGCTGTCATCTTCCGCAACTGAAACCACGCCAATGTTTCACTGTGATGACAATGGTTTTTTCACAAACTGAAAACTTCAAAATTATTTCATAAGTGACTGAAAAATTGAAGTAAACTGTGGAATTTTCGTAGATGATATAGTCGTTTTCTGAGGTGTAAAAATAAGAAAAAAACTATGCCATTTGGATGCTGATGACGATCTGGGCGTTACTCAAAACCCCAAGATGTACTGAACCTCTTCCAAATTATTGATATGTTTGCACTGTACCTGAGCAGAACCAAAGCAGGTCACGGCGCAGGTAGATGGCTAGGTGTAAGGTACCGAGAGTAGCCGAGTGGAAGAGTACGTGGCTCGGACCCAAGGTCTCCTGCATGCCCACCTCCCACTGGAAGCGATCCGGGTGAGACTCCTGCGAGCCCACTGCCAGGATGTCCGGCAGGTGGTCCAGGCCCTCGGGGAGGAGGAGGCAGTTGAGTTCCGAGGGTGGAGGCTGCAAGGAAATCAGTAATTGTAAGAACTTTTGACAAAGTGGAATTGTGCATTGGTGGGATTTCTTTTACGAGAGGCTTTTTTATAAGTTTATGCAATGTGTAACAAACAACTTGAAGGTACTAACCTGGCCGTTCATATTCCAAGTGAGGATGCAGATTTTAAGTTCTCGTGTTGGTAAAACTCGTTCCAACTCCAGAGCACCGAGCAACGATGTTGCCGCAATCCGCCCGCTGAGAAAGTTCCTGCGGAATAACCCAGTTTAATGTTGCAATTAATGCAGTTTTGTGGTTTCAGAGGCTAGTAGTTTTCAAATGTCAGCCACAGTGTAATGTGTTTATGTACAGATGTCAAAGATTATTAACAGAAATTAAATTGTTTATGGTTTAAAAACAATCACCATGAACTTTCCAAACTGTAGCCCCTGCAGCATGATTGAGAACATCTTTTAAGAAAATCTTAAGCTGATGAATACAAATTAATTGCTTTTGCCACTTAGGAAAGCAGTTGTCTGTGAAAATATAGATCTTTGCCATCATCATACCCATATAGATTTGGCATGTGGTAGGAGAGGACGGCAATACATTTTTTGAGTGCATGAAGCCAGTAGTGACAAACCAACTTGCGGGACTAATGCTTTAACCCTGCGTTCGCTAAGGTCTCACCTCTCCCTAGCCTTGGTGGTGGGGATGAGGTTAAACACCTGGGCGGCCAGCAGTGACTGTCGTACAAGACTCTCCATGGACACATCTTGCTTCTTCTCCTCCCGAGACCCAGAGAGTATCATAGATGACGGGCGAGTCTTCTTCTTCTTCTTCTCCGTAGAATCTTTCTCCCCCCCACTCCTCGATGAGCCTGGGGACGACCCTAGAAATCAGCCGTGCATTATGATATTTAGAGATTACAATAGGCATTTCCTTTAATTTCTTTGTTTTGTAGAAAAACTAGCAATAAACCAGTATTCTTTTAGAACAAATGTGCCAAGGAAAATAACCTAATAACTCCCTCAAAGATTTGATCATTTTGTAAAGTCAAATTACTTTCTTTCTAACCGAAAAGAACTGATAGGTAGGCGATTTAAAGAACCAAGGTGTATGGGGGCTGGTGGATTTCTAGAGACAATAATAAATTACTTAACTAGGGTTTGTGGGCATCACAAAACGCATTTAGGGAAAGCGGTCCCAACCCTTGTGCCGGGGAATCGAACCCGCGACCTTGCACTTTGCAAGCCGTGACTCTACCCACTGAGCCACGGACACAGGCACGGTTTTATGTGGTTGATGTCTTCAAGAAGTACCGACAGATTAATTACTGATGTTACTATAGTTAATGTTATGTTAAAACCATAATATACTGTACATTGCTGTTATTTACAACTAGTTTTACAAATAAAGTACTTAACAACCAGCAAAGCATCTACAAAATTACAAAGCTTAGTTTAACCAATCTACACACAAATTACTAGCCTATGTTTTCAAACACTCGTAGGGTTTCGACTCAAGCTTGGAGAATAAATTATGGTCAAAGACATTACTAAGGTTCATCGTAACTCATCTTTTTTCAATTCCAAATATCTTTAACTCCAAATTTTTACATTTCATATGACCTGTTTAATAACAGAAACATAAAATGTTTCTTGATTTTTCATCCATTAAACGTAAAGTTAATTTATTTAGGTCTTTTTAATACCAAATATGAGTAAAGTTTAGAAACCGAAAGAGAGTGACAATGAAACTATCTATACAAGAAGGTTATATGTTTACGGGACTAACACTGCAAGTTGGTTGCAAAATATCCAATTCTCTTCCAATCACAACATTCTCTATTTGAGAACTACACGATAAATTTTCATTAAACTTATTAACTTCAACTTATTTATCATGAATAGAAGTTGACATCAATTGTTATATTTAGGATGGTGACTCAATTTGAAATGAACATAATTTGACTTTGATCAACTAGTTTTTAAATTTAGATGTTGAAAATACTTAACACAAGTGTTCAGTTATTCGCAGCAGGATATTTCCAAAGCATTAATATTAGGGTTTGAAATTGTAATTGAAGTGTCAGCAGACAAAAAAGAACCTTCCTCAGAAACTATTTCTCGTTCAACTGACTTCTCATACAGGGGTAAGGTTGTGGTTGGAAGACTGACACTAAACTAGTTTCTGGCTCACCAACGTCGGGTAGGCTTAAATTAGCCTGTGTTTCTTCGACACCTACAAAATACATTTGTAACTTCACAAAACATTGACGTCAAAAAATGTACAGTATGCAATGTAACTTATTATTAAAGGTGTGGGTTGTGAGAACTAAATTAAATAAACTAGCCTATAGTAAATTTTAATGCTAAAACAACAAAAATTGAAAGAAAAGTAGATTTTACAAAGTAACAATTTAAGAGTATTGGATGCCTTTAAGTTTGAAAACACTAACCAGAACTTGAATCAGAATCTGATGATGATCCCATTTTACTCACACGAGTTATATACTACAGATTGTCACTGTAAGCTACAGTATGTTTAGTGTGGCTGTTTGCAAAAGCTATCAACAGAGATAACACACGTATAAAGTGTGATAGATCAAGTTGAAGTGTCAGATAAGAACAGGCCTACTTGTGAGAGATAACCTACCTGACGAGGAGGCTACGATGTTGTCAACTGAGCGTCTCTGAGATAGTAGCAGCCTCCTACGCAGTCGCGTGTGGTTCGCTTCCACAGGGGACGGGGAACTCTGAGGCGATATTTCACTCGCAGAGTGCGAACACTCCACGCTGGAAGTATCCAGAGTTTTCACGTCTTCACTGGGGTTCGGTTTTCCCAAACTGAAAGATCTTTTGTGTGATTTTTTCTTCCCGAAAAAGCTTTTCTTGATGATACTGCTTTCCGATTTCTTTGTCGTCGCCACAATGTTAGTCTCAGAAGCGGGCTTTTTTAACTTGTTCTCCACCCCGGACGGAGGGAGTTTCTCCCCTAAATCTTCCGAGTGGCCGTTCATGCGTATCAAGAGGCTCTTGCGGTTGATGGACGCGGAGAGGTTGTTGTTGCAGCGCAGCCGGAAGTCAGACTGGAAGTGTAACGGAGTGTGGGAACTCTCCGTGATTGCGCAGCAGAGTGCAACGTTGGTGCTGCTGCAAGACTTGGCCACTGCATCACTGCGCTTTAGCCCGTCCGCCTCGGGCACAGGGTGCTCCTCACTGCTGCTTCTCTTGGTGAGCCGTGGCGGGCTGAACGCAGTCTTGCGCAAAGGACTGTTGCCGGCACTGCTGGGCCCTGGACTGCCCTCCTGACTAGCCTCCGAACTAGACGGTAGACATCCGACTTTTTTCTTCCGAATGCTCAGCAAACTGCAGATATTGTGAGATTTCTTCTTAGATTTTAGGGTGGGGGTAGTTTCGGGAGAGTTGTGCTTTTCTTCTTCCTCCATGATTTTCTATCGGTTGCTTATCTCAATGACATGATTAATTTCTGAAAGAATATGTTACAATCTCAGGTTACCAGTTAAGTTATTTATGTTAATCCTAGATTTATGTGAATTCTGCCTGAAAAGCAGTCACATTACTTGTGTTAGCATTCTTTTCATGATTCTATAATCGGTTGAAGAAGGATTTTGGCAACAGGGCTCCAAACTGAGGACAATTTTTGTTTAGTCAAATGACTTAAGTATAAAGTATATATTAGGGCTATCCTTTTTCATTATTGAAATTGGTATGAGATACAAAAAAAGTTGACTTGTATTGTGATTCCAACTTTTTTCGTTAGTGATTGCAAAAGATACCTATCTTGTTTGGATGTTGACTCTCATAAAGAGTGTTAATAATCCAACTTCTATCATGGTAAATCTTAGCAAAACCTGTTCCCAGCCTCGTATTTTACACGGCTGAAATATGTATTTAGTTGCATACTAACCTTAAATATTAGGCCCAGTACGGTAGTCATAGTCCTACAGTTCTTTAGCTCATCTAACTGCATTTTAACTTACTTTTTCATGGGGATCAATCTCGTCGGGTAAATTTGAATTGACGTGTTTCAAAGTATACAATGACAGCTTTGATTAATTGATTTAGTATTAAGCTTAAAACGGGTTTATTTTAATAATTTCTTTAGTTTTTTATTTGCAATAAACTGAGAAATAACTCAGAAAGACAGAAACAGGGTAGTTACAGAAAAGTTCACAACTCAACTGTTTTGACATTGCTATGTCGTCTGCTGTTATTTGTAAACAGAGTACAGACAGACTTTTAGTAACAACGATAACACTCAAACCACTATGTTAAAGTTGACAAACCGTCAGATTGCGTTCTCTTAATGACGTGCAATAATTGCTAATAAATGTCGAATTAAGCAGAGGATTTACGAAAACTGTTTGAAACGGCTCGAAAGGAGAGGATTTACGAAAACTGTTTGAAACGGCTCGAAAGCAGATGGTCTATAAACTCTACAACGCCAACTGTCCCTTAGTATGTATCCCTTCGTAAATACAAAATAGACCATTAATCATTGGATTTAAATATTACAATCCCTAGTTTAAAATAAATGTAACCGATCAATTTTTTACGTTTAAATGTCCCATGAACATTTGGTGACCATCTACCTTTTTATCTACAGTTTGTATCTATACGAATAAAGACACTTCATCGCGAAAAATGTCATAGGATCAAATCACAGATATTATGATAAGTAGATTGCGTATAGATGGTCGACGCATGAAAACCAACATAGTTCGGCAGCCCAAGCACAGATAGCGCTGCAATATCTCGCCGTCTTTCCCCTCGGTTCTACATTCTCGAGTTAGTCCGATGTCAATGGCTTAAATGTGACCAAATCGTGCGATTTTCAAGAACGCGCGTTCGTCAGTGGCTATACTTAAGACTCTTAAAAGAATTCCCTCGCAGCGCTATTAGTGCTTGGGCTGCCGCAACTATGTTTATTATCCTGCCTCAACCATTCGGCATCCACGCGCAATCTACTTACCATAAAATTTTTGATAAAACTGTCTTAACAACGACTCATGTTTAATGTACACAAACAGCCGCTACGTAGTACAGTATACAGGGTGGCCCATAAGTCAGTTGACCGATATGCATTCAATGAAATGCATGCTTGTCAACTAACTTATGGGCCACCCTGTATATAAACAGGAATTGGGAGCTTTCTTGTCTTATCTAGCCACAGATGTGTTATACGATAATGAACATACTATACCACGTATCTGTGACATATAAGGTGAGTTTTAAATCCCCCACCTTAACTTTTGAAAAAAGAAAATATTTGAAAACCCTTTTTGGGAGTGTTTTAATAGGGTCCTGTAGTTTGTTTTGACGTACTTGCGTCATTTTAAAAATGACAACTTGTAATCTTTTAATGGGTATTTACAAAATAAACGAGTGGAGTTAGAACATCTTTTGTGTCGTTGAATGTGTGTTAAATAAAATTACCTTTCTTTTGAGGTGGCACATAAGGCGGGTTAGTATTAAAGAAATTTGGGGACCTCTCCCCCGGTTTTTGGGTTTGACGGAAATAGAAAACAAACTTCAAGACCCTATAAAATGAGAATGCAAACACCGTCATTGCTTTAGTTGGCTTCAATCCAGTTGATCTGGGACTCGTGGCGTGGTCCTGTAATCCAGCTTCATGGAGGTCAGGTTTTGAGGATGATATAGGTCCAAAGTGGCTCAGATAGCCTCAGTGATCATCTGATGATACCCGCATCAACTCCCACCATCGTTTAGACATATCAGACCATCACCTGGCTGCCTGGGTGGTTCGGAAGTCACGTTAAGCCGTTGGTCTTGTATTTCCATTGGTCATTGGGCTATTAATTTGACCCATTCTAAGGAAGAGTCGGCCTTAGTTTGTAACAAGACTACACCTCATAACTCATTACTACCACTCATCACACTCATCCTTCACCACATATTTGCCTTAAAATACCCTCATGAGAGTGGTCGGCATCTCAAATAGTGATTTAGTGATCATAATAACTCGATCATTTCCGCCACCACCTCTGCCACCGCTATCACTACAGTCAGTATTAAATATTAATTCAGCTAGCAAACCTTCACAATCGCTAGAGACAGATTCAACCCAATTGCTCATACTACTACCACCGACGTTACTTTATGATACAATATAGTTGTCATTGTTGTAAACACTGTCTTTACCAACCGCCACCACCACCAGTTATAAACAGTTGGGTCTACCACCATCGCCTACCGCTATAGTCTAATATATGGACCACCACCACCGCTACAGTAGAAACTGAACTAAATCACTAACTTTACATTTACCTTTTATCCAGCAATCTTGCAGCACATTTGTAAGAACAGTTCCTCTTTTCCGAACAACTGCGCCTAAACTACTTGGACCGGTTTTAATGTTTTTGGTATCAAATTACGTAGACCATTATGAAGCTTAATTTGTCACCCATAATATATTTTACCTTAATAAATAACGTACATTGTACAGATATTTTGTGCATTTAAGACATGAACGTTTTGTACTGCCAAGAATTTGTCGAGAACACAGAAGGTATTTAGAAATGCCCCATAAGCATCGCTACACTAAATCACAATTTGAGATGCCGACCACTCTCATGAGGGTATTTTAAGGAAATATGTGGTGAAGGATGAGTGTGTTGAGTGGTAGTAATGAGTTATGAGGTGTAGTCTTGTTACAAACTAAGGCCGACTCTTCCTTAGAATGGGCCATTAATTAATAGCCCAATGACCAATGGAAATACAAGGACGTGACTTCCGAACCACGCAGGTGATGGTCTGATATGTCTAAACGATGGTGGGAGTTGATGTGGGTATCATCAGATGATCACTGATACTATCTGAGCCGCTTTAGACCTATATCATCCTCAAAACCTGACCTCCATGAAGCTGGATTACAGGACCACGCCACGAGTCCCAGGCAGCTGTAAGTCTTCAGTTTGTTGTGTGGTCAAAAGATAAAAAAGTGAATTAGTGTTGAGTGTATTCTTTAGAAAAGAATAATTCAGTTGTCTCATTTGCATTCGTCAGAAAATCCTTGCTAAATTTCGTGTTTTTCACCGTTTATTTTACTCCTTGTGGGGTTGTGTAGTGAACATTAATCTATGTTTAATCACATATTAGTTTTGTTTTGTAACACAATTTTGTAAACATTCAATTACGTAAACAGAACTTTATTTCCGTTGAACTTATGTTATTAATTCATTAGGTATGTTTTGATGCGTACACAATCCCATTGTCCCTCACAGCTCTGATACTAGGCCTAGTTATCTTCGTTCATCTTCACCTTCCTCCGTCAGGTCTTCTTTCATCTCTAGTCACTGAGACAAGTCTCCCATGTCACATCATCCGTTGCAGATCTCTGGTCACCACTCCTCACCGCAAGTTCGAGTGTCACAGCTCCCCTGAGATGATTGGTCCCCTGCTCCACCGTTGAGAACTTTGCCGTCACCCTGGCAAGGGGCCCTTACAGAGAAAATGTCATCCGGGCCAGATGACCTCCGGTTTTTTATCGAGGTTGATACTCCTCCGACTCCTCCTCCTCGTTGCCGAGTCCCGGCTTGCCACCGGCTTAGCGGAGTTAAAAATTAGGTTTTTTGTTTATTTTATAGATGTGTAAAAACCGTGAAAACCCACATCTCCTTGGCGGGGGCGTGAAGCCCGGTAGCAATCCTCTGTGCAAACCCGACCCGCTTGTTGCCCGTTTCCACCGACCAAGGGACCTAATAGGGTGTTATCAACACTCTAAATTTGAAAGAGGGAAAAGTGACTCGATTTTCACTCTTTCATACTAAGTGAACGCAGACCCGAGCGCGAAGCAAGACGGTGACCACGGCCCAACCTCCAGCAACCAAGGGACCTAATCGGGTATTATTGGTGGAGATTAGCTCGCAGCCGGTCGAGGAGTGCTACCTTATGTAGTTACGAAATCAAAGTGCCACATTTTGTCTTGAGTTGCCATAGAAATTATAAGTTGCACTTTTAATGTTATCGTCAATAATTTGTGAAATTATGAAGTAACTATAGAAATAATAGTGAGTTTTTTATTTGGTTATTAATATATATTGGTTTTCATCTGTCAACAAAACGAGGTCAACAAAACAAGGCTGGTACTAGCGCACCTGATCTAGAAACCTCTAAGAATGTGTACCTTCCTTAAAGATTTTGACAGATATGACCTTAAACCAACCTTTAGGCATATGAAGAAGATTAAATACTTTTAAGACCAGTCAAAGACCAGAAAATTCCTCTACAGAGTTCCCTGTGGTTGTGATGCTGAGTACGACAACCAAAAGAATGATTTCAACCCGCATGAAAGAGCATATCAAGCATACTAAAAACTTAGACATTGATAAATCTGCCTTAGCCGAACATAGTTGTATCACGAAACACGCTATTGCATTTAAAGACACAAAACAACTGGCTAGAGAAACCACTATTTTTCCAGGATTGTGAGGGAATTCATTGAAATTAAGAAGCACCCAAACAATTTAAACCACAAGGAAAATTCATACACAATCCCACAATATTGGACACCTCTATTCAAAATGATGAAACCCGTCATCTGATTAAGTTAATTAAAATACACCTGGAAAATTAGCTTGTTTACATTTATTTACCTTTATACTTTTCAACCTCTTTATACAATTATTTTATTCTTACTATAAACTTAAAACTACACTGAAGATGTCTGACAAAGTTCAGACGAAACGTCTTCAAACATCCTCTTGTAATTTAGTGGTATCTCCATAAAACATTTCACATTTAAAATCTCTCACCACCTAGCCTTCTCCTTAAAATTATTACATACAAGTTGCATTTAAATTGTTAAATGTTTTATAAAATGTTTTCTGGTTTTGTTAAAACAAACAATTAACAAACGTTTGATATGAAATGATGTTTTGGTTTTAAACCCATAATATAATTTAGGTACTCGAACACCAATGTTCATGTGCGGCTGTCCTACGTTCCTTTGGATCTCTTGTTGAAGATTAATGGTCTATTGACACAAAAAGTCTAAATAAAAAAGTATCTGTTGTCTGAAGTTTATAAGTTGATAAAAACACTCAGAAGCTGGGTGTTAGTTTATGGAGACTCACATGTTTGACAAATAAAATAAAGATTATTTTGTAGTCAAAGTTTTAACATTGGTGTTTCCTATGAAAAGGACAGTTGACGTGAAACAATAAGATATCTTATTTAGCACAAGCAGTTGTTCAAATTTAGAAATAATCTCACCTTTTACAAAACAGCGTTGACATTTTTTCAATCGTTATAATACGTCACGTGGAGATACATTATGGTAAATATTCAGCTGTAAAAGATGTAAATAACTACAATATAGTGCTTAAAATACTGAAAAAGGGATTGTTTCATTCGAAAAAGGAGTAGCCTATCAATGTTTTGTTTTTTTTATGTTGTGTTATTCTGTATGGGGAAGGGGGTTGTAAGATCGCTAGGTAATGCGGTAATGCACGCAAGATTTAACAGCGCGAACAAAATTAAAATACATGGCTGACTACTGACCATCGCCAATAAATTGTTTAAACATCATCGGCCGCAAAAAACTCCGCCGTTTTCGCCCAGTACAATCTGAGCGTACAGAGTATATTCCATCTCGAACCGAACTAAATATATTATGCAACAACAGACTGGTACATAATTAACAATCAGTCAGTCACAGAAGGTCACGTGTTGGCCGATTACAGCGAGTCACGTGCGGACACAGAGTAATCAATATCTGGCACGTGACCAGCTGACTGGAACAGTGGAACACAGATCAGCTAACTGACGTCAGTAATCTGTGTGCCGTCCCGGCGACGAGACGTAGTTAGCAGCTGTTAGTGAAACAGTGACAGTCTCCGCTATTTTGCCAAAACAATAATTTTGGGCACTGTTGTGATTTGTTAGTAATGCCAATTTAAACTCGTAATTTCTTCAATTTTAAATTTATAAACAACAATCAGGTGAGAATAGTTATTAAATTAATAAATAATTTAGCAATGTGGACAACTATTAAGATTCGGCGACATTGCAGTTGTGTTAAGAAATAAGTAAGTTAACTATACTTTAGGGTTTTAATATAATTTCAGGTTTGTAGTTAATGCCAAGGTTAATATCAAGGGGCGCAATTTCTTCGTTACTTCTTACGATTCTCGACATAGTAAATAAACCATTAAAACCCAAAATATTAAAAGCTTGATTAATATAGTGTATCTAACAATTTTTGATCAAACAAAATAAAGTGTATAATAACATTAATAATCATAATAATGGGTTAATTTGAACGATAGAAAATTGCGTTGCACCAATGAGTCAATGACTAACCAAATTATAGAATTTAAATGTTTTTGCAGTTTAGATTTGATTTTATTTACGGCGTTATAGCCTAGTAGATCTAAGAATAGAACCTAATCTAGATAATGTAAAGAGTTGCCTAATGGCATTGACTTCAAGATATGAATTTCTCGACATTTTTCGTGTAAATGTTGAGTATTTTGTTTAAACTAATTTATTGTTATTATTAAGACGTCTATTTCACCTTACATTTGATGAACATTTTCAGTTGAATCTATTGTAAAGAATAAATTATCAATTGATCATAATAATAGTCATTTTATTTTAATTATGTTTGGAATTTATTGATTTGTTTTATTATTATTTTTAACTAACAACAGTACATTATTAACTAAAATGATTGTTTTTGGTTTTGGGTCCCCATCCACCATAACTTCCATAACCGCAAGACCCCCAACTCCCTATTATAATTTTACCACCTCTTGGGCCTATAGAGACACAGAGTATGCAAGTGAAAAGATATATATTTTAGTCGAGAAATCTACACTTAGTTTATTTTAACGTTTGATGTACGATTTTGTCCCCCAATTAGTATATGTCTGTTTGGATGTCGATTTTGTACTTGTTCAGATTACTTTCTACTGGGGTACATCAAAGAAGCAGTTCACAGAATTATTACTGAGCAGCTTTGTAGCTTTCCGGAGGTTGAATACGCTCCGTTCCTCACTAGGGGAGGTTGGATCAGATATCAATGAGAGAGGACGTGACTTCAGGAGATGCTTTATATAATCTTTGGGGAGGAGGAGGAGCTACCCTCGTTCCGAAAAGAAAGTATCTGACAAAATACTAGATCGGGATATTTGGAGCGTCAGAGTCCTGTGAATCATGCAGCACGTTAACATCCAGCACACAGCTTCCATGGGCAACAATTCGAAATCTGTAGAGACCCCTCAGCCTCCCCAAAGCTCGCTTGTTAAATCACGTCCATTCCATTGGTCGTTGGGCTTCTAATTAATGACCCAATCTAGGGGAACGGTCGGCCTTAGTTTTTAACAAGATGACTCGTTCACCTCATCATCCATCAAAACACTCATCACACTCATTATCGACCCTTATTCACCTTAAAATCCTTCTAAGAGTGGTGGTAGCAAAGTATCAAAGTAATAATTTTCAAATATGAGCGGGAAAGTCGCTACTCTCTGGCTTGAAAGTTATCTGTGAGTCGAATCAGCTGAAATGGGCTCACAGAGCTGTCGCTTTGACAGCTGACAGAAAACTGAAGGCTATCGTATTTTGTTTTAGCCATAGTTCCTTGTAACGTAAACACGGTTGCATCCATACGTAGCCTAATATCTTTAAAACTACAACCAATCTGCGATATTTTATAACATTTGCACATTTTATTCAAGAGTTAGTTCTACCAATTTTCTACCCCAGTACATTTAGCGATGAACGTTTATTTTAGGCAGATGCAGTCTAACCTATCTTTCTGAACATACAGTTAAAAACTATTTATGTAATAGGTAGAGTACTACAATAAAATAGGTAAGTTAGATCGAGAAATAAATAGAATCTTAAAATATTTATGGATAATTCATTTACTGTTAAGTTTACTTTTAACAGGTTACCGCGGTAGGCTAACCTCAATTTCTCAAATACCCCTTAGTCAGTATCTGTCTGGTTAGTACCTGCTCAGAATACTTTATATTGGGGAACGAAATAGTAGTAACAAAATTACTGGGCAGCTTGTTAGTTGTCCGGATGTTGAGCAAGCTCCGTTCCCCATCAGGGAGTTGGATCAGATATCAATATGAGCTGACCTGGCAGCCGAATAGACCGCTCTTGGGAAGATGGTTCCCTGAGTGTTGGCAAAGCTCACCATGTCTTGGGGGTTAGAGTCCCCTTAGTTGTTGTCAGCGGCTTTGCTTGTCGCTTCCTCTCATGATTGTCTGGTGAGCCAAACCAAGTCCCATTACTCTCCTTAATTCAGATTTCCTTTAATTCTGGTGGTAGCAAATACCAACAGACCCACAGACATGCATGAGGGTAACCAGTCCCTAACCACTTCATCCCCTCAATCTAACATCTACTCAATTAAATAATGTCAGATCACAACCATCTATTACATTTTGAATACCATACTTTACAAAAGTTCAAGTTCATCACATGGACAACTGGTTTCAGTCGTCATGAACGAGCAGGGAAGGAGTGGGGTGGGAGTTCACTGGTTCCGCCACGGCTTGCGACTTCATGACAACCCTGCACTGTTGGAACTCCTTCAAAAATGTGAATTCTTCATTCCTGTATTCATACTAGACGGCTTTACTGGTTTCTCAGGTGAGTCTCCATTTCAGTTAGCTTGTATGAATGTTAAAACCACCGTTTGATAAAGTTGTCACCTTGCTGATGTTGTCTGACTCGCAGTCACCATCTTAGTGATGTATGATTTGAGCTAAAGAAGTTGGAAATCAGAATAATGTTTTTACGTATAGTGTATCGTGAAGTACAACTGTGGACTGAGTGAGACGATGTGTGGGTCACAGGGTCGAGAAAGGTGTCGCACAACCGGCTGCGATTCCTACTGGAGTGTCTTCGGACCTGCACGGCCAGCTGGGGAGTCGAGGAGGCTGTCTCTACATGCTGCAAGGAGACGCCGCCCAGGTGCTGGCCAGGATACAGCAGGACGTCGGCCTCGACCTGCTCAGCTTCGACGAGGTTCAGTTGCTCAACATTTTTTGTTGTAACTTAAGTCTGTTTGTTTTAATTGGCGAGGAATTTCAGTACTTGGTTTGTACAATTTATTCCTCTCTTAAAGGAATATCCTGCTGCTGACCTGGTAGGTTGGAATGCAACTCCGGAGCTCATCACTCCGGTGGTGCGGGTTCTTTCCCCGCAGTCACCACTTACATTTGTAAAGTGACTATGCGATATCGCTAGGTAAAGGTCGGAGTTGAGTGGTAGAGAGGACTTTGGAGTCTTAACTTCACCTCATTAAAATATAAACCTTTACGGACTACTAATTGCGGCACTGAGTGATCAAGAATTGATTGCTCTTAACCTCCTTGATGATTTTTAATTAAATGGTATAATATGTTTATGTATAGGTAACAAAAATTAATTAATTTTAATTCAAAACAAACATGTGTCTTTTTTTTTTTTGTACAAATTTTAAGAAATTTTAGGGGACGTGTTCGTTCTGTCCCCTATGGTGGTGAAGCCCGTGACTGTTGTAACTGTTTACGCTTGATAATGAAATACGTCATTCCTTATGCAAGCAGGTCTCCCCGGTTGTTATGCAATCAGATCTCCTGCAGGCTTCTTGCATAAACCATGTAAACGTAACAGGATCAATACTTAAACAGATGTTCACTGTCCAGCCATCTATCCTCAACTCTCAAACCACTCGTTGATTTCTTTTCAGATTGCTTTTTTTAATTTTTTGTATTTAACTTTGGAAATATCAAACCTTTATTTTGGATAATCCTAATCCAATAACTCAAGAAATAGTGAAATACAAAAAAATTGTATAAACAAATTTATTAAAGGGTCTAGTGGCTAAGTTACTAGACTCTGGAGCTTGAGGTTGTGGGTTCAAATCCCGCTTCTAGGCGTTTGGCTTTTGCACCTCATGTATACCCTTGCAGTCCACTTAGCTGCGTGAGGCAAGTGAGGAGCTACACCTAGTAGTGCAACCTGTTAACGAAAACTGGAATTAATTTGGTGTCAGGTTCACAACAAACTAACAACCGTTTCTCCCTATTCGAACACTGTCCAGTTGTGTGGTCCTGTTGGCCCGACCAGACTGTTATTATTTTTAAATTTGTTGAAATACTAAATTTGATTTATGTTCATCAGAAAAATATCTCTGAAACAACCTTTAAATTAAAGAATTTGACAATTAATTCAGATTAAGATCCATAGAGCAAATCTGAGTATTAAAATATAATCCAAATTCTCTTGATTTCGTTTGAATCTTAAGAAAAACGGAGACAAAATACATCAGGACCACTTAATACTGAAGTAGCATCAAACAAACTTCAAAGTTTTGATTGACCTCCACGAAGAACTAAGTTTCGCCAAAGACTATGTTATAGTAGGCAGGTGGCGCACAGATGCTTAATGGCTGAGGCAAGAATATCATCCAGCCCGAACACAGATAGCTGCTGCTGTTCGCCTTACTCACCGCATCACATGCTTGAGTTTGTCTTATGTCAATGACTTAAATGTGACCAAATTGTGCGATTTTTGACATTGAATGTAATTTTGCTTGTGTCAGTGGCTCTACCTGAGACGTTTAAAAAATTCCTCACATCGCTATCTGTAGGTTGCCGCAACTATGTAGATTTTGTCTCAGCCAATTGGTATCTATGCGCCATCTACCTATTATAATGTAATCTTTGGTTCCGCTGACTTTGCCCCCTGTGTCGGCAGGACTATGAGCCGATCTGGCAAGAGCTGGACGAGCGAGTGCGGCAGTTCTGCCACAACGCCGGAGTGAGAGTGATCGAGCCGGGCTCTCACACTCTGTGGGACCCGAGGAGAGTCATCGGCACTAACGGCGGAGTCCCTCCACTCACCTACCAGATGTTCCTGGTCAGTAGCACCCTCTTGATCCTTAGAAACCTAAGAGCTGATCAGTTTAGTAATTTTGGGGTTTTCAAATGAAAAATGATAGATAAAACTAAAAGGAATTGTCCATTGTGACCAACCTGAGGAACGATTTGTAATTATAAATACCTTGTTGTAGCTTGAAAGTCCTGTAGGGAAGCTTAGCTCAGTGGTATAGTGTGCGCTTTGCACCAAATTGGCTTGGGTTTAATTCCGGGGCCAGTGATAATTTTTCACGATGAGCACTCTCCGCGTCGTAGAAGTCACTTTAAGCTGTTGGTCCATTCCATTGGTTGATGGGCTATTAAATAATGACCCGATCTAGGGAACAGTCGGCCCTAGTTTGTAACACGACAACACCTCATCATCCATCAAAACACTCACCATAATTCCATATGCACCTTAAAAACTCTCTAAAAGTGGTCGGTGTCTTAAATCAAAGAAGTCTTGGTGCTTATGCATTTCGGCCTAATGAAGTTCTTCACTAGTCACATCATGAAGAGTCTGCCTCACGAAGTGCATCATCAAAGCTCTTCACTTTTCACAGTTCTTTGAAAAGTGAAGTGCTCTGATGATGGGCTCGTTCGGCCAAAATGCACAAGCACCAAGACTTCTCTTCTCGACCTTCTGGTTACTCAACAAGGTATTTTTAATATCAAACAGGTCCTGAAAGCGAGATTTAGTTTAATTGAATAATTAGTCACATTGATAGTTACTAGAAATAAAATTTTGATGTTATTAGCTAAGAACGTACATTTTCTTTGCAGCACACCGTGAAAGTTATTGGTCCTCCGCCACGACCAGTAGCAGATGTCAACTGGCAAGTGATTAAGTTCGGCAACCTGGACAATCTACAAGTTGACAATTTCAAGGTATACTTAACAGATAGACGGCACAAGCGCTACGTGAATCCTCGCAAATTTCCAATAAAAAAAATGGTTTTCATTTATCTGTTTTAAATTAGACAAAACTCTGTTATACATGTTCTACTATTATTTTTTCAAGTTTTTACATTCTAAGGGTAGAGCCACTATTTGCTTATGACTTTGAATCACTTGATTGGCTGATTTCATATTACAAACAATCGTAGAAAAATCATCGCAGTCTTGAGTGTTCCATCAAGATATTTGATTAGATTAGGTAGGGCTGGTAGTGAACCAGTTGTACGTCAACCAAAGGTTTATTGTACTGCCCCGGTTATCTTAGCCTGGGAGACCCACCCCTGTGGGACCACAAAGCCTCAAGGTGACTCCTCCAAGCTCAGACAAGTGAACTTCATCCCACTACTTCCCAGAAGACATCTTCTCCTAATCTCCAGAGAGGGACATTCCATAGGATGTGCCTAGCAGTTTCTTCTGCCTGCTCACAAAGTCTACATAGAGTATTACCATTATGCAACCCAATTTCTGTAGATGATGCCTGAAGTGCCCATGTCCAGTTAAATATGATATTAAAAATCTGATGTCAGAGCTTTTAGTTTTAAGATGCTACTGGAGAGCCCTGCTAGGCCCTTTTAGGAGCAGGTTACGTTGAGCTTCCTGAGAGGCTTGTCCACTTTTGACAATGTGCCTCATAGGTATTATCCCCCAAGGACTTATAAACCAGAGCCGGACTTATGCCAACTGCTGGTTCCGATCCATCAAGATATTAGGTTATTAGTTTTGGAAAAACAACATTGGGAGTTCATTAGATTGGAAAAAACTAATGGAAGTTTTGCATCGGAAGTTTGACTCCCTACCCAGAGTGACATCCAAGTGTGTTTGTGGCAGCTGTTCCCCAGTGTGCCGACGTGTGAGGAGCTGGGCGTGCAGACGGGGTGGGACAGCGGAAGCTATCGTGCTCTGGGAGGGAGGAGAGACTCGAGCGTTACGTCAGCTGGAGGACAGAGCGTGCGTGGAGGCTGAGGCTTAGCAAGGATTGTACTTGCCTAACCAAGCTCAACCGGACCTGCTAGCTCCCGACCAGTCTCAGTGCCGCTTTCAGCACTGGCTGTCTTTCTGTCAGAGGTACGGTCAGATATCACAGGGTTGCTCTCTGAAAAACACACGCTTTCTTTAAAACAATGGTTATTACTTTCTTAAAACAAGCACGTTACAAAGTTTAATTCTATAACGACGCTTCTTTCCGTAAAGAATGAACAAGAATCTGTCGTCGTGTCCTCAGATTCTACTGGCTGATACATGACCTGTACAGCAGTATCCACCCCGACCTACCGCCACCTACGGAGAACATCACCGGCCAGCTGATCTGGCGAGAGTACTTCTACACGATGTCAGTGGACAACCCACGCTACGGCCAGGTGACAGGGAACCCTATCTGTCTGGACATCGGCTGGCAAGCGGGAGACGCGTGGGAGAGTGCCGAGCTGTTGGAGCGCTGGCGTAACGGTCTTACCGGTTACCCTTTCATAGATGCGGCCATGAGGCAGCTAAAGCAGGTGGGACAGAAGCAATCCCATTCGCATAAGATAATTATACAAGGGCTGTTTTTAAAGTTAGTTTCGTTCAAAACTTCGGGCGCCACGATTAATGCTTAATGCATGACATTCACGCTTAATGTCCAAAACAAGAAGTGAACACAATCGACTCTTAAACCTGCTCAAATTTGCAAAATGCTGGATTATATGCAACTTTTTATAAACAAGGGTTCTAGAATCCTTAAAGCTAAAAAATGGATGGAAAAATTATTTTTTGTAAGTCAGTAGTGCTATTATTTTACTGCCAGGAATTTTACAAATAGAGACCATTTTTTTAACGCTTTCAGATCATAAAAATGGTTTAACAAAATTTCAAGCATAATGTAGGATTCACTTTGAGTCAGGTTACCCAACAAAGTTTAATTTGCACATATGGTTCACTCGTCCACAAGCTATGTAAAAACGGGAGTTAATTTCTGAACAGCCCTCGTAATAAGTTATGATTTAAAAAGTTTAGGTTATTAGAATTTCCCATAGATTAGATGTCTTGTCAGGATCTAAGAGTGTTTGGTTACAGGAGGGCTGGATCCACCACGTGGCACGCAACGCGGTGGCGTGTTTCCTGACTCGAGGAGACCTGTGGATCACCTGGGAGGCTGGCCTGGCACACTTCCTGGAACAGCTGATTGATGCAGACTGGAGCGTGTGTGCCGGCAACTGGCTGTGGGTCAGCAGTTCTGCATTTGAACAGCTGTTGGACTGCTCTCAGTGTGTCTGCCCGGTCAACTACGGCCGACGCCTCGACCCCTGGGGCCAGTACGTTAAGTGAGTTCGAGGAATATGTATTAATTATTTACCATCAAAAACCTGTCTTAATCGAATGCAAGATCCTCGAGGCCAGGAGAAGAGGTCTTCTGGGGACTCTAGATGGGCAGGGGTGATATCCCTTCTAACTGGGTAGCGTGATCCTCAAGCTTTGTATATAAACGGAGGTTCTTTTCCATCGTTAGTGAGCAAGATGATCACGACGTTCCTGTTTGACAAGGCAAAATTAGGGCCTGAATAATCCTCTCATGTCGCAGACTGAATTATAGTAATCGCACGCCTCTTGAATATGTCAATAAAGATTATTGTCACTGTCACCTCTTTCATTCTCTTCATGGTATAGGTAGGTCACAGTAGTAAATTCTATGAACAGGGCATATTTGTATCCACACACTTTTTGTGATTAGGAAATTTCCTAGGATATTTCTAATGATCAGGAAATGGTGAGTTGTGTATGATTTTGTTTGTATTCGACATCTTCATTTCAAAGTTGTTGTTCCTACCCCTCACATTCCTTGATCCTTGTGAACTCCTGGTCCAGAGCGACCGCGTGAGATACTCACAGTTGCGTCTGATGCAGACGGTACGTGCCGGAAGTGCAGCAGTTGCCGGTGAAGTACCTCTACGAGCCGTGGAAAGCGTCTCTGGAGGATCAACAGAGAGCGAACTGTGTCATCGGCCGTGACTACCCGGAGAGAGTGGTCGTCCACCAGCAAGCCTCCCAGAAGAACAGACAGGTGAAGATGGTTGTCGTAGTTCACTGGGTGGCCATACACTAGGAGAGTCGGGAATCAAGTTGATTGAACATGTTTAATTTTGCAGAGGTTTTAAGCTTCCAAAATAGTGTTCGCCCCACCGCCAAGGACAGGTTTTCTGGAAACAATTTCAGGGTATCAATCATACAGGAATTCAAATCAGGAGTTAAACGCTTACTTCACCTTTGCAGTAGTTTGGTTATCAAACAGGAATTTTATCCCTAAATCAGTCGTTTCTGTGAAAGGTAATAACGAAAGTCTTGACTTCGTTGGGGTTGCTAACAACATTATAAGAATTTCAGCAAAATGTAATGAAAGTTGTAATTTACTGGTGAACGTTCATGGGTGCCTAGATATAGTCAAGAATGGTTTCAAAAGTCGTGACTTTGTCGCTGACGCTAACAGGAAAGTAGATATTGCTGCCGTCTTCCATCTTCCACAAATGGCATTTTCAATCAAATAGAAACTACGGGAATTTCGTTTTTCTTGAATGCTAGACACCGGTCCCTGAATCTGTAAACTGTGTGTACAAAGTACAAACACAACTTGTTTTGTGGAAAATGATGTCTCTCGGAAATTTTGGCCCAACAAGTATAGTTTAAAGCAGTTTGTTGGAGAAAAATGGCTCTTGAAAGTTAAAATGTTTCACTGGTCTAAAACGGTATTCTAAATTGATGAAGAATTAACAGCACATGGAAGAGAACAACGAAATAAACTTCATGGACATTGATTTCAAAAGGGAAACGCAATTTACACTCTGAAAATATAGATGTTGTACTTTTTAAACAACCCCCTTCCCACCTGAAAACCAAGGGAGAGGGCCCCCAAGTTTTTATTTGCAACCCCCCTTTGTGGCACTTCAAAAGAAAGGGAATTTTAATACAATTTCAACAACACAATGAAAAATTTGTATTTCTACTCGTTTTTTTATACCTGTTTAAAGATTCCAAGAAATCAGCTTTAAAATGCCACATTTTACATACAATATTTTTTAAATGACAAATTTGCTCAAAAAGTTTTTGGGTGAAACATCACAACCCTATAACATAATTCAGAAGGTATTTTGAAGAAAATATTGTTATAACACATTTTTGTATGTGATATTTAGCATATCAAACCTGATTTCTTGTCATCTTTATGTGGGTATTACAATTACAAAGGAACGAGTGGAGATAAAAAATTTTTCTTTGCGTCGTTGAGTTTGTATTAAAATTCCCTTTCTTTGAGGTGCCATATGGGGTTGTGTTCGAAAAATTTGGGAGGGGTAACCAGCACGCCAAAACCAAACTTCAGAATACTATAAAAACATTCCCCAAAGGGGTCTTTCCAAAGGGGGTCTTTCTTTTTTCAAAAGTTAAGGTGAGGGGACATAAACTCACCCTGTAGAACACTAAGTTAACAATTGGAGAATATGTATGGATTTTATCAATCTAAACCAGTGACCAGCCTATTAAAAATTCTACTTTGAATTTTTATGTTAGATCAACTGCACTTGAAATATTGTAAGTGAAACCCAAAGTCCTCTAAAGATATTCTTACGTCTTTCAAACCAGTAACCCTAACCATCCTTGTTTCGATCCGGCCTGTAGAGGTGACCTCTTGCTTTGTCACCATGATGAGGAGTCAAGGAATGCTTGAAATTGACAGAGAGTCGTGGTAGTTTCGTTGACTGCTAAGTTCTTAGGAGCTTTGTAAGACGTGAACTCTTTCTGAGCAGTTGAGAACTGTGATGATCTCGCGACAACCAGTTTTAGGCCTTCCAGAAGAGCGAACCCTAACAGGAGGCGAATGATTCCATACATTAACAGATACAAAATAGTTTATAACAAATAGCCTGGACTGACTGACTCAAGTGCAAGAAGAATTAAAAGGAAAATACAGTTTTGTTCTATTGATATATTTATGTATATCTCTACAATAATATAAATAATTAGTTCTAGATTTGTAAAATTATAATAAGAGATACTTCTCTAAATTTGAAGGCATAAATAGGTGGGCCGGATGGTGTAGTGGTAAGCATAATCACCCGGCAAGTGAGAGACCCGGGTTCGAGTACCAGTTGGGTCCACACATTTTGTCTTCAAATTTGTTCAGTAATAAATTAGCTATTTAGCGTTTATACAAATTAAGATATAAAATTACGAATATATTATATTACACTGACAGGAAAGGAAAAGGGGTACAAGAAAAGAAGTCTCTATATTTTGGTTTCAAGAAAACCTTTTCAAGAGAAGAAACTTTTCCTATCCCTGTTATCCTTATTGTAATATAAAAGCCTATTGTCATTTACTTCGAAATAAAATAATATATAATTATACATATTCCAGCGTAGAAGTTATTATGGGCATTTTAGAAGTAGATAAAAAAGGTGTCAGAATAAACTGCAAGAAGTTTTCCTTACCTATATAACCAAGAAAACGAGTCCAGTCAGTTTGCTAAACATAACTCACGCTAATATTAATAACCTCATTTTTTAATACGACAAAGTAAAAGGGACTAAGAAATGATTAAATGATTCAATCTAGACTATCCACTTGATACCATTTTGTTAATATCTCGGTCAAGTTTGTTAACCAGCTAAATCAGACTACCTAAACCCTTTGTTTGGAGGTTTGATAAATCTGAAGTATTATTGTACATAGGTTTAATGTCTATTAACACTATGATCTAAACTTACAGTGTCCAAAGTGTCGTTAACAGTAGTTAAGTTTAAAAAATCAATACAGTACGGTACAAAGTAGAACATTTCGTAAACACAGGGAAATTCTCCAGATGTATTTTTATTATTTAGGGCTTATCAAAGTTAGCTTAAGTTTAAGTGATATCAAGAGATATCTCTCCAAAATGTTTGTTTAATTATAGTTTGTTTATAGAATAGTACCAAATTCCTAAGAATGGATATATAATTTAATGTGATATTATTGTAAGATGTGGAAAAAACTATTTTGTGTTATTGTTTGGGGCTTTTACTCTTCCTGCTCAGCCTTTTGTAATTATTAGTTTTTGAGACACCGACCACTCTTTGAAGGTATTTAAGGTGATATGGGATGAGTGGTGAGTTTTTCGATGGATGATGAGGTGTAGTCTTTACAAACTAGGGCTGACTGTTCCCCTTAGTGGGTCATCTAAGTCCCAACAACCAATGGAATGGATTAACGGCATAACAAGACTTTTAAACGACTTTTTAAATACCTACAATTGCATACATAAACAAAAGAATAAGTAACATTGTGAACAAATACAAAAATGCAACATTCATATCCTTAAAATCTTTTTCTCGAAATTTATACACAAAACGGCAATTAAAATATTGAAGGAAAACCAAAATATGTTCCTGCTATGTTTATGCCATAATAAGAAGACAACCCCCATCAGGCTTTAAATTTCAAAATCAGGAAGAGGCTGTCCCAAGGCCAAAAACAATTGTGTTGTTAGGTTTTGTCGCTCAAGTATCAGCAAAGAGCGAGTCAGACTCCAATATCTGGACGGATGGGTTAAAAGAAAATTCTAACAAGGTTATCATCTTTTGCGCGGAGAAAAGCAGACATTGTGTCAATAATATTTATTTGCTACAGGAACTGGTACAGGTTATAAATAATGCTGTCAACTGGAGAAGTGACTGCCAATTAATCAGTATTAGTTTTGTCTTGACCCCCGCCTCTGCCCTAACTGCAACAATGCGTAACGCGAATCCAATCACCCCCTTTGGGTTAGTTAAAATTGTTAAATTTAACCTCCGGCTGATTATTCCTGGAAAATAAGAAATGCCATCACTAATTCTGGGGCACCAAGAATGCATCATTCTTCTTATTACTTATATATTTAAAAATGTACATTGAGTGGTGGAGAAATCGCATCGCCTCAAACCCCCCTTCTCACTCATCAAGAAAAGTGAATTTGACACCGACCACTATGTTTCGAAACGCGGCATCACTGAAAATCTTTACCTCTAGCAGACGGTTGAAAAGTGTTACTGCATAATATATATAACAATCTTTATTTCCGAACAATATAAAATTGTGTTGGAACATTAACAATAAAATATATGAAATATATGAGCCACTAGCCTTATTATACCAATAATTTTAAAACTTAATTTAGTTATAAAATAACTATGAAAATTGTCCAGACTTTTAAGTAGTAAGCGAGTGCTCTAAGAACTCTTCTATACTATAAAATGATTTGGATACAAGGTAGTTTTTTAATTTAGTTTTAAATAATTTAGAATGTTGAAAAATTTTATATAGTATGAGATGTTGACGGGGTAAGCGTGGACAGCAGATGTTTTAATCTCTGTGCTTTTACACAGCTGACAAAAATCGACCAATAAGAAAGTAGCAAAACAAACGTCAGTCTACATTCGCACTCGGTAGAGATTAGCAGACGGTAGTGATTAGCGAAGTAGATTTCCACCCGTAACAATACATTTGCCGTAGGTTCTTGACATTTTGTTAGTTCCAGTCGTGAAATTAAAGAAAAGTAGCCTCACTATTGACTTGAAAATGAGTTCCGTTCCGAAACAGACACCTAAACATTCACCAGCACGAATGGAAGCAGAAGTTAGTTTAGCCATGAATCGGACTGCTGCCGGCAAAGTACAGAAGGACGACAAAACACCTTACGACATAAGGAGTGCCATCCCTAAAAACAGGTTAGTTCAATTAACATAAACTTAAGTTATTAAGAGCTAGTTAGGCTCTTACAGTTAGTTAACCCATTAAAAACCCAATTTTCAGACCAAAGCTTTGAAGTATATTAAAATGAGCTAGCCTAAGTTTTGTGTTTGTGAGTTCGCAATTAGTGATAGACCAGGTCCATTGGTGGTCTGGGGTTAAAGTAAGGCAAGATAAACTCTTGAATAAGGTCATGAGTAAACTTGAGCTTAAGACCTTAACCAAAGACAATACATACACAATATGGGTATGTATTGTCTTTGCCTTAACTCTAGGCTAGGTCTAAAGAACCCAATCAATGTCGATAGTCCAGTTCACAGCAGGTTTATGATGTTTATCTATGCATATTGTTTTTGTCAAAAAAAGTTAAATCATGACTTTATTTAAGTCAATGCTAGTACAACAGCTTATTATGTGACACCATTTTGATCTCTATGAATGTAAATAAAGCTTTTCTCTCTCTCTCTACAAGCTGCAAAAGCCAGTATTTGAGGAAAAATTAAAAAGAACGGGTGCGGTAGATTTCAGCGTGTGCACACTTTAAATCATGGTCAACTCAAAGACAAGTCCAATAATACTTTAAACATCACTTTTGATCGCCTTTAACCCTTAACTGAACTTATTAGGCCATGTAATACAGAACTGGGAAGGCTTAAATTCATTATGATAATTTTCTACATTCATCTAAGAAAATATTTCCAATAATTAAAAGACACTACATGAACAATACATTATCTGATAATGACTAATAACATTCCATTAGACTACTCGACTAAATTATAATTAGTCCTGTCAAGTGTCGAGAGAAAACATAAAATGAGACAATAGGTAAAAACAGAAATTGTTCTCACATTCAACGGTAGAAATAAAATCAACTTTTGTAAAAGGTAATTTTGAACAAGCTAGTTTAAAATTATTTAGGTAGTAACTAGTAGGCCTTCATCAAACAATGGCTAGAGCTAAACAGAACCCAGTAATTTGACAACGTTCTTAGGTAGAAACAGTTGTTGCATCAGAAGGCTAACCATAGGCTTTGAGGCCTAATCACTGTAAGTTTGCCATATCACTTAATCACTGTACATGATTATGTGTCTAAAGGGTTAAAACAAATTTTTATTTAATAATAGGTCTATAAAATTAGACAATAGGCTAGGCTAAAAATTAATAAAAAGATAGCACTTTTGAAACTTTTGGTGGTTTTAATGTAAAACTTTGTTTACTTTAAAGTAAATGGAGAGCAATTCAAGTATAATTTTTATTTGTGAGAATATCAATAAAAGAGAGACACATATGCCTCAAAAGTCATATATACTTTTGGTCAGATCGACATAAAATGTTCCTTTTGTAAATATTTGGTCAAGTTTGTTGTCAGCAAAATCAAGTTTTCTCGCCATTATATGTATTGAAACCTTACAAAACCATGCAAAATCTGAGGTCAAGCTGAAGTCACAAAATTGCTGTGGTAATAGAGCATAATTAGAAATGGTAATAGTAGCACATTAGAACGTTTCCTGCCACTCAAAAGATAATTTGGGAAGAGAGATTACAAAATATTCTTTGATACTTATAAAAAACCTGAGTGTGACTGTTAATAATTGATTTAGTTGATGAGTTATGACAATATTGAGTTTTTGATGAATAGTTTGAGCCTTACACGAAAAAAACATCCTGATCGATTCCTGAAAAGGACTTTACTTCTGTTTTCTTTCCTCTAATTTTTTACGTTTATTCTCATTTTGGTAGTTTTTTCACTCTGCAGTCAGAAATATTCCACAAACAGGCATGTCATGTTGCGAAGGCACCTGTGCAATGTTTACAAACAGTCGCTCTTGGTCGACCTCCAGGACCAGGGTGTGTGGATCCTCGCGTACGCAAGAGCTCGGTCAATGTTGACTCACCGTTGTGTCAACAGTCAACACTCTCAACTCTCTTCTCCCGTCGACTTGACAACGCTTTGACGTTGATCTCTCTGTGCAGTTTCATGTTTGCGATTGCTTAGAACAACAGAAATACTAACACAGTCACCTAACATTGCAGAAAATGTTCCTGGAATGCAGGTTTTGACGTTGGTGCAATTTTTATTATAATTCTAAAACAGTTGTCTCAACAACTTCTTTAATTTAAAACTGGGCAAAGATTAAACCAAAAACACAAAGAAAATAAAATAACAATGTTTTTAAATTTTGAGATCTATTCGTTTAATTGGGTTTAAATTGTACTGTACTTATTTCAAATTGAAAATATGAAATCAAATTTAATATGTTTTTTTTCAAGCCAACACAAAAACTGTGTAATGTTTAATGTTGGAAAAGTCCCTAGAGGGCTGAACACTCAATTAAATAATTCAGTTCTTTCAATATACTATTTTTAAAATTAATTTAGATTAAAGTCACTAAACTAACAAAATTATTTGTTAATAAGTAGAAGGAAAATCTTAGCCAGTTTTCAAAAATAGAGGTTCTAGTAGAATTCTCTAATGCTCTCGAATATAGATTCTAGTATTTTCTTGAAATGACACCAAGGCAGCTATTTCTCAATAACTTTAGCCATGAAGGATTTCATGTTATGTCTGGTTATAACGGTTAGGACTCAGAATTTACTGTAATTTCAAACTACTCCTTCAATTCAAAACTTTTTAAAACTTGATATAAAATAAAAAAGGTTAAGTTTGCTTTGTTTTATGAGATTCTTAGGACTATCAAGTCCAGCCTACCACTCAACCTTGACTATATCTTATGACAGTAAACCGACATTGTCAATGCTGTATTTGTAAAAAGACAAATAAAGATTGATTGATTTATTTATTTTTTACATTTTTATTGAGACCATTGGCACATTAAATTACTGGAAAGCGACGCAACAAAATTAAAATACATAATAAAATATTCAGATAAATTCACTTAATAATTTAAAAATCGTCTTCCAGTAACTAATCATAACCTAGCATGTTAGTAATTTTAAAAATTGTTGGATAACTTAAATAGATATAAAACTCAATGCAAACAATAAAAAATAATAGGCTTTTGACCATTTGTCAAAACTACATTCTCTGATAATTGATAAACGTGGTGGACAAATTTACCTTTATTTTATTCAACCATAGCATATTTAAGCTCCTTCCTAAAAATATTATCGGTGTTGAACATTGGATTAAAATATGTGGTTTTGTTTCAGGACAGAGCTTTTGAAGTGGAATGGTTGGGGCTACAACGACTCCAAGTTCTTCGTCAATGACCGAGATGTCATCGAGTTCACGGGATCTAGGTGAGTAGGCCTACTCTGCTTTCATGTTACTCTTCACTTGTTTATGTTAGTTATGCTCTCAACTTACCTTTTAATCTGGCAAAAAGCTAACATGCAAAGACTTTGTAGGGCAAGATGACGTATCCTCAAAGCAAAACGTTTTAACTTTCCAAAGATGACGTGGGTTTTCAAAACGTAAGAGGGCGTACCCAGGTGGGTTAAGAGTAGCCTACTGTCTATGGGTCAATCCCGATTCTCGATTCCACTGATTCCTGTGTTAAGGAATCGGTATCAGAAGCCCTAAAAAAATAAAATTACATGCAACCGGCTTACTCTAACCAAAAGGATTTTTCTTGAGGAGTCGTCTTTTTCTAAGGACATAAGT
The DNA here is from genome assembly GCA_018831715.1 of Matsumurasca onukii. Lineage (NCBI taxonomy): Eukaryota > Metazoa > Arthropoda > Insecta > Hemiptera > Cicadellidae > Matsumurasca > Matsumurasca onukii. Next base: position 3,894,670 of record CM032060.1, read on the forward strand.
GTGGTGAAAATAAACATCCTACACGTGATCAGCTGATACAATAATGTAACTTTCTTCTTTGCTCTATCTAAATTCTAAAGACATAGAAATACTTAGATATTGGCTTGTAAATATTTTCCGTCTTATACCTATATCAAATCTGCTCTTTCTTTTCTTCTTTTCAAAGCTGAAATCTAAACAATATTGCTTTCACCAGGACAATGTTTTACTGTCGTTATTTTTGTTCAGTTGTGTGGTCAAACTAATTACTACTTCAAGTATTAAATATACATTTAAATTTATGCAATGAGGTCGTTCAGTACGTAAATGTTTTGGAATTGACAAACAACAAACCACTAAACAAACAATGGAATCAGAATATAATTGAACCTAAATTTAAAGTGTTTGTTTGCATTTTTTTAGGTTGAAATTAAGTTAATCTAGTTTAGTCTGAATTGACTTGAATCATAATTTTTTCCCGAAAAACATGCTTTTAACATTTGTAAATAATATTTTGCAATAAAAACAAACTGATCTTGAAGGAAGAAAGTGTCAATATTGAAAGATAATAACACTTTAATGTCAAAACCAATATTTAAAACTTTTATTTATTTAGGCCTTCAAGGCTATGCCTCTATCGCCAGGTCCGATTAAATATACAAAAGTAAGGTTATATTTTAAACATTTATATAACCTTTACATTTTGTATATTTTAATGGACCTGACGATAAAGGCATTGCCTTTGAAAGGCCCCGTCAAATAAAAAGTTTTAAATATTGGTTTTGACGTTTAGTTCATTTATTAACAAACTAATGTTTATTTCATGCTGGTCTCCTAATTAAGGATTTCTTTAATATTATGGTTCAATTAGTGTTATATTTTGGACATAATGTTATTTTCACCACATTTTACCAAGTTGTTGTAGAATGAGCTGCTGAAATGTAATTGGACATAATCTGTTTTACAGCATGTAAATTAAATAAATAAATAAAACTTTAATCTATAATTACGAGGGATTTTTTGAAGTTAACTGTTGTAGAGCTAGTAGGTGAATGATACCATGTATATATGTAAATTATACGTATGAAATCTTTTAGCAAAAATTTATTCAAACAGTTAAACATTACAGCTATGACTTGAAAGCTAGAATAGAACATTAGCTTGTAAAATGTGTAATCAATATTTTATAGTCTTGTGACGTTGAAATTGTCTGTCATGTTTCATGTTTAATTAGTTTCATTGTTTTAAACTATTCATTAAAAGTGCTCAAACAAATGTTCTTATGAACAATTGTCGGCACAAAATCTTCTATGCTTCAAACGGTGCATATCGTACAATCATCGTGGTTATCTCTTAAGAAATTATCGACAATTTTACTGTTTTATCTTTGCTAGATTAGAAGCTCTTTTTTGTCAATTCTGTTTTTAGTCATTACAGCATTAGAGGTCTGCATCACAGAAATAAAATAAATTTTAAATACTCATGAAAAGCACATTAGTGAAAAAGGGGATGTATTTATTTAAGTTGGAAAATGATGTAAAAGATTGGTGATTAATTGCTCTGCAGAAAGATGATTCTTTAAGCCAGCTTATCAAGAACAGACCCGGGGAATCCGGACCCCTTATTCCTATAGGAGGTATTCTGTACCCCATAATGCTCCGTGGACCCACGTGGAGCCGAGTCTGTATTTTCTAAATCCGGCCCTGGAACACATGTTGCAGATATCCTATCGGCAAGCAAGAGCTGCCGTACTTCACCGAGTGGGTGGTCAGCAAGCTGAACATAGACTTGAGCAGGCGTAATGTGCCCCAGAACACACCGCAGGAGTATCCTGCACCTCGGGTGACACAAGGTCAGTTGTAACCGGAAACCGGATCCGTTCAGCGTGTTAACTCGACCTGAAACCGATTGTGAAGAAACTGGGAGATAAGCCGAGAATTTATTCTCTCATTATTGCGGTTGTTTAAAAACCTAGGCTATTAAAGAGCAAGAAATTATGAAAATTAAAGTATTACATAGAGGTACATATCAGCAAGCAGCTGTTCTTAAATTACTACGGGGTACATAAAAGGAAATTTTACTTAGAGAAAATGGAGAGCAAACCAAATTGTTTATACAGTTTTAAAAATAAATACAAATGTCTTTTCTAGTTTTTAAACTTTTGAAGCAAAACATTGACCTCAAGGTATTGGTTGAGAAATTATGGTGGCACGTAAAATGGAACTTTTATAAATGTCCTAGAATTTATTCTGGACAATTTCAATAAGACCTGTATGGTAATCAGTATAATTATGGATTCCAGATAATGGAACAATATTCTAATTTGGATCTGACAAAGGAAAAAAGGAAAAACCCAAAATGGTCTCAGGTTTTAAATTGTTAAGTAATTTTCACATACTCTAGCTGGGCATGATTTAAATTTAACGATTATAACCTACAGACTGATTAGACTGGGACTCGTGGCGTGGTCCTGTAATCCAGCTTCATGGAGGTCAGGTTTTGAGGATGATATAGGTCTAAAGCGTTCAGATAGTCCCACCATCGTTTAGACATATCAGACCATCACCATGCACTGAAGTCAATGCTAAGCCCATGGTCCTATTATTTTCATAGGTCATTGGGCTATCAATTAATGACTCATTCTAAGGAAGAGTCGGCCTTGGTTGTAACAAGACTACACCTCATAACTCATTACTACCACTTATCCTTCACCACATATTTGCCTTAAAATACCCTCATGAGAGTGGTCGGCATCTCACATAGTGATTCAGTGATTAAATGATTGTAGAACTGCTGGATCGAGTGGCGGGGACGGGTATCCCTCACTCGACCGAGGGCTTGGATCGCCTGGTGCGTTCTCACGGACAGACACTCCATGACATCTATCACCTGCGCTGCTCCCCAACTGTGGAGCGTATACCTGACATCGTCCTCTGGCCAAGTAAGTGACTGCCTGTGTAACTGCAACTTCTAAAGTGTAACTTAGCTCACTGTCAAAACCGATGGTTAAAACCACATACGCAGCCAAGACCTAGGTGGCTAGGTCCTTGGACCCGGAAGGGAAGATCGGCTGTTTGGTAAGAAAGCAGCATGGCAATGCCGACAGCTTTAATAATGACTTTGTAGTTGTGAGCGGTGCAGCCAAAAGGGAGTTTTACTCTGGTAACCGTACTTGTGCATTTTACTGAAAGAGTAGAATTTTGAAGCACTTCCTGAAGAGCTGCCCTTCAATCAGATGTTCGTTTTGAAATTCTTTATTTGAAACCTTCAGAATAATTCACGACACAGAGAACTTTTTTTTTTTGACATAAACCCTGTGGTGGCAACAATTTAAGATGAAGGATGATTAAAACTTATAAAGATGAACATTTTACTTTCAAACATTTCGAAGGAAATCCCCCAAAGCTCCTATTTTGTTCGGGCTATTGCCTCCAACCTCCATCCTCTGTGTCCTTGTTAGGCTGTACCAGGGCTTTCACCCTAGAGCTACCACTGTTTTCAAGTGTGGTGGTTTGCAGGGAGTCACGAGGACGTGGAGAAGGCAGTGAGGCTGGCGGACGAGATGGAAGTGGTGGTGATCCCGTTCGGAGGTGGTACAAGTGTGTCGGGCAGTGTGAGCTGTCCTCACGACGAACCTCGCACCATCATGGCGTTGGACACCTCTCAGATGGTAAGGCAGAAATTCAATAACTAGGGACAAAGGGGAGTTGGTGAAAAGTGTAAACTTAAAATCCCTCGACAATAAAGCAGCCATTTTGATTATTTATTACCTCACAAAGTAAAGAAATTTCTGGAAAAATATAAATTCTGTAAAACCGAGAGGAACTTTAAAAAACTTCCTAAAACTAGCTTTATAGATGACAAGCAAAATGGACTGCACAACATTATTAATAATCGCTCAAAAATAGAACGAGAAATACTCTAAATTCCAAGAGTAAATAATTATGAAGGCCGAAGCGGGCCTGTGAGCGCAGCGAATACTCCGACCAGAGTAATACTCCGATCTTCATCGTGATGATGCCAATTACATTGCTGAAAAGAATGCTCTTGAATGTGCATTCTGCTCTTTATGTATAATATAAAGTGTCCTCAAATAGTGTGAGTATTAGAATTATTGAACGGAACTTAATTTAAAAACAGCCCTCGTACAATTAAATCATCTACAATCAATTAAAGTTTATGCAGGTAAATAAACACCTCACTAAAACATGAGTAGTGGAAGTTGCCACACTTATCATAAAATCCTATCAAATGCTCTTCACTCACCTGGTATGTTGACGACACCCCTATCATATTTAAATATTCATCAGCGTGGCCTTTTATTATAATTATCTTGATACAGAGATTTTACGAGAAGTATCAAACCACTAAACTACTCGTAGCTTCAACAAACAGACACTAAGACAGAGAATTGTTGTCTGCATGATTCTTGCAGATGGATATTTCCACTGTGGCTTTTTTTAAAGATCAAATAGGTTTAGAAAGTCTTGTTTAGAACCACGTCCTCAAGTAAAAAGCATGCAGTTTGGAGAACACATGCTGTGCAATATTTGTTTAAAAATCTCAATGCGTAAAGATTTGTAGAAATGTTATAAGAGATTTTCTCCAAATAAGTTTTCCAGTTAATCTTTGGTCTACCATATAGGCTAAGAAATGTTGTCTACTCTATCTCTTGTAAATACTCGTCTTCAATGAGAACATTAGCTTTACTGTGAATAGACAACCATGTTTTGAGTAGATAGATTTGAAAAGGACTGCAGTTGAAGGACTGGTTACCCTGCATGCCAGCCCCTGCATATTGCCTACCACCAGAATGAAAGGAAAGTCTGGATTCAGGGAGGAATGGGACTGTTCGCTGACCAGACAATCACGAGGGCTGACAAACAAGCCCGCTGGACAACCACTTAGGGGACTCTAACCCCACATGGGAGAGCCTGCCAACACTGGGACCTTTCCCCAAGATTATGGCAAGTCTCTTGTGAAGTCGCGGTCACCCTGCTGCCAAGGCTCCCCTAAAATGATATCTGATCCAACCTCCCTGGTGGGGAACAGAGCTGCGTGTCGACATCCGGACAACTACAAAGCTGCCCAGTAATTTTGTGAACAACTCTTTTTATGTACCCCAGTATAAAGTAATCTGAGCAGGTACTAACCAGACACATACTGACTGGGGGGATGTTTTGAGTAGGTTAGTTTGCTAATATGTTGATAGTTTATCTCAAGAAGATTAAAGAATTATTGCTGCAGTATATTAGTAAACTTTAAGCTCTATGTTCTTAATTAGATGACATTTTAAATTTGCAAAAAAAATTACAAAAGCTGTTCTACTGTTAGATTGACAGCCTGAATCAATAGCTCTGATTTTCCAGAGAAAAACTGCCTGTATGGTTAATTAACTAGCTTAAAATGTTGTTTAAAAGTGTTTGTTGTTGTAATGTTTTCATGTTATAAGCAGGATTTATCCAACCTGCTTTTTAATCAAGAAACACTCCGCTTCTTGGAACAAATTTAAAAGTTGACAACCATTCAAGTCATAAAAGAAGCATTAGCAAGTTTATGCTACCGGCACCTCTGTATGCTTTATTGAGTTTGAATGGTTTAGTCGAGTCATTTGATGACACAGCTTTCACATATCCTGCATCTTCTACAAGGATACACGGATACTTGTAGTTGTTGACTGTTACGGCAGTTTGATCTCTCAATGCTTTAATGTTCTTCAAGGTGAATAGGACAATCCCTAAGATTGAATATAACAGTATTTGTTTTATCTTTATTTAATATTAGACTGTTTGCAGTAAGCCAGTTTTTTACTGAATTGACTTTACTTTTTACTTGCTCCATTACCCGTTCAAATTTTAAAATGTTCATTTGTATTTGTTTTGTAATTGGGGTAATTTGTTTGTAATTTTTAATTTTTTAAATGATTATTGATTAGAATAAAATGATGAAAAAATGAGATCGTTTAGAAATTCTCTCAAATTGTAAGATCTGCCTAAATTTCCTTTAAACTTCCATTTTTGCACAAATTTACACCCATTCGGAAAATTTTCAAAAAAACCCTCCCGTCTCAAATTTTTTTAAAAAGTTCCTCCCACCACAAAAATCTCTCCCGCTAAAAAAATCTTGTTTTTAGTCGGGAATTTCTTGATTTTTTGGTCCTGTCCAATCCTACCCTTAAGACTTAGGTAAATGGTTTACCCTTTGAGACTCGCCAGTAAATTTACGGACAATGGAGCAGATGGACGGACCTGAACATCCCTGATCAGTTTAAGGTTTTGTAGAAGGCTGTTGAAAAGCTTAACAGAATTTTTAAACAAAGTTGTTTTAAAAAGTGGAAGAAGGTTCGAATGGAGAGATTGACCGAGTTTTCAGTAGTGGATATAGTTGCTCAGTCTCAGCCAGTCAACCAGCTACTGAGGATGACTCTCCACAGCGCAGGTCGAAACGTTTAGCAGTATTTGTATTTCAACTGTCACGCGGTGTAAACCGGAAGCCTTAGATATTAATGATGACACCGGCCGCTAAAGCTTAAGAATTAAGATATCTTTGATTGTTGGTTCAGTCAAAACCATTAAGATGCATCTGTTGCAAAGAAAAAACTAATGCACAGAAACATGTTGTATACAGAACCGGTTGCTGTGGTTGAACAAGGACAACCTGACGGCATGTTTTGAGTCCGGGATCCTGGGTCAGGACTTGGAGAGAGAGTTGCAGTCTCGCGGCTTCACCTGCGGTCACGAGCCTGACTCCTACGAGTTCTCCAGGTGAGTTCTCTTAACTCTGTCTGTGGTTAATTGTACGAGTTTGTGTAATGAACCTTCTCTTGTCACCAAGACTTCTTGTTCATGACTTCGTACTATCTCTGCAAGGAGGTCCCTTTTAGAAATTTGTAGTCCAAACTTCACTAAAGTTAAACTTTACTTTTTTTGCCAAAGAAGAAAATGAAGCAGCATACGATGATGAACTGTGACACCCGGACACTTATTTGTTGATGTTGTCAGCTTGGGCGGATGGGTGGCTACCCGAGCAAGTCGGATGAAGAAGAACGTCTACGGCAACATTGAGGACCTGGTCGTAGAGTGCGATGGTCACACCCAAGGGAGTGCTGGACAAACCGCGCCAGGGACCTCGAAATGTCCAGCGGTCCAGACCTCAACCATGTCATCCTGGGATCAGAAGCGTTCGACATCCGGACAAGCAGTAATTTTGTGAACAACTCTTTTGATGTACCCCAGTATAAAGTAATCTGAGCAGCATACTGACTGGGGGGGATGTTTTGAGTAGGTTAGTTTGCTAATATGTCGATAGTTTATCTCAAGAAGATTAAAATTATTGCTGCAGTATATTAGTAAACTTTAAGCTCTATGTTCTTAATGATGACATTTTAAATTTGCAAAAAAAATTACAAAAGCTGTTCTACTGTTAGATGGACAGCCTGAATCAATAGCTCTGATTTTCCAGAGAAAAACTGCCTGTATGGTTAATTAACTAGCTTAAAATGTTGTTTAAAAGTGTTGTTTGTTGTTGTAATGTTTTCATGTTATAAGCAGGATTTATCCAACTTTTTTTATCAAGAAACACTCAGCTTCTTGGAACAAATTTAAAGTTGACAACCATTCAAGTCATAAAAGAAGCATTAGCAAGGTTTATGCTACCGGCACCTCTGTATGCTTTATTGAGTTTGAATGGTTTAGTCGAGTCATTTGATGACACAGCTTTCACATATCCTGCATCTTCTACAAGGATACGGATACTTGTAGTTGTTGACTACGGCAGTTTGATCTCTCAATGCTTTAATGTTCTTCAAGGTGAATAGGACAATCCCTAAGATTGAATATAACAGTATTTGTTTTATCTTTATTTAATATTAGACTGTTTGCAGTAAGCCAGTTTTTTACTGAATTGACTTTACTTTTTACTTGCTCCATTACGTTCAAAACATTTGTATTTGTTTTGTAATTGGGGTAATTTGTTTGTAATTTTTAATTTTTTAAATGATTATTGATTAGAATAAAATGATGAAAAAATGAGATCGTTTAGAAATTCTCTCAAATTGTAAGATCTGCCTAAAATTCCCTTTAAACTTCCATTTTGCACAAATTTACACCCATTCGGAAAATTTTCAAAAAACCCTCCGTCTCAAATTTTTTCAAAAGTTCCTCCCACCACAAAAATCCCTCCCACTAAAAAAAATCTTGTTTTTAGTCGGGAATTTCTCGATTTTTTTGGTCCTGTCCAATCCTACCCTTAAGACTTAAGGTAAATGGTTACCCTTTGAGACTCGCCAGTAAATTTACGGACAATGGAGCAGATGGACGGGACCTGAACATCCCTGATCAGGTTTAAGGTTTTGTAGAAAGCTGTTGAAAAGCTTAACAGAATTTTAAACAAAGTTGTTTTTGAAAAAAGTGGAAGAAGGTTCGGGAATGGAGAGATTGACCGAGTTTCGTAGTGGATATAGTTGCTCAGTCTCAGCCAGTCAACCAGCTACTGAGGATGACTCTCCACAGCGAGGTCGAAACGTTTAGCAGTATTTGTATTTCAACTGTCACGCGGTGTAAACCGGAAGCCTTAGATATTAATGATGACACCGGCCGCGAAAGCTTAAGAATTAAGATATCTTTGATTGTTGGTTCAGTCAAAACCATTAAGATGCATCTGTTGCAAAGAAAAAACTAATGCACAGAAACATGTTGTATACAGAACCGGTTGCTGTGGTTGAACAAGGACAACCTGACGGCATGTTTTGAGTCCGGGATCCTGGGTCAGGACTTGGAGAGAGAGTTGCAGTCTCGCGGCTTCACCTGCGGTCACGAGCCTGACTCCTACGAGTTCTCCAGGTGAGTTCTCTTAACTCTGTCTGTGGTTAATTGTACGAGTTTGTGTAATGAACCTTCTCTTGTCACCAAGACTTCTTGTTCACGACTTCGTACTATCTCTGCAAGGAGGTCCTTTTAGAAATTTAGTCAAACTTCACTAAAGTTAAACTTTACTTTTTTTTGCCAAAGAAGAAAATGAAGCAGCATACGATGATGAACTGTGACACCCGGACACTTATTTGTTGATGTTGTCAGCTTGGGCGGATGGGTGGCTACCGGCGGTGGAATGAAGAAACGTCTGACAACATTGAGGACCTGGTCGTGAGAGTACGCATGGTCACACCCAAGGGAGTGCTGGACAAACCGTGCCAGGGACCTCGAGTGTCCAGCGGTCCAGACCTCAACCATGTCATCCTGGGATCAGAAGGTAGGCCTAACCAAAGATAATGTTGTGTTAAGTAGATTGCACATAGATGCCGCATGGTTGAGGCAGCGAAATCATAATAGTTTGGCAGCCCAAGCACAAAATCTGCTGCCATCTCTTGTCATCCTTCTCTCTCGGCACCTCATGCCAACGTTTGTCTGATGACAATAACTT